>CAWUFW010004644.1:875000-1297500 GCA_963921515.1 Calotriton arnoldi
GTGTATGTATGTGCGTTTTTGTATTTCTAAAGCATGAACCTAGCTGGCTAGTAAAGGTGCGCTGTACAGGAAGCAAGGCCCAGGAAGAAAAGGTGGAAGGGGTGAGAATTGAGGTAGTATTCTTGAAGAGGTGAGTTTCTAGTTTCTTGTTGAATTGTAGTAGGGTTGGTACTGTTCTAATTTAGGAGGGTGTGTGATTCTGGGTCAGAGGCTGAGAAATCTCATTTTCTTTTCAATATACTACAGGGTTTCTGGTGATGTTGAAACTCCTTGTTTGGTGTTAACCTACCAATTTTTATTAGTTTGTTAGCTAAGTAAACAGGGGTCTTGTAGAATGACCTGTAGTGATGCCAGGCTTGCAGGAGAGCCACTGTAGACGCTTTAGAATGAGGGTGAGGCCATCAGTCTGCTTTAGCCCCTTGATGAGCCATCCTGCTGCTTGAAGTAGGTCCACCAGAGGAGCAATGGCTGCTCAACTGGGTGTTGCCTCCATCAACGTGGGAGAGGACTAGGGCTTGAACTGTTGTTCTGAAGTCTTCTCCTGGTGGAAACAATTATGCTTTTTTTCAGGAGAGAGAGTTTGAACTAGACTGTTTTGATCTTCTTGCCAATGTGTTCTTTGAGTGAGAACTTCGAATCAAGGGTGGATCAGAGAGATTTGAAAATAATGTGCCTAGGATAAGGAAGCCAATGATGAGCGGACATTGTTGAGGAGATGTGCCAATGCCTAGGAAGATTAAGAATGTAATAGATGGAAGCTTGTTGAATGAAACATAATTAAAGGAGAATTGTAATGTCATTTTAGTATATAAGTAGAGTGTAATAAGAATGCACTGTGATGTATATCAATGCACCGTTATTTCAGGCTTCCAGGAATCATACCATTTGTCTAAGGTTCAGGAACAAAGCACAGATTTGAAGAGGCTCTTTAGGGCAGCGTTTTATTGAACCTTTTTACTGCTATGGACCCCCATTGAATTTGTACAGGAAGCCGGGAATGCCTGCCTAAGCATATTTGAACCTCAAAACAATACAGAAACAAGTCAAGATTCAACAAATACACAATTTACGTATAATGTATTTATTGAAATTTTAATTTCAATGGAAAGGTTGGAGCTTTTCAATTTTTCAAATTGTTTTCTAAACAATAAAGTGATATGTTGGCTATAGCATGTCACATGGTTTTATAGCTCCTAATGCATACTCTCTTTTTGTCAGGAGTTATTAGTGCTCCAACTGAGGCCACCAATCGTCTATATTAGATTCTGTTTGCTGTACTTGCTTTACACTGCTCCCACAAATGAAGCTAAAGAAACAAACTTAATGTTTATATTTTCATTTCCTTCACTTTTATGGAGTGTTTTAAAATTTTAAATTCTTTCTTTTGCATTCATGATTGCTCTCTTAATTGAATTATTTAATATTAGTCGCGGCCTCCTGAGTAGCCATCCTGACTCCCCACGGGGTCCTTGGTCTACAGGTTAAGATCCACCGTTTTAGGGGGTTGTAGGCTGTTGCAAGAGATTAGTTACTGTATTGAGACAGCATGCTGTGAATTTTCTCACAGTAATCCGTGAAGAGTCCGGATATCCTTTCTTTGCTTTAAATGTTATTATAGTGTGTCAACACATATTCACGCACAATCTTCTAGGATGACCCCTGCCGTTGTCATATTGCAGTCCTAATTACTGCTAGTGCATGCTTTTCAAGATTTTTTATTTAATTTGATTTAGACCTCTGCTGAGGTCAACAAATACAAAACAGATTTGTTTATAACAGTTATAATATTACAGCTTTAAAACAACTTTTAAAAAACTCTTTGATATTTTATACAAGTTATAACAGACAAATTCATCAGGAGGCGATTTACAAAGCGTAATTAAACCTTGTGCAGAGTAGACTTATTTAAAACAGATGGGCTTTATATACCGATCTCAACGATGAAGGAACCAGCTTTGGTTCCACCAAGCTGCACTGCCACGTCACTGCCTGAATCCAATGAATTAAATTCATCCGTTTTAAACTCCTTATACTTTTTACAGTTTATCTCCATTAATTTTCATCCTATCTTTTCTTTTGTTCAATTCATTTTACTCAATGCATATTAACCATCACTGATCAACATAAGCTCAGAAGCAAGAGGTGGGTTCCATGTCATGATTTATTTACCAAGCCCAATGCATTTCGGGAATAGATTTCCCTTCGTCATATACCGATGCCAGGCCTCTGCCAGAATCGAATTTGGACAAACTAACAGTACATGAAGTAAATCTTTCCCTCCTCTGTCACTTGCTTTTGCAATGTTGACAAACTTCAATGCATGTATTGCATTATATTGTACTTCAGAATTTATCTATTGATTCGTACCCCTGATGAGGCCACCAAGAACTCATTGAGTTCCTTAGAGGCTGTTGCAGTGTGCTTGGTCGGGGTGGAGGGAATATTAGAAATTGACCTATAAGGAAGTGTTGGAAGTGGTACATGAGGACCAATGCTCTAATCATGATGTGGTAGCTCCATGTAAGCATGAAGGGGAATATGTACAACAGAATGAAGGAGTGTGGCATTAGGCAAAACTAGCTAACACCACGCTTTGCGTGGTGTTAGCAACGCTCCTCAGTAAAATGTTTTTACAGATTTTTCATTGTGAGGAAACCTGCTGTATTCACTAATAATGATGTCAGTTTGCATCCCATGCGAAAGATGGCAAGTTTTTTCTTTATTAAAACTTAGAAACAGGTTCTTGTGGCACATTCCAATAACCACTGATAATTACATGCCTGTGTCAAAGTCATGTAAATACACATCAGGGCAAAATATTGTAACCTGACTGTAGGAAAGTGCCCCTTTTTGACTTTGTCACCCCCACTTTTTGCCTGGTATTTGATGTGATTTCGACTAGAAGTGCACTGGCTTCCTGCTAATCAGGTCCCTAGTGCCAGATTTCTTTCCGAAAACTGTACAATTGTTTCCCACAATTGGCAACATCTTTAGCACCCTCTGTAAGTCCTTAGTAACTGGTACTAAAAAGGGCCTGGGGTACTAAAGAGGTTCCCTATGGGCTGCAGCACAAATCATGCCACCCTAACAGTCTCCTCACCAAACTCATGCAAGGCTGCTATTGCAGGCTACATGTCTTGGTGCAGACAAAAGGGAAAACAGGACTCGTCACACATCCCTGTGTGCATGTCCCCTAACACTGCATGGACTATTTGTAAGTCACCCCTACAGAAGGCCTGACAGCCATAAGGCAGGATGCTTAATGTTACATGTGAGGGCATACCTGCATGAGCAGATATGCCCCTGTGCTAGTCAGTTCTATTACTGCCAGTGCAAGTGACCAGGGAGGCTATTCTAAACCATGTACTGGACACTGGTGAAAACGAGTTCCCCAGCTACATGATGGCTTCACTGAAGATAGGGATTTTTGATATCAAACATCTCATATTGATGAACCCACACTTTTTCCTGTGTTGGATTTACATGCACCCAGAGGGCACATTAGAGGTGCCCCCTGAAAACCTACCAGCCTCTGGTATGTTGGGTGGCTGGTCTGTGCCAGCCTGCAACCCGAGACGAGTGCCTGACCTCCTAGGATGAGAGCCTTTTGATCTCAGGAGGTCAGGAACAAAGCCTGCCCAGGAAGAAAGTGTCACACCCCCTCCCACAGGATGACCTGCTGATTAGACTTCCTAGGCCGGCAAGCTTCAAAGAGCTGCCGCCTTCGAAATATGAATCTGGCTCCCCTCACAGGAGAGGAAGCCGACCGTCTTTGTCCAGAGCCGCTTTGGCACCTGGACTAGCTCATGAGAAAATGAGCTAGTCAGGTAGGCATGCCACCCCGAGGCAAGTACCACCCCTAAGGGGGATAATCTGAGGTGGACACGACTTTTCAGAAGTAGCCATCTTTGTGATGGCAAACTTAGGAACTCTGGGACAGAGTTATGCCAACTTCCCACAGGAAGTGGTCATACAGGGGGCATAGTGACCCCAAGGGTCAGTAGACCATTGGCTACTACGCTACACTCCCCTAACACCCCTAAATTCAGTATTTAGGGGAGCCCTTGGCACCAGAAAAACAGATCCTGCCAACAAAAAGAAGAAGAAGGACCAAAAAGCAGTTAAAAGCAAGAAAAGTGGAAGAAGAAACTGACTTGGCGCCAACACTGCCTGCCTGTCTGCTGGTCCCGACGATTGAGCTAAAGTTGGCTCACCCTGCAAGATGCTGTGCCTCCAAAAGCCTGGGTGGAATGCCAGCACTTCTGCCGAGACTCAGGAACTCCCGTGGAGCAACGGATCTGCTTCCCATCATCCTGCAGGCACCCCAAGAGAACTGTGAGGACTCCGAACTGCTGACGGTGGCAGTAACCTGATGCCTCAAAGTGCTACTGCACCCGTGCTCCAGAGGTTGGGCTGAAGTGGGCCAACGGTGTCAGCGTGGTCCCCTAACCATCTAGAGACAAAGCCCACCTTGGGTTTGCCCACTGTAGGCCGTCTGACGTCACCTGAAGCTTCTATGTGCCAGAATCCTCTACTGCGACCGCTGCCGTTGACAAAAATCCCACACCACCAAACACCTCTGACCCAGCTGCCCTGGTCCAAGAGAATATTTCCAAAGGTGTCCCTACATCCCCCAGCCTCGTGGGACCTGAGCCCCCTTGTTGATTCAGCCAGACTGGTCCCCCAGTCTAGCCCTGCAGCCTCTGTGTGCAGGCTCACTTCTACCACAACGTCTGACGGTGACGAAATTCCAACGCCGCCAAACACCTCTACCCCCAGCCGCCCTGGCCAGCGGAGAAGAGGACCGACGGTGTCTCCATGTCCCCCGAGCACCATGTGGCCTGAGCCCCTCTGTTGGTTCAGCCCGACTGTCCTCCCGGTCCAAACATGCAGCCTCTTTTCATGAAGACCGATCCCCATAGACTAACATTGGGCACTCAACACTGTATTGCACCTCTGCACCTGGACACCCCAGTGCCGCCCGGTCTAAACGCTTAGTGCTGCCTTGGACCTTGCCCCATACTCACCTTAACTCCTGGACATTGGTCCTGTAAGTCGCTGTACTGTGCATGAATGCCGCGCTTGCTTTTCCTCCCATAGGATGAATTTGCAGCATCTAAAAATAGCACTGGGTCGACTTTTTGAACTCAAAAGTATTTCCTGTTAAAAACTTACTTACCTGAACACATTTATTCTGGTGCCTAAACATACACAAAGATACCCGTTATTGTTATAAATTAGTGTGGATCTTCCAATTGAGTCATGCGTATCATTTTTTGACTACTGTGTGTATTTTCAGATGTCTTGCACTCATCTCTGATACGTCTAAGGCTGCTCAACCACATTACCCCCTCTAGGAGCACCTTGGGATTGCTAGAGCAAGCCCTTGTCCACTCATAGGGAACCCCTGGACTCTTTACTCGATATATCTTATTTTGACATATCACATAAAGAACCAGCATCCTATACTGACACTCATTAATAAATGCATTTATTAAGATGGCAGATAGAAATAGTGTGATTTTTGTGCAGCCACGTCACTGTCAATCCTCGGATGTCAGTATGAGCCACTCCAGTTTGCCAATTGGCAATAAACTTTGCATGGTATTACATGAAATAAATGACAACAAAAAGTAGATACAGTGACACACATCTACCTGAAAAGTCTGCTTGTCAGAATGAATTTACAATTCCAAATTTTCAACAGATTGGTGAAGTTACATTTGTTGCACCAAGAAGTTTTGAAGAGAAGCCTTTTGCAACAGTAATTGAATTAGAGATATTTAATATGCAAGCAAGAGCTGCACAATATGTTGATTGTTACTGCTGAGAGAAAGGAAGGGTGGGAGAGAACTCTGAAAAGGTGTGTGTATACGTGTGACAACTTTGCTCTGTCTCTCACAGGGTGGCGTTGAAGATAACCTCTCGCTTTCGGCCTACATCACAGCAGCCATGCTTGAACTGGGGCTGAATGATACGGTGAGTCCCCTTCAATGTCTTTACCATGGCTTAAGACTCACTTGGGTTTGGGGAGGAGGAGGATGGAAGAGAGCTTTTGAAACATTGAGCAGGGGATTGGAGCCCCGCAGGTTCATGCAAAGTTTGACAGGCTTTTAGTAATGTTATGGCCAATCTTGAACTTTCCATCAGGATGAGATGAGAACAAGGGTCTAAAAGAGGAAAGTCCAATGGATAGTTCAGGAGATACTTGTAGCTTGCAAGTACCCTGGAAATCGCTCACTTAAGTGCAGCTCAGCACACTGTTTAATTCAAAGGGTAGCTTGCAAGTAATGGAGAGGATTGTCTCAGAGCATAGTGCATATTCGACAAACAAAACAAGTGTACTGAGAAACAAACATGCTGATGTTTAAAAATCAAAATGATTCAAAATCCAAAATATTTTTAAGCTGCTTTTTGAATTATAGGTCATATTGAGTTGTGTAGATGTATAGCTTTTATTATTTCCTTGGTGGCAAAAGGCACTTGCTGCTGTTATGTTATTGTATTAGCCATGTGGAGGCATTCTATTATGATAAAGGTTTTCCTGACATTGTTAGTAACTGTATTTTATGCATTGCCATGGTTCTACTACAATACCGACTTTTAAATATCATCCAGCCAATATATTGTATTCAGAATATAGACTACCACAATATCACGAAGGTAAATATATAAAAGTAAGTATAGTTTAATTTTCATTCTTAACTCCACACATATTTATCTTCATGTTTACATAGATGTAGAGTTTGGAATAGTAAATATACATTTAACCGTATATGTACCTTCATTATATTGTATTAGTCAATATTCTGGATGTGATATTATGCTATAAACCGATCCACACTTATTGAAAAGAGAGATAAAGGGAGTTTGCTCAGTAATTGAGTTTCCGTCTAACTTCTAGAGGTGGTCATGGTGAAGAGCGGCCAAGAATGGTAGGGAGATGGAGAGAGATCTCACGCCCTTTTCATCTTTTTGAATCCTTCAAGAGGTCACAATTTGAGTGTAACTGGATACATAACCGCGCCTCCAGCTCCCTCAAAGATAATCACCATATAGTGGAACATAAGACTGAGTGGGTAAGGAGACTAGACACTCATCTCATCTTCTGCAATCTCCCGTTCATTATCTGGCTGGCGATGTGTGTTTTGTGGTGAAATATTTGGGAGCATATGATGGCATCACTAGGTCCAAGTGACCAACCTCCACTTCAATTACTTCCCTGCAGGACAGCACAGTGAAGCGTGCTCTGGCCTGCCTGAAAGAGTCTTTGCCCACTGTTACCAACACCTACACACTAGCCCTGATGGCCTACACCTTCACCCTCGCTGACGACAAGGAGGCGCGTGATAAAGTGATAGCAGAGCTGAATGAGCATTCCGTCAAATCAGGTAAGAAGGACAGGTATATTCCCACAAATGTTATTGAGACCCCAACCATTTTAAGGTAGCAGAACAGCAGGTTTCATGAGTGAGGCATCCTAAATATATATTTGACTTGTGCAATAGTTCCTTATTATTTGACTTTTTATTTTGTTTGAAATGATGAATTAATAATTGGACACTCAGTTCTGAAAAGAGAAAGAAACACCTCCCTGTCCTAGAGATGTGTAACACCTGACAGATAGATATTTAATTTCAATAAATGTTCACCAAGACATAGATTTTTCCCTAAATGGGGAAAAAGTTATTCTGTTCTTCAATGAACACTTTAAATAAGGTTCCCCATAAATACATGCCTGATTCATCTGTTTTACATTTGCCTTTGTAGCATATGTGTTAATAAAAAACAGATTGTTTATTATAATTGAAATTAAAATGAACACTTCTGTCTTTCCATTGCTGATATTGGATCTATCCAGACAGCTGAAAGGGCTAGCCATGTCAAACATGGTCTCATTCAGGGACTTATTCCAAGTGGCTCGGTCATGGTATTTATTGCGCACACTAAATACAGATCCATTAGAGGGCAGCGTTTACTGGGTGTGGTATTACCTCTCCAGTCTGAGCTGTGTACCTCAGAATGGGGAATAAAGCAGGAAAACCGCACATTCTCCTCACCGCAAACCCATTCCGTGCTTCAAAAATCTTCAAAACTGCAGTATTTCCCTGCACAAATTCCAGGCGGTTGTTGCAAGCAAAATGTGTACTGGGAATTACTATGAAATATATGCACTCGTTATAATGCTGATTATAGAGAAAACTCCTATTGGAATTACTGTGTGCAATGGAGTGATGACCCTAATAGGGACTAGTAATGATCAAGAGATTTCAGTCTTTATTGAATAAAAAATCTACTTTCAAACAGCTGCGAAAAGCAACAGGGGTTTTTATATACCATGAGAAATTTGTCTTATTGTTATTTTGTGACACATCTTTATAAAGTAACTTATAACAATAGCAGAAAAATAAACACGGACCTTACAGTCTACTTAACAAGCTGAGGAACCCAACAGGCTATGAATAACACTAAGGGCCTGATTAAGATGAAAGTCGGAAAGCCTCCGACCGCAGGTTGGAGGCTTTCTGAGCCTCATTGCAGTTTCAGTTTCGACTGCCGCATTACGATGCAGGCGGTCGAAAGTGAAACCGGACGGTCATTCCGTCTGGATTACAACGGGCTCTAGGAACCTGTCGGCCCGTCGGAGCCCTAAGAGCCTTATTATGATGTCGGGCCAACTTGTGTCCGCCCGACACCGTATCAGTATGTGAACCGCCCGACCATGGGTCCGCGGTTCCCCATACCTTATTACGAAGCGACCGCACATGGTGCGGTGGCATACTCCCATTTCCCTATGGGAGCTTGTACTGCGGCCATAAACCTGCCTTAGCACAAGCTCCCATAGACAAATGGGAGATCCTGTTCATCCCTGCACCGCGTGGCAGGCACATTGGGATTACGTGCCCGTCTCCGACTGACTGACGGGCTCCTTGAGCCTGTCGTAATACAGCCGGAATGACCGGCAGGTTTCACTATCGACCGCCTGCATAGTGCGTAGTGCAGTGGTCGGAACAGACACCGTGATGAGGCTCGGAAAGCTTCCGACCTGTGGTCTGAGGCTTTCCGACTCTCATCGAAATCGGGCCCTAAATGTACTAAGACGTATAAGAAAAGACAAGATACAGAAAGAAGGGTGTCGGTCCGCCATCTAAGAATGTACAAGGTAGATTAAAGGACTAGATTAAAATAATGATATAATGGAGTCTAGCATATCAGAAAATGAACTTAAATGAAACACTGCAATTGCACAAGATGTTCTTGAATATAACAGAAGCAATATGTGTTTTGTAAAGTGAGTTGTTTGAGACTGGTTACAAGCAGTCAAGGCTTGTGAATCCATATACCATGACTCTACACCACGGGTAAAGATGGACAGCATGACCACATCCTTCTAGACTTAACCAGAGATAAATCTATTGTATCCCATGTAATGCTTTTTCAGCTCCTCATCTCCTGAACTTCAAACAGGAATCAGACTGTATCTGGAAACATTGAAGTAGCCCTCCCAGGGAGGCAGGTAGCAGCACCGCTCCAACTTTACTGTTGGATCCTCTCAGGACACGATGTCATAGAGCCGTTTATTGCATCACTAGAGTGTGGTGATGTCATTTCCTTTTGTTCGACCCCCTTCAATGTGGATCAGGAGTTGCACTCCTCAAATGTTTTCATGCAAAAAGATTTCAGGGTTTATGTGGTACAAATCCTTCTTTCCACTAGCAGAGGTTGATGTCCCTCATGACATCTGTCTCTGTTGCTTACATCCAAAAACTCAAAGCCGGTTTATGTGAAAAGGAGGCCGCATGACACGCAAATCTCATCAAGTAGTACTGAGTGAAACTCTTCATGGTGTGGGCTTTCATAAAACACCCATCCAGACACAACTCTAGGTGTCACTCAAAATCTCGCTCTAGCTTGCTTATGACAGCTACGTTTTCGAAGTGGCCTGCTTCCAAGGACAAGACAAATCATCTCGCAAGAAGCACCACAACAGGGATTGTTCCACTTTTAGACATTGCTCCGGTTCGAGGGGGAAGTTTCCCATTCAGCTGCAGGGTTTCCAGACTCCAGCCTTAACATCATCCTCAAAGCCTGTATTGGTAGAGATTTAGTTGGTGCCAGATTTCACTCCATCACTGCAGCCCCTTTTCTGACGTTTCCGGTGTTGATCCAGCTTAGGTCACATCTGTCACTCATGCCATGGTGGCAATATTCTGCCCTGTTCTGACTCTTTATGGTGTGCCTTCCAGTCCTAGAGAGTCTTCAGGAAGTCCAACCAAGCTTCTGCTGGTAGCTCCATCCCCGGCAGCCGTCAACACCTCTCTGCTTCCTTTTCATGATGTTCTGGTGCTGGCAGTGCTTCTTCAGCTACCAAAAGTTTTGTAGATTGCTCTGACATCAGCATCAGGGCTGGGCCTATCCTTGCTGCGTCCTGCACCGGGCATGGATTCTTTACTGAAATTGATGAAGTTTCCGTAGACTAATGCATTTTGATCAGATTTAGACACAAGGGGCATCGACTGATTGAGGAGGAAAACCCTTGCATCCCCTTTTTATTTTTATTTTTTTATTTGAGTTTTATATAGCGCTGGCTAGACCCGGAGGTATCAGAGTGCTTTACATGAGGTTCCACATTGTTACAAAGTTACATCAGTTACAAATTACATCTGTTGCAAGAAAACATTTAAAGAGCATAGAAGACGAGATAAATGGAGCGTAGAAGGGTAGGGGGTAAGGTAAAAGGGTAGGAGGGAGATTCAGCGGAGAGACGAAGGAAAGTCTGCCCAAAGTCCGGCTGGGTAGGTGACGGCCGAGGGGAAAGTCCACAGCCCATCTCCTCTATAGCTATCAAGGTAGCTCCACCGGGCATCGACCAAAATGCTAGGTCTCAACGGTCGGTGGCAAGTTCACAGATTCAATGTCCTGATGGGTGAGCCGGATGGGGGATATGCTCCAGGTCTTGTCGATGTCTAATTTTTGTCAAAGAGTAGTAGCACAACGTGGTAAAGGACCACTGTGGTGGCCATCTTGGGGTCAGGCAAGGGATTCTGCCCCTGGTGTTCCATTCAGCCGGTCCCCATTTTTATCATTCCCCTATGTATTCTCAGGGGCCCCTAGGGTGTTCGCGCCGCTTCTTCATTCAATAGTGCATGTTACACCCCTAGCTGGACACCTAAGAAGTGTCACTCATGAAGAGTCAGAACAAGGTAAACAGTTGCAAGATTCAGCTGTCAGAGGAAATAGCAGATTCCCACGAACACAGCATTGAAAGCGCCCATTTACTCGGTCAGATTAAAAAGCGGATGGAACGCCAGCTGATGGGTACTATAATGGAAATATTCTGCTCTGAAAAACAGCAATCCAGAAGCTGTTATGTCCTGGGTCGTTTGGGGTAGTCACCTCCTGTATATACCAAGAGCGGTGAGGGGAGAGGTGCAAGGAACAGCTCCAAAGCCTGCAGGCCCGCCCCAGTCCTGTGTGAACCAGTGTGTATTAACCTCTTGTATAGGATCCCAGTGGAGGGGGGATCCTGGGCGCCTCAGGGTCCAACAGTGATGCCGCTACGCAGAGAGCGGTGGGCCGCTGTTAAAATTTCTCTCCATCCACAAGGCTCCGGCGCCACAAAACTCCCAAAGGCTGCAGGGAGAAACCGCTGGTGATGGCGCAGGAGAAGGCTCTCAGGTGGTGTATGAGGTGGAGTCACCGCACTCAAGGGGGGTGTTTGCCGTGCAGTGGAGCGGCGCGTAGCTAGTGCCAGTATCCGTGTGTTTCCCTGCTGCGGGTACGGTCCCCAGAATGGGTCCGGCCGCGGGGGAAATTGCAGGGCAGATTCGCGGGCCCCTCCCCCTCCAGCCGCACCCGTACCTCTCAAATGGCGCAGGCAGGTGAGGTCTGTAACGCAGAGTTTTCTCCCCCGGTGAGTCAGCCGGCAAGACAGTGCTTCGGGAAGAGGGCAGGGGGGGGAGAGCCCACCATCAGCTGGTAAAGTGGAGGTCGGCAACATCGCGGTTCGTTTCTCTCGGCCTCCAGGCTCAGTCCCGTAGTTCCTCGGGCCCCATCTTAGCTTACTGGCTTACGGGGACGTCGCAGTTCATTTCTCGGCTATTCAGGATCGGAGAGAGGCGATTCTTAGTTCCAATTGATCCGCTTGCATTCCGATTGCGGAATCGTTGTTTTCGGTGGGAATATAGCGCAGCAAAGCGCTGCTCTGGAAGCTGGTGTGCGGGTTCACCACGGAGCTTCAGCTCCGAGCAGCCATCATGGACCGTGATTCAGCCCCACATCCCCTTGCCCCATGATAAGTACTTTGAACATCTTGAGGAGCTCTTTGGCTGATTCTGATCATGTCTCTCGTGATGTATGGATACAGGTGATTATTCAACTCGGTAGAGTGCCAGAGGCTTAGATACTTCCCTTAATGTCAATCTGAAGTGCCCCTCAGGGCCTCTCACTGAGTAGGTGGCCTCATTTATGGCCATTTTGCACCAAACTGTGGAATTCTGCAATTGCCTGTATCAGTGGAGGAGAACAAAGATAACCTTCACATGGAAATCCTTTGGCACACTTGATTCCCTTTGTTGGACTTGGCCCTTTTTTTGCAGGGTCATCCCAGAACTTTTTGCCTTCCTCCTGTATTTTTTCTGACCTGTTGTTGGTGGTTTTAGGACTCTGGGCACTTTATCACTGCTGTTGAGTGCTAAAGTGCATGTGCTCTCTATGGCAAACTTGGTAAGATTGGTCTACACCGGTTTGGCATATTTAATTTACCTGTCAGTCCCTTGTACAGTGGTATCCCCTATACCCAGGGCCAGTAAATTAAATGCTGCTGGTGGGCTTGCAGCGCTGCTTGCGCCACCCACCAAAGTAGCCTTTCAAACCTGTCTCAAGCCTCTGCCACTGCAGGGCCTGCACGTGCAGTTTACTGCCGCTGTGACGTGCAACATAAAGTGGTTGCCATGTCTATGTCTCCCCTTTTACTACATATCAGTAACCCCTAAGGTAGGCCATAGCTAGCCCTATGGGCAGGGTGCGCTGTAGGTAAAAGGTAGGACATGTGCCTTAACTGTGTGGCATGTCCTGGTAGTGACAGACATTTTGGTTTCTCACTGCTGTGAGTCTGCCCTCTCATTGAGATGCATTGGGGATTCCCTGATATGTGCTTCAGTGGTAATTCCTGACATGAGAGGGGTACTAGAAGCAATCATTACCATGCATAAGGTTAGTGAATTGGAGGCATTAACAGTCTTAAAGACTGAGTTATCCTGACTCACCTCCTAAAGGCATGTATGCCTCTGCGCCCACATCAGCAATACGGAGCTGGTGCAGAGGCAAAGAGATGTCCTCAATTGGATGGGGCCACACCCCATGCAAATGATGGAATGCGATTTAATGATAGCGCTGCTGCTATGTGTGTGCCAGTGATAGTTCTGGAGCTATTTCTGCGCCAGCTCTATCTGTATTACAGAAGGGGCCGCACAAGCATTTGCAGCCCCTTCTGTAATACCAATGTGCCCAGAGGGTGCATAAAGCAGGCACAAATGCCTGTTGCGCCCCTGGGGCACTTATGTAATATGGCACAGGTTGACTTTTTTAAAGCAGAACCTGTTCCATTAATAGACATTGTCGCTTAAAAAAAAAGCACACAAAAACTGAAAGTTTCCTGTTTGGGAAAAGCAACTGCAGAGATGAAGGTCTGCTGTCCTAGCAGCCTCCATCTCTGCATTTGCAACCAATAGCAGGTTTCTTTTTTTACAAATACAGACCTATATAATTATGATAGGCAGATCATTTTGCAACTGTTATGAATGGACATTTTGAGAAGCGATCTATTAATGGATAGGTTGCATCACAAATTGCATTGCATTTTGCAAACCAGTCAGTGCACAAATTGCACATCTCAGGTTTGTAAATGGGAATAATACTTGGGGCCCATAATCGATGCATCCCTTTAGATCACTGGGGATAAGCCCTCATGTATGATGGAACCTTGAGCATAGGATGAGAAAGCTGAAACTGGAATAAATTCTTATGCCTAAGGCCAATAGTCTCCTGTTTAAACTCCCTTCTATAACCTAATGAACAGTTCTTCCAGTCTAGTTCCATTTACCATCAAGTGGACAAGTAGCTGTAGCTGATGACCACGCCCAGTCATGCAGAACAATTATTGGTAAAAATAGATCAGTACTTGTGCTTATTCAGTATGATATATGAAGGCAAACTACTACTTCAGAGAGGCACAGCGTTGAACAGTTGTGCAAATTAGAAGCGATGGGAGGGAGTATAACTTCATGTATAACTTCTACTGATCTCCACTGGAGCAGTCAGTTTGCATTCATGGGCAATGGTACAAAAAAGATAAGGCAAAACCTGGAAATTAAGGGCCTGATGTAGATCTCAGCGGACGTGTTACTCCGTCACAACTGTGACAGATATCCTGTTCGTTAAAAAATAAATCCCATTATATGCTATGGATTTATATTTCCCCAGGCGGGATATCCGTCACCATTGTGACAGAGTAACCTGACTGCCGAGATCTAAATTAGGCCCTAAGAGTTTGGCGATGTATTACTCTATCACAGACGTGACTGATATCCTATCCCCTATATTGCAAGTGCAGCCGGATATACTGCACTTGTGATACAGTGTGTGTGACAGAGTAACTCATCTGCTGAACTCTAAGTAAGGCCCTGTGTCAGAACTGCTGTCAGGAATAGACAAAGACCAGTAATGCCTGATGACCAAACACTTTATTTTGGAAAGTATGAATCAAGTTTATTATTATTAACACCCCAGTTTCTTTTTTCTTCTCTCTGTGGCATTGTGGTAAATGTAACCCGAATATCCAAAGGATGAAAGGCTGGACCATATGAATAATGGTGCCATTTAGGAAGAGCCCTCACCCTTCCCCTCAGCCTCTCAAGCTGATTGTGAACAATGCAAGTTCAGTGTTTAATATAAGCAGGCACAGAGGTGCGTGAGAAGTGATGTTAGAAGTTCTAGATTGAAACATTCAGGGCATCACTTCTTCCCCAACAGATCTCCTGGGAATCACTGCATCCAATAAAAAGGATCTTCATTAAAAGTTTAAGCTGGTAAAACCTACATATTTGGTGACAACTGTGAACATTAATTAAACCTCATTTTCTCTCTTTGATGGTCATCTTCCTCAACAATGTGCTGCACTGTTCACTGCTTGGGCTCCCTAAACCCCCTGATTCTAATTTGTATTTTTACAGAGGGACAGATCCACTGGGAGCGCAAAGACAAACCCAAGCAAGAAGATGTGCCCTTCTGGTATCAAGCACCCTCTGCAGAGGTGGAGATGACAGCCTACGTGCTCCTGGCGTACATGTCTCAATCCCATGTGTCCAAAGAAGACCTAGGCACAGCATCACAGATCGTGAGCTGGCTCTCCAAGCAACAGAACCCATACGGGGGCTTCTCTTCAACTCAGGTAAAAGGCTGCAAAGAGTGACAATGGAAGTGCCCCATTAAGGTACAATGTCCAGATATCACATCCATGAGATGTCTATTGTTTGTTATTGAACCCCATTTCATAGAGGGCAGGTCTGTTAATGGGACAAAGACATCTACCTCTAAATATCATGCTTTGTTCTCACGTTGCCCATTTACTTCCCTGGTTCTTCCAAAGGTCTCCCAATCACAGGTGTGAAGGTTTAATCTCCCTTCCATTGCAACATGGATGTACAGACTAGTGCAGAACATTATCTGTGATCAATTTCAGGCAGTTAAACCCTGACAGAGAGTGATCTCCCAGGATTATTTGAACACTCTGATCATTCATGGGCAGGGAGTGGTTTGTCTTGGCCATGTGACACTTTAAGGCATTGAAGGATTGGATGAAATGATTTTCCGTGCTCAGGTTAATAGGTAGGCCATTTTGGTCTGCCAGAGAAGAGATCTACCTAATTCATGAACTGCTTAAGAGCTGTTCTGAGCTGGCAGTGAATGGTGACCCTAGCTCACAAACTACATCTAGTTCTTTAGGGAGTAGCTTTCTGAGATGTGGGTGGCTGATGCAGAGGCCCATGTCTTCATGGATGGTTTCACGGAATAAACAGAAGCTGCCCCAAAAAGATACATAAAATCTCTTGTAGCAGCATATTGCATGTATTAGTCAGTTCCCACCATTCTGACAATCTGTGGTCTCTTTCATTTTCCTTCCAGTGGGTAGGTGCTGGTGCGTTGCCACTTTCGTGTTCTTATAGGTGTGTGGATGGGGATGTAGGAGAATCATGAAACTCCCTCTCAGTCATTGTGTGGACAGTGGCTTGTTATCAATGATTGGCTTCTGTTGGTGTTTGCACAGGTGAATGGACCTCATCTGTGTGAATGGATCCGATGATCCACTATTCTGTAGGTGCTAGTGTGGTAGCGCTGTGGTACTCCAACCAGTGAGGGGGCGGTGGTGCGTGGTCTCTGTTGCAACAATTCTACTTGTGTATGGGCACTTTCCAGTAACCATGTTGCCTCCATGTTCCTAGGACACAGTGGTAGCTCTCATGGCTCTAGCCAGATATGCCGGGGCCACCTTCAGCGAAAAGGGAGATGTCACTGTGACTGTCAAACGTGGGGACGAGATCCAACAACAGTTCCATGTGGACAACAAAAATCGGCTACTGATGCAGCAAGCACCACTCACGAAGGTTCCAGGAGAATACACAATATCGGCAGCAGGGAAGGGCTGCGTGTATGTGCAGGTAAGTGAGGACTCAAATTTTGGGATCGTTTTGTTATAAACAATATCCTGCCATAGACCTTAGGAATGCCCCACACAGGAGCTCTGTACAAGGAATAGTTCAGGATCTCTGGAATGTCGTAGCAGGACTGCTGTGTCACCCCCGGCTCATTCAGGTAGAAGAAAGGAGTCCCAGAAATGTCAGGCATTTGTCAAATGAAAGCCTCAGACTTTTGTAGACAAGAGGAACATGCAATTACGGAAATAGAAGGTGCAAACATAGCTTTTTTTTATCAGTGAGAGGTGCATGAATTCCTAGGAAGGAAGGCCTAATATTTCTTAGTGGTTAGACTGGAATTCTTCTTCTTCTGTCTGTAGAAGAGCCCAGCAGGTGAGAATTAGTTGGCATGAGACATGCTAAGTTATGCAAACAGGCCGCACTCCCAAATATAGCAGTTTGTTTACTGAATGAGGCTACAGGCATTTCCTGAATAAAAGCCCCTCTTGTAGATGATTTTTCTGGTTACAAATTCTTAATATATCATGGTTTAGGCAATATGGTTTATGCAGTACTTAATTTGAACCGGTGGTTACAGGTGGGGCCCATCAACATTCATTTTTGGGGACCGGCTCATTTTCCTCATCAGACCTTTACCCAGTGCAAGAGGGAGAAAACACAAAAGGATGAAAGGAAGAAGAGAAAGACATTAAAACAGTGACAAAGAAAGAAAACAGTAATGACTAAGAACCTGAAATAGTAAGATAAAGGAGCAGGGAATCTCTGGATGAAAAATGCATGGGGTGGAATCAGGACTAATGTAACTCGGGATTCTGAACCCCCACATTTTGTAGCATCAGCCATGGGCTTCTGAGCTAAATGTTTCGGCCCCAGCACCTATTCTGTTACAAGTTAAGCACTGGATTTATGTAAATATATGGATTTGGACTTGCACTGAAGCCTGGAGCTTCCCGCAATTGAAGCCCCCATCACTCTTGGCCATTTTTTGTGGAAAATTATTAAATCCCATTTATCAAAAATGCAGCACATGAATCCTTAACAAATTACTTCTCCGCAATTTATTGAAATTTATATTCTTGAGATTTTCCAAAGTTAAAAAACAAATTCAGTCATTTGGAACCTAGTTCAAAAGGTTTTTCCCTGGAGACACCATTGGAATGTCAGGTTCACCATAATATTCCAGACATTTGCCGCATGGAGTCGTAGAATCCCTCTACCAGAACCTCCCATTGTCCCATTCTTGTCCTGGATTTTTCCAGGATTCCCTTGATGAGATCCATCAGACGTCCTAGAATGGATTGCAAACACCCTCAGCCTGAAACCCTCTGTTTATTTCCATGAACGTTATTCATCTACAGGTCCAGGTTTTCCCTCTGATGCTCTGTATTTTCAAGTATAAAAGCTGACAATGTACAAAACCTTTCTTTTGTGAGATTCTAGACTATCAAAGCCCAGACTCTTCAAAGCTTTTCCCGGGTTAAATCTATTGATTTAGCATAATCTGCTTCGTGATGTTTCCATTCGTGTCATGGATTAGATTCTTGGATTGCACCAGGCATTTTCTAAGTGAGATCTTTCAAATAATAAAGTCCATGAGCAGAAAAACCTTTGACCTGAATGGTTCTCCTGAACGGGCCGGCTGGTGTTCCGTGGACAGTAGACCTTGATTTTTCATGTTTTTCTGGATCAGTTTCCTCTAAGACTAAGGAGATGAGACCGCAATACTCAAGGATTCGTTTAAGTTACATTAATGAAATATTTGGGAAAGGATTCTCAATTGCAGCAAATATACCTTTTGAAACTACCTCTATTTCTTATTTGTACCTCAGAGCTGTGGACCATTACTCTTTGACGCTCTCTTGGATTTTCTCCATTCTCTTATTAATATTGTTTTCTTGCAGACAACTTTGAGGTACAACATTCCGCCTCCGAAGAGCGATGCCACTTTCAAGCTGGCTGTAACTACAGATCCGGAGAGTTGCACAGAAGCAGCAAAATCAAAGTTCGGGGTCACAGTCACTGCCAGGTGAGAATCTCTTACATCATGATTATACCACATACTTAACAGGATTCTAGCCACCATGGTAATGTCCTGCAATAGAGAAAGCCTATCAATAGGGGAATTAAGTAAAGCTGCAAATAGAAATGTACCTGTGCAATTGTGTTAAATGTATAATTTTCATGGTTTTTAGGTCGAGCCTCGAGTAGCGCGCAAGCGCTGCTCTGGCGAGACTTTAAGTTAGGGGGTTTCGAAAGCTGACCAGACGCTCGTGCGTCATGGCCTTTTCCCTGCGGTTACGGGCGCGGCACACATCTGTTTCCAATTATTGTGCCCAGACGCGGGCGTGATAATTGGAAACACATGCCGGCCGTGCGGGGAAAAGGCCATGACGCACGAGCGTCTGGTCAGCTTTCAAAAGCCCAGGCTGCCGCGCTCGCTCGCCCCCGCTCCTCTCTTGTTATCTCCTGACGACGATTTTATATAGTTTTCAAACATTATCGCTCAACGAATCAACTTTCACTCCTGTCAAAATCCTATTATCAACTTGCTAAAGTTAAGGGCCAGCGAAAAGGTCACGCCAGGGTCTGTATCCTTTTGGCTTATCTGTAAAACTGAGGGCAGGCAAGCATAAGTTTTCCTGTCACATGGAGTGAGAGTTTCCATTAGACAGCAACACGGCATTCTTAAGAGAGGAAATATTTCTTATTGACAAAACCAGCATCAAGCTTCATAATCAAGTAAGAAAGGCAAGGTGAAGTGCAACACATTGCTAAAAACAGAGGCAATCGGGGGAATTTAGGGAAGGGACGGATTTCCCTCCACTACCAATGTCTTGTTCACGAGGCCTTGAAATAATTATGTGCAGAAATTTCATCTCACTATTCACACTACACGTTTCACAGCCGGTGGCGGTCTCCCAGATTCTTCGTGCACCACTTCAGCGCCTCAGCTGCACCAGTATTTAGCCCAACTTGATAACATCACACTTTGACCCCCAGGTGGTTATTGTAGAACCACTCTAGAGGTTCACGGCTGGAGTGGGGGCAACACCTCTCCGGTACCCGGGGTGGAGGGGCAGACACAGGGAGGCCATTCATGCAACATCAATGTCTCTCCCCAGACACCCAAAGGTATGTCACTACTGACCTCGTCTCCCCCTCAGCCCTTCAAACAGAGCAGTGGACCGAGTCCCCTGCTTATAGGCAGCTGACAGGTTACTGCGTTAAGCGACAATTTTCTTCACGTTGGCACATCTACAATAACTTATTGCATCTAGAAAAAAAAAGTGCACGCTTATTGAATTTAGAGTGGCAATCATATGTATTTTAATGCATAATTAGATCGCGCTGTCAGTTTTCTGAGGCCTACTCGTTTTTTTGGCCCTGCAGCAACCATAATTAATTGTTTTGCTTAAAAAAAATATATTTGTGCTATGTTGTGGACACTGTTGTCTACTTACAACAACTTTGTTAAAACATGCTGATGTGAACTTGACTGCAAGCACCGTTTGTGGTCTGAATGAATATATGTTTAAACTCTGGGGCCATGGTTGACATGCTTTTTTGACAACTAAAACCGTATAGCCTGACTGTACTTTTCTCCCTGTCTGCATCATGTACAACAAACGCAGCGCGCGCGTCACACCATTAACATCTGTGAGAAGAGATGAATCCGAGCTGAACTCCAGCACTGTTGTTCTGCCAATCTCCCACGAGCCGTGCGTCGCGAGCCCGCCACGTGATGACTATTAAATAAACGCGGAAGTACCCTCGGGCCAGGCCGTGGCGTTGAAGCGGTGGCATCTGCGACTTTCCACACAGAGGAGGCCCTGGAGCCTCGTCTTCCAGACATGACGTCGAGAGCAGAGTGCATTGCGCACCTCCTCTCGCTCTGCAAGTCCGGCGACTAAGGCGTCTCCGGTGGAAATTCCTGGAATGAATTCACGCTAGCCTATTGCAGCACTAACTACAGGCACAGGCCGTCACAGTCACGAGCAAGCACGCTGTGTAGGGGCACTGGTCTCTAAAACAAGATGCATGTATTTTTCCGTAGAATTTATAATCTATGAGAGCCCATAATCTCCCTGTAATGCACGGAATTTTATTTTCGTAATAAAGGAGCATTCTGTTGTCAGAATCAGATCATCCTTGTCTGATTAACCTGGACTGTATGATTTTAGGATTGGATGATAGCAGCCTGATTGATCTGGGCTTATTAGGTGAGGGAGCACTTTAGACAATCTGGCAAAACCTCGCCCAATATTAGGCGTTTGTTTCACATACTGGACAGCCCCATGGAGGGGGACCCATTGACGGATGTGGCCTCCACTGGTACAGAGAAAGGATTTGACACCCTGAGAGGGAGGTTTTTGTTTATAGCTATGGGAGAAATGGGGGTTGGGTGGGTCGCTCAGTAATAAAATATTGGGCTGGATCAAGCTCCTCCTCACAAAACCGTAGCCAGAGTTAACAAGCATTGGCATAGCCAATAGCTCTCGCCTTTGGGACCTTATAAGTGTTTAGCCATGCAACACTTGATGTTGTTGCACCAAGGATATTGTACTGCATAACTAAATACTTATAAGGTCCCAAAAGCGAGACCTATTGGCTATGCCAATGCTTGTTGTGGTTGCAACCACCGTACCAGCCCTTATTTTAATAGTTTAAAAACTTAAGAAAAGTATTTCCAAAATATAGTTGGATTTGTCTTTATTCTCAGGGAAATAAGTAAAAAAAATGCTTAATAAATTGTATAGATCTGCATTTTGTCTTGGGGAAGAAAAACGTTATAATATATATCATTTTTATGTCTAATAACTATACAATGGTAAATTTAGAAACCAGTGCAATGTCAAAAACCCACCCACATTCATGAAATGTTGCTGGGAGCACAGGTAATGCTGCACCTGGTTACCACTGAAGATTCATTGAGATAGGTACCAATTTGGGTCAGTTAGTATCATTAGTAACCACCACTGACTCTCTGGAGGCATTAGTAAGCTACCTTAATAGAGACACTGGAGAGGACAGGCCTGCTGGCTCTGCAATTCTCCATGTGGAGCTTACCTGTGGAATGTTCATCTCCAACTCATCCTGCCCCACTTGGGGCTTGTTCCATGTAAGGAAAAGATGGAAGGTTGCTCCAAGGTTACCTTCTGTTTTCTATCCTAAAATATCAGAGTAAGAATCTTGGAGGAAGGATTCTACTACTGAAATAAGTACTCCTGCTTCCTCAGATGTTTTCCTTGGGCTAGTAACATTGAGCTTTCTTTTAGTAGAGGCCCTTAAAGGTGGACTCCAGCAAGGTGATACGTCTGTGCTTGGCGACCCTTGCATATCCATTTGACAATAGCATCACTATTGGGTCAGAAACACTTTACAATAGCAACTGTGATGACACATAGATCGAAAAAACGGGAAAGTTATGATAATTTGGATGAAATGAGTCATAACTCAACAGTAACACATTAACTAAACAGCTTTGTATTACAAAAATAAATTCTTTGCAACAAAGTAAACTTATTTTCAGTGTAGTAGGATTTTCCACCATACCCGTGGCTGTTGTAGTGTTTGGGTTCCCACTCACTGTTGCCACCAACAGATCCACTTGGATCCACTCCTTCTCCATGTGTCCACAGCACAATGATTCTTTGATGGTTAGGAAATGTTACACTCATAAATGTGGATTAAATAAGCGACAGAGAAGATGACTGATGGATTCTAATGTTCTAATGTGAAAATGGGCCTACTTCTATATATTTGGAAAGTTCTAAAAAACAGAGTGGGGCAGAATGGAGCACACCCAGGATTGTGTCGATAAACAACTCGGCAAAACTTTCTTTTAGCAGATGAATTTGCATAAAACGTTTTGTGGGAAAACTATTGAACAAAAGCATTTCTGTTGGAAAATTATCCAACCGCAACTTTTTTCACTGGAAACCTGACCTCATAAGTGCAGTAAACATCCCTTACACCCTCATGCAGAGAAAAGTGAAGTTCTCTGATGGAATGATAGGGGGTAAGTTATCGGGGGACGAGTGGGTCTTTGTGCAAGATGTGATTCACCTCCACAAGCCCTAAGTTGCCCATTTTACATTGGAGAGCGAAAGTCACTAATCAGTGAGGAGATGCAGTGCAGTTGCGCCCTCCATCATATCCATAAGCCACAACCAAAACGCTTGTGAAGCTGAATGGTCTCTCTAAAATTATAGGGGCTTGGTCTCTATAGATTTTTAGGGTAGGAGAAATGTGCCTACATTTAGAGGATTTGAATAAACTTATGACAGCCGTGGCTTGTTGTGTTAATTTCAAAGAGCTGTCGTCCACCTGGCAAGACCAAGACAAATCTTTGGATAATGTTAAACCCATGTAATTGAACTCATTTACCCTATCCAATGGGTTTCCCTCTAACATGATGGAACCCTCTAAAGGACCTATGTGGGCTGATGGCCATGAATTTAGTTTTTTGGTGATTGATCACCAACTCACGATCATTACAGAAAGACAGGAATCTACCAAGATTAGTTGGCCTGCCGGTGTCTTAGATATAAGTAAAGTATCATCTGGAAACAATAACAAGGGTATCTTACTTCCAGTCAGCCTAGGAGAGTCGTTTTCACCGTTTTCAAGGTGGGCGACCACATAGTTTAGGTATAAAGAAAAGGATTGCATCCCTCGCGGACACCTTTATGAAAATCAACCTTCTCAGTAAGTTTACCCCCAGTGGACTTGGGCCTACGTATCCTGATGAAGTAGAATAGGTATATCCATCAAATCTAACGGGATCTTATTGTTCTTCAATGTCTCCCATAGTTTAGAATGGGGGACTAGGTCGAACGTGGATTTGAGGTCCACAAACACTAGGTACAAGTGGGACTTTTCAAGTAGAACAGTTTTCCAGTAGATGGTAATAAACTAGAAAATCTGGTCCACTGTGCTAACCTGGCTTCTGAAGCCCGCTTGGAGATGCGACAAAGCACTGTGTTCCTCTATCCAATGGTCGAGATGATACAATATCTGTCTGCAAAAGATCATTTTGGTCTTGTCAATTAGACTAATAGGTCTAAAATTAAGGGGGGAATCCCTTGAGCCCTTTTTGTGCACAATGAAGAGTCTCAGCTGCTTTCCTAGTAGGGGGGAATGACCATCCCTTTTACAATTAAGTTGCTTCGCGTGCTCATATAGGCAGCCCAGTTGTTTGGCTCAGAAAGATAAAGATCATCAGGAACTTCATCGGGCCCTGCAGCTTTACCTGCAGCCACAGCCTTTATGGCCCTCAAGGTATCTTTAAATTCAATAATTAGATCACGTTGGCGTGTCTGGTCTATAGTTTTTGATATATTTGTTACAAGACAAACCCTAACATCCGGGGTGTCTAGCTGGCTAGTTGTATAAAGGTCTGAGAAATGCTTGTGCCACCCATCAGGATGAATATTATCGGCTAGGCGTTCAGTGGCACTATGCCCCTTATTGGCTACAAGCTGCCAAAAAGTTCTAGTATCTTTTCGGGTTGCGGCCTCATATATGTCATCCCAATCCTTAATATCCCAATCTTGCTGGTCCTTAAACTGAGCCACTCTATACAATTTCCTACACGCTCTAATGCCGTCCACCTTGCCACCCAATTAGGCCTGCCTCAGATTGGATTTTGCCGTACTACAGTCCTTATTAAACCATGTTTGATAATGTTTGATTTTCCTGTGTCTATTAGTGGTCTGCTGAGTAAAGCACGTCAGAGTGCTATCCAAGGCCCTATTCATTTTAGCTATTAAAATGGCAACAATGGGCCATTTCACTCTACACCCATTATTAGAAGGGATTAAATCTACTATACTTGAAAAGGAACTGCTTACAACATGCCTAGATATATTATTCAATGTGCATTGCAGGGCATTATGAGTGCTATCTACCCTAGTAATGACTTTCATGTCTATACCAAAGCTCCAGAGCGGAAGAGCAATCAGTACATAGTCAATCCACCTAATGTTACCTAGACGATTAAACGTGTGAAGGGCAGGGGCAGCTCCTCCACTAGGGCAAGGAGCGTCGCCCCACTGCTTTCTCGCAGTGCGAGAAAGCAGAAACATAAAATAGTAATAACTTCCCGTTATTACCATTTTATGTTTAGTTGCGGGCGCCGCTCTGCAAGCAGGGGAGGAGTGGTGTGCCGACTCCTGAGGGCGCAATGACTGTTTGGTCGGCCCTCTGGGGACGCCCAAACCAGTCATGCAGCCTGCATGGAGAACAAGGCCTTCCCGTAAGCCCCTGGCTGGACGGTGTCCCCACCAATCACAACGCTGCCATTGCAGCGTTGTTATTGGCTTAGGGGAGGGTTGGGAGGCTCCCTGCTTCCTGTTCCTGCCGGAGGCAGGAGAGCAAAAGCAGAGGCCGAGAAGACGCGGACCCGGCCGGTGGAAAGGTACATTTTTTAAATTATTTATTATTAAATTAAAACTCCCCCCTCCCCGCATCCCTCACCCACGAGCCATGCCGGCCGCGACTGGTGAAGGGCAGTGGAAACAGAGGGGGTGTGCCCATTACAGGCCCTCAGCCCCAGTGTTAGTGTGTCAATAGCTGGAGCGCTGCATCTGTCCAGCGCTTTAATGGGGGGGAAGTTAATGACACCCCAGGCCTCAACTTCAAGGATGTTATTAGTGTCATTGTCAAACGATTCGAATGTTGTATTGAAATCACCAGCACTAATTAAATTATCCTCGGTGTCAAATCCTCTCCTGTGAATGGCCATATATTGGATAGTCAGTGTTGCTTCAACCCCCTTAGTTCTTGGTTATATATATAGTATCCAATATTTGCATTGTAAAAGGGTGGGGGAGATTTTATTTTCTAGGGCAATTTTAATCTTGTCTACTCTTGATGGAGTCCAAACAGGGTGACAGAGATACTGCATTACAAATGTCTCCCTCCTCTGTCTGCTTCCACAGCTACATCGGTAACCGGGAGACTTCGAACATGGCCCTCATTGTGGTGGACATGGTGTCAGGGTTTATTCCTGTGAAGAGCTCTGTGCGAGAGGTGAGATGGGGCAATTATGGCACACGGTGAAAGGTGGTGGTGGGATGTTGTTCCATCCGGAGCCTGGCTTGTAAATTTACTATTTCCTTTCCTGATTGGAGCACATTTCTGACTGTCACAGCATTCACAAAAATACCCAGGAGTAATCCTGAAAATATGGCAGTGGTAGATTTCCTGGAGTACTCCAAGGAGCAGAAAGTAATCATGCAGGCTTTACACCTAGTGGAAAATTATGATACCGAAATGTGCATGGTCACATTTGTCACATTTTATTCTGTAGGTTTTCGCTTATTTTTATCCTGTGGACACATCTCTAACTCTACACACCATGAAATATGAGAGATTTCTCTTCCTTTCCAACCTGTTCCTTGCAAGGCCACCCCACATATAATGCCCACTGACCTTAACACATGAATGCAACATGTTTTGCCATAATGGTGGATATTCCAGAAAGACGAACTTTACTTGGCCAACCATTACAATACATCCCAAAATCATGCACTTAAAAGTCTTGCAGATTGCCCGGGGAGAGGGGGAGATAGAGTTTGACAGGAGTATTCCTAAATGTAACAGTTTCCATTAAAATTCATTAATGATTTTTTTCTCAACTCTGCTGCAAAAACACTGGACATTTGCACCAGTTGGGCACTCCAATTTGATGTTCAGTCCATCCTGATTTATTTGGTGCAAACGTGGTCAGTGTTTTTCTGAAAACATTAAAAAATATTTGGCACCGCAAAAAATTCAGTCTCAGGCTAGAATCTGATTGACGTTTAAGGCCCTTCCTTTAGTCAGCGCTGGTTTGTTAATGTATTCCTCAAAAGTATACCCGCTGGATATCTGTGCTCTTGGATGGTAATATCTATAAATGTTCCCTCTTCTCTACCTATTTCCATCACAAGTGGAATTAGAAATGGCTGCCCCTCTTCCACATGCTTTCTATATGGAACCTTTCATCTTTTCGCTTCTTCAAGCACCAGCAGTGGTATCTGCTGAGGGCAGAAGCTAAAGGGATGACATTTGTTAATGATATTTTAGTCTAGATCCAACTGCATTCTTACCGTTCACTGAGACTCTTGCCTACCAATGTGAGATTAGATCCCGCTACGGGGTAAAAGGGATCTATTTTCAAGCCACTTGCGCCGCCAGTGCGTTACTATTTGTGACGCACCGGCGGTGCATTTTGCTGCCCCATATTTACAAGGACAGGAAAAGACACCCTGCTTGGTTTATCCTGTCCTTGTAAATAGCATAGCATGGGTGTTGCTGGGGGTGTTCCCACGCAACACCCATGGAACCTGACACATTTCTAGATTTACGAGAAATCGTAAACCTGGAAATGCGTCAGAATGCTACGCCTCCCCAGGGGAGGCGTGGGGAGGCGCAACAAGGAGAAATGTATTAATTTCTCCTTGTTCTTTTTTCCTCTTTCTATGTGCTGCGTTCTGCAGCACACATAGAACAAGGACATCAACTCATGATTATTTATGTGCAGGTAGGTGTTCTTCCTGCCCATAAAAAAGAATTTTAAAAAATGACGTTTTACAAGTGCTATGTGTGCTAATGCAGCACACATAGAAGTTGAAAAACGCTATTTCAGATTGTTTATGTGCAGAAGGGGCACCTTCCTGCACAGAAATAATCATCCCCGTGACGCAGGCATTCTTGCACTATGGTGCAAGGGTGCCTGCATCGGCAGCGTGGTGCAGCCAAAGGGCTTGCGGTGACGCGCTGCGGCACTTTCTTGAAAATGAGGCCCAAAGTGAGAAAACTCAAGCTACGATGGTTGCTGAATCTAGATTCCCAGATCTGATTATCTTGGATATCGTGAGTTCCTCTCACCAATGATTATCCTAGAATATTTCCTAAAAATTCTGATAACTATAGTCATATCTTGAAGTTATTGGAGAATTTACCCCTGTATCACGATTATTCAAATTTGGCCGCTGTACGTGGCTTGAGCCAAAACAATATTTAATGCATGATGCCACATTAGTTACTGACACAGGAAAAGATAGGTATGGTTACGTTTGCGTTGAAAGCAAAAGAGAGGGGAGAGTCTCAGATTGATATAAGATGCATCTAGTCAGTGACAGAAGATGGTGTATTAAGTGAGTTGTGGGGACTGGCTGGTCAGATATACAAGGTGAGACAGGATGGAATAGAGAAAGATGACAGCAAGACACAGAGAGAGAAAGTTACAGGGGCGAGAGGGCGACAAGTAGCATAGCCACAAAAGGAGACGGATGCATGGGAGTATTGAGTGTGACAGAGCAGCAGCACCCTGGAGTAGGGACGTGCATATAAACAGGTGGTCAGGTGGGTGAAAAAGCTGCATAGTAATAGGAGGGGCTCAAGGACCCTGGGATGCACACACTCAACTGTGCTTTTTTGCTCACAGCTAAAGGACAAGAAAGATGTTAAGAAAGTGGAAATCACGCCAGATCAAGTCACCATCTACCTGGATCAGGTGAGAGCTGCACTTTTCTTCCGTTTATTATATTCAGTTGGACATTGAGGGCCTGATTTACAAAGGTAAAGTTTGACTTTTGGTCTACGTTTAGACCAAAAGTCTACCTTTACTACTTTTCGGTATTCACAAAGGTAAGTTGTGAGTAGTAGTAGTAATATATTCGATCATATTATGATCATTCACATAAAAGGCAAAACAGCTCAGATTAGTATCTTGACGTCCGCACTCGGGACGGAATCTCCGCACCCAAGGTACAGATCTGCCAGAGTGAGATTTCCCCCGAGTGCGGAGATTCCACTCTTGGTGCGTAGTGGAATTTCCGCACTCGGGTGGAGATTCTGATCCAGCGCGATTTTAACAAACAGCATTCATACACCAGATACTCACTTGGGCCCATACATTCACACTACGCTAATACTTACGCTGGGTTTTATCAGTTGTTACTCTTATCAAAAATCCCTGCTACCAATTACCTTCTGATTGAAGAGTAATGACTTACCGATGAATCCTTTGCTAATTGGGAAGTTTAAAATGAGTGACATTCATTATAGTACATAATCCTGAAATAACCACTGAGTCAGGAAGTTTTAAAATGTTTATCTAAAGATTTAGCAGAGTAAAATACAGAACCACAAGGTACTTAATCGCAATACCCAGGATTAAGCATAGAAATGATTGTTGCTAATCAATGACGGTGTTTAAAGAAAAGGGAGAGGATAGAGATGATAGCGCAACTAAAGGTTGCATTATATTTACCTAAGTGCGAGAACCAAAAACCCCTTAGCCAAGGAGTTGGAAAGAATAGGACCCAGGAAGGATGAAGAGCAAAGACTTCTTCCAGGATCAGGACAGGACTGGTGACCTCTCTACAACGACGCCTGCGTCGTTCCCCTCTCTGATACTCGACTTCTCCTCGATTCTCCCGTGCCTTCCTTCTAATGGACTCCGCCGCCCCCTCCTCAGGACCTCTTCTGGACAGGGATTCAGTCAGCAACCGATCAGCATGACAGTCTGGAGCTAAGAGCGCTCTGACAGCATGGACGCCTGTTCTCGTGGAATCTTGCTCTGTTGCTCTGACTAATTAACTAATGCTATATTCTATTATACCCTTCTACGCCCATGTACCTCCCCTTAATGTTGCTAAAATATGGGGCCACTACTTCTGATTGGACAAGGACAGGGGGTGGATTCTCGCACCATATCGATTTGGCCTAAATTGTAAAGCCTATTGTCTTTACGTTCCCACCCCTTCAAATTAATACATTCGCTTTATTTCCCACCCGTCTCATGACAAATGTAAACCAATTTTCATAGACATTGTATCAATGTGCGACAGGAAAAGTAATAGTTCAACATCTTCGGCCATCAGGTTACGGCCTTGGACGACGTCAAGGTTGACTTCATTTGGCAGGCACACAAGACACATGCGCAGACCCATTTGTCTCTCGAGTTTCAGGTCACCAACCCAGGCCCAAGTTTACGAACTAATAAAAGTGCAAGAAGAAAATATTAAAATCACAAATAAAATGTTTCACTGTATGCCCACTTTTTCTATTCTATTCCCAATTAAATATATATACTATCCCGCGTTAGTAGCGTTAGGAAACGACAATTTAGTAATGACATGAGAGCAAGCTGAAGCATGTGAAAACATCAAGCAGCCATTTTAATGCACACTGCGCAGAAGCAGAAGTTTCCCACCAAGCAAAGAAAGACGTCACACCATGTGATATGGTTGCGACATGCGCATTGAGGTTCCCGCGCTTTAGCGGCCATTTTGGATTACAGACAAGCGTTATTCATTAGTAAAACACATAGGCAAGCATCCTTCCCCTTTGTATAGTGTATGCAAAGGTTAGTATTAACAATACAAGTTTAATAAATTAATACTGTGAGGAGGATTGAATACAAGCAAGTTTCATTTATGAAACCTTGCTCCATCAATCCCCTCTCTGATGGCGTTTCTGAGCCATCAAAACACTACCCTCAATCAGATGCCAACTTCTAGCAAATTACTTCATTCTCATTTTTACACTTTCTATTCTTGCAATCTCCTTTCAATTTCTTGTATAATTCACTTCTCCATTCTTCAAGTTCTATTTCATCTAGTTTTCTCTTCTTTCCTTTTCCTGTCACATTATATGTTCCATTCTTTCTACAGCATTTGCACCATATTGTTATTGCCAAGATTATTATTGCTATCCCTGCTAAGGGTACTAATATTTGACCTATAAGTCCTTTTCCTATATTAGCAAACCAGGTTCCAATTGACGAGATACTATTTGTCAATCTTTCCCATACACTATCAACTTCCAGTGGTTTAAGTTCTTTCTCAAGTTTAGTTATATTCTGTATATACGTTCCAATTTCTGCACTCTTATCAGGAATATAAGTGCAACAATGTTTCGTCTTCAATAATTTACAGACTCCTCCCTCTTATGCCAATATAATATCAAGAGCAAGTCGATTTTGCATCACCATAGATCTAATCGCAACCATCTCCGCATTAATCATTAGAAAACCTCCAGCAGTATCCGTTGATAAACGATCAACTACTGTAGACAATTTACATATTTTCCTTGAGTTCAGAATTATTCCCACTGAAGGTATCAATGCACCAAATATATCACCTACAATTTCTGAAAAACTAGCTCTTTTACTACGTATTAATTCACTATTGTTTTCATTGCTCCCAGTGTTTCTTTTTACGTGGTATATTTTTGGAAATACTATTCCAAAATAACAACTTCCATACCACCGTGCAGGAAGCCTAAAGTAAGCCTTATTCCCACACACATAATAGATTCCAGGAAAAACTGAATCTGTTCCTCCTTTGAGTCCCCAACCTCCAAGAATTAAAAAATTGTGTTCACATTCACTGGTACCGATGAAAGCATTGTTATAATCAGTCTTTAACCTATGAAGACAAATTTTCCCTGTCTTTACGAAATCCAGAGCCATAGCAGCTTGAGCCTTGCCAGGTGTGTAACTCCCTTCTTTCTCAGCCCAAGGTGGTAAATGAGCCTTATGCTCAGAAGCTTTCTTTTGAAAATCTTGTCTTCTATCTTCTACTAAATTCAAAAATATCTTTTCTTCTTCAAGTAAAGAACATGTTAGATTGTGTCTATGTGCATGTGTTATGTCTATTGATTTCATGGTTAAGAAAAATTCTCCCATAAACTGTGCATCTTGACTACTAAGCACTGGGTTCATACTCTTGCGAATCGGAACCTCAGAAAATATCACATCTAAGTTTGAATAAAAATACTGAAGTTTCCCTGTTCTATAAAATAAACTAGACAAAACACTACATGATATGCCCTATGTCAGTGGTAAATGGTGATATGTTAGACCTTCTGCTACTGATTCGGGTAACTTCATACAGACGTAACAATTACTAACTTCCATGGTATCTACATACTGAAATAATAACTTTGTGAAAACATTTAAACTAGTGTCGTTATCAGCTGTTTCATGATGAATTTCTGCCTCATCTTCTGCCATTAGTTCTACTCTATTGACCTTCATGTTTGCTGTCCTCCCTTTAGTTTCATTATTAATCTTCTTATCTATTATCATAAGGTAAGGAACTGCTACAATCAGGACTAACCATACTATAAGCACCATCACTAGACTACATATGCATATTGCACAGCATCTTCTACAACATTTCTGTTTTGGTCTCCCAGTAACTCTATCGTCAGGCATTTTTCGACAAGGAAGATTGCTCTTCTTATCTCTTCTTCTTTTCTTTAGCTTATTGTTTTGCTTAGTCAGGGTGGTCTTGTTTCTTCTTCGTAAGTTAGTTCTGCACTTGTTCCTTTGCCACCACTGTCACTTGACTCTGAGCTTTCAAAATCTTCAAGAATGATATAAGTCCAGTCAGGACCCTTGAATTTGTTATTCACAAGTTTCAGTCTTTTGCTTTTTCTTTTCCCTGACTTTTTCTCTTGATCAGTTTGACTTGTTACTTCAGGTACTTGATCTGGATCTTCACTTCTGGTTGTTATGTGGTACTTTACTCTTTTAATGACACTCGGCCAATGATCTCCTTTTCTTGTTTTCTTTGTTGGCAATGTTTCTTTTTCTTCGTCTTCAGAGATCTCGTTAATTTCACTGCTTAATACTGCTTTGTTTTCTCCGATCACTGTTTCTTCTGTTTGCTCTTTTTCAGGTCTCATTGGTTTCTCTGTAACAGCTCCACTGTGTGTTTCCAATAATTGCCCTTGTTCTTTGTTTATTTCTCCAAGTTCATGTTTTTCAACGTTTTCTTCTTCTGTGTACTCTTCTTGATCTAACTTGTTCTGAACAGGGCTTATTGCACTGTGAACTTCTGCAGCCTGACCGGATTCTTCTAGACCTGTCTGTCCCTGTTCAAAGTCTATTAGGTCTTCACTGTTTTGAGTCCAATTTTCTTTCCCTATCTGACCTTGCTCAGGTTCTCTTATTGTCTCTTCTTCTTGTACCTGAGCTGCTTCTTCTTCACCCATCTGATCTTCTTCAATTTCTTCCAATTTTGCTTGACTTCTTGTTCTGTGGTATACTTCAGGAACTTCTACCACTGGTATCCAATCCTGACTTGTGCTCGGTTGTTCTTCTTCAGCTTCTCTGGAATCTCGAACCTGAGACCCTTCAGCTGGGCAACCTTCAGCTTCTTCAGTGATTGGCGTTGTCTGAGGATTCTCTTCCTCGGGATCTGGTACTCTCTTGGTGTGACTTACATGAATCCAATTAGGAAATCCGGCACACTTCACTGCTGTATTCGTTGTCAGTATGACTTGACACGGTCTGCCCCATCTAGGTGATAGACACGTTTCTCTGGTGTGATTCTTCACTACCACCCAGTCACCAGGATTCAGATCATGTTCTTGTTCAGGCTGCCTGGAAACTGCGTCTTCTCCAACCTGATGAGAGACAGAACGCACTAGATCAGCCAATCCTTTGCAATAGTCCAGAACCATATCATAAGATATATTCACCAGTTTGTTTGTGGGAACATGTGTTTGTCTCATTGCTCTTCCCATCATTATTTCATGTGGGCTCAATCCTGTGGTTCTGTCAGGTATACTTCTGAGTCCCATTAAAACGAGTGGCAATGCATCTGGCCACTCTAATGATGTTGATGCACACATTTTTCCCAGTCTTGACTTTATAGTGCCATTCAATTGTTCAACCACTCCAGAAACCTCTGGGCGATATGCACAGTGCAGTTTCTGTTTGATTTGAAATGCTTCACAGATTATTTGGATCACTTCACTGTTAAAATGTTTTCCTCTATCTGATTCCAAAGTTACTGGGAAACCAAACCTAGGTATAAGCTCTCGTAGCAACAGTTTCGCAACTGTAATGCTGTCATTTCTCCTAGTAGGGTAAGCCTCCACCCACTTTGAAAACAGACACACTATGACTAGTACATATTTCAGCCCTCTACATGGTGGTAACTGTATGAAATCAAACTGAAGTCTCATAAATGGACCCTCTGCCTTTCCAATTTTTCCAAATCCAATTACCGTCTTCCTCCCTGGATTATGCATCTGGCAAGTTAGACATCTCTGGCAAAGACTCTCTGCAACAGCCCTGAATTTGGGATTGTACCAATTTTGTCTGAATAGCCTAATCATTGCATCTCTCCCTATGTGTGAGTCTCCATGGTGCATTCTAGCCATTTGTGAGAGTAAACAGTCTGGCATGACTGGTCTGCCATCAGCACTGATCCACACTTCATCATCTCCTCTTTGGGAGCAACCCACTTTGATCCACAAATTTTTCTCACTTTCATCAACCTCATCTTGCAATTTCTTGACGTCATTCCAAGTTTCAGGTGGCATATACAGCATAAGTTGGCAGCTGATTCCCATTCTTTCCACCCTCTTATTGACTGACATCCTGGTTTTGGCACAATGTTGAGCCACCAGATCCGCATATCTGTTGCCGACTACCACCCAGTCATCTCCTGACTGGTGTGCGGCACATTTCACCACAGCCAATTCTTTTGGTGATGGTATTGCTTCTAGCAATTCCCTTACAAATTGTCCATTTTTAATCGGGGATCCTGAAGAAGTCATGAAATCCCTCTGCATCCATAGTTGGCCAAAATCATGCACAACCCCGTAACCATATTGACCATCAGTAAATATAGTTACTTTCTGATTCCTCCCAATTTTGCATGCTTTTATCAACGCAATCAATTCAGCTACTTGTGCAGATTTGACTCCTGGTAAATAGGATGCTTCGACTATTCCAGTTAATTCACATACCGCATATGCAGCAGTTAGTTTACCGTCTTCATGTCTTTGACATGAACCATCGACAAATAGCTCCCTGTCTGGCTTTTTAAGAGGCTGTTCCTCTATATCTGGGCGTGGTTTGGTACATAATTCTGTAATTTGTATACAATCATGTTCATCGTCTTCATCATCTTTAATTCTCTCATGATATGGGTTTGGTAGTAAGGTTGCTGGATTTATTATAGTACACCTTACCATTGTCACATTTTCAGCACCCATTATTATTCTCTCATATTTAGTCAGCCGACTAGGAGTAAGATGCTGAGTTCGGGTTCTTGTCAACAGAATGACAACTGCATGTGGAACATACACTTTTACAGGGTGTCCCATCACAATTGATTCACTTTGTTCAATGCTCAAACAAGTAGCTGCCACTGCTTTTAGGCATCCTGGCAACGCGGCTGCTACTGGGTCTAATGTAGCAGAGAAATATGCTATAGGACGTCTGTCTAATCCGTGTCTCTGAGTTAGGACAGAAAGTGCACAATTTTCTTTCTCATGGCAAAATAATGCAAATTCTCTTTTATAATCAGGCATGCCTAAGGCAGGTGCTGAGCAAAGTGCATTTCTCAATTTTACAAAAGCTTCTACACTTTCATCCTCCCACTCAACAGGGTCCTTTGCTTTCTTTTTTGTCATGTTAATTAATGGTTTAGCTAACATGGAAAATCCTGGTATCCATTGTCGACAGTAACCTACTATTCCTAGGAACATTCTCACTTGTCTTTGGGTTACAGGCATTTGCATTTTCTTTATTAATTTTACCCTTTCAGCTGTTACTCTTCTTTTTCCCCTTTCAATTTGGTGTCCCAGATACTTAACAGCTGTTGTACAAAATTGTAATTTTTCGGGTGAGACTTTATGCCCTTCTTCTGCCAAAAGATTTAATAATGCTATGGAATCAACAACACAATCCTCTCTGGTGTTCGATGCCACCAATAAGTCGTCGATATATTGGACTAAAACTGAGCTTCCTGGCATCACTAGTTTTTCAAGGCACTTTTTCAGTATCTGGTTGAAAATGGAAGGACTTTCTGTGTACCCCTGAGGAACACGATTCCACACATAGACTTTGTTCTCAAATTTAAATGAGAAAAGATACTGGCTGTCTGGATGTAATGGTATTGAAAAGAACGCTTGACACAAATCAATTACTGTGAACCATCCTGCATTCCAAGGGATCTGGTATAGGATTACTGCAGGATTTGGCACTATGGGACAACATGGTTCCACAATCTTATTTATTTTACGCAGGTCCTGAACAATCCTATATTTTCCACTTGGTTTCTTTAGTCCCATGATTGGTGAATTACATGGGCTACCCATTACTTCTTTTAGGATGTTTTGTTCTACCATTCGATTGATTTCTTCAATGACTCCTGCTTTTACTTCTGCACTCATTTTGTATTGTCTGGTATTTGGGAAAATTGCACCTTCTTTTACAGTAATTTTAACTGGATCTATTTTAGCCATAAGTCCTACTTCTTTTCCGGTGAAATCCCATACTATGGGGTTTACTGTACCTTTTAATTCTTCTGGCAACTCGTCTCTTGTTATTAACGAGAACATCTCGTCTACTTCTGTACCTTGTTTTGCAATCATAATTTTATATACATGGTCTTCATCTGGTGTCTGAACTGCCACACCATCCAATGTGCAGAAAATGGTACAATTCATCTTGCAAAATAAATCCCTACCTAATAAATTTACTGGGCTAGATCACACACTACAAATTGATGCATTTCTCTAAAGTTTCCTATTTTAACTTCCATTGGTTCGGAAAGAGGTGTTCTAATTCTTTGATTAGCTACCCCTATTACTTGGATATCTTCACCAGAGAGAGGAAGGTCTGGAATGTCTGCTGATCTCACAGTAGACCTGGTAGCACCAGTGTCCAAAAGGAAAGTAATATCATTACCTTTCACATTCCCTTCAACATATGGACCAGACTGATCTACCTGTAAGGATGCGCCAAGTACGCACTCCTTCTCCCCCTCTCCTAGGCACCGTCATGGACTGAATCGACAAAAATCGTCCTGCAAAAGAAATTGTGATGTCATATAATCATTCTTACCACTTCCTCCTTGATATCCGATGTCTGTACCGTGCTTTGCTCTGCTTACATTACCCTGAATAGGTGCAGGTGGCAACTGACTCTGTGGATTTACACCCTGCTGTGAGTCATTCTGCGTCTGTGGATTTAAATTTTGATTTGGGCCATTATTATTCCGAATCTTTTTACATTCGTCCTTCCAATGCCCCAATTTTCCGCATCCATGACAAGGAAATTTCTTTTTAGATTCTTCTCTACTCATTCTTCCTCTAAATTTTCCACCATTCCCAGTATCACCATTCATTCCAGACTCTTTTCCTTGATTTTCACTCGGATTTTCCAAATTAATTCCTTGCTTCTCTGCCATTTTCACCTGAGCCCACATCACCTTTTCCTGCAACTTCTTGTGTCTATCCTCAATATCGTCTCCACAATATTTTGCATACTTCAAAATTTCATCTATGGGCTTTCCTTGCCAACACAGCATGTGTTGTTTAATCATCTGACAAATCTCTGGCTTCAGACCGTAAACAAACCGATACACAAACTGACTCATGTTTGTGTCTCCAATGTCCTCAAATCCACTATACTGTTTAAAGACCTGCAATAAACGCTCATAGTAGGAATGCACTGATTCATTAACTTCTTGGGTAGTTCGATCTATTTTCACCCAATCTGTTTCTTTCGGGGGTATTTTCCCTTTCAGGTAAGTTATCACCTGCTGATACTTTTTCATCACATCATTTGACGGAGCACCTGTCTTTGGATCTCTAGGATACTCGTCACTTGGCCAATCCACTGTGATTTTGCAATCTGTCCACAAATCGGCAGGTACCACTATGTCAAACAACCCATCCAAATCCTTGAACAATACCTTCGACACCTTCACAAACCTGTCAACTTGCTTGTACCATTCAATAGGTTTTTCTCTCAACTTTGGAAAATCATTCGTAAATGACAAAATATCCTGTCTGCTCCATGGGACATGTACATATCCTCCTCCTGCAACTTCTCGCATTGGATACATTTGATCTGCTTTCCCTGTTTCCTTCATTACATATTCAGATGCTGTTCTACTTGTTCGTGCTTCTTCCTTTTTCTTGGCCCACCTAGTTTTCCATTTATCTAGGTCTCCCCATTTTTGCAAAACTAACATTAATTCTCTTATTTGTAGTCTTCTTCCAGAGGCATTCATATTTTCTAAATCTTTGTCTGAAAATTCTGCTCTATAGGGTTTCTGTAGTACTTTTGATCTCCCTATTTCTATTCCCATCTGTAATGCTAAATTGGACAATTTTTCATGGAATAACCTTACATTTCTGGTGATACTCCTACACAGGAACAATAATTCTTCTTCATCATAGGTATTTAAGCGTTCTAGTCCTACATTTCCTGCTATTATTTCTTCTAATTCAACTTTCAATTTATGAATGTCCATTATTTTCGGAGGTGTGCACTGTTTAACTGACCCTTGTACCCATCTTTCTAGATCTTCAGGTGTTACTATGGTGGCACTTTTTGCTCCCGATGAAGTTATTAAACTTACATCTTTTGAACATCCAGGTACATCTTTTCTGGGAGTGCTATTTACAGTACCTCGAATAGGTAAATCCATGAGTGATATTGTGGATTCACAGTCACTAAATTGATCCTCAATTATAACTGGAGCTTCAGGTTTGGGATTATTCACAGGAGTAGGTGCAAGTATCGGTGTGGGACAGCTTCCCTGTGTACCATGTAATGGAACTACGGGACCAATTGTTACAGGTATGGTCAACGAATCAGGATGTACTTTTATCTGAGTTATTTTCTGTATTAATTCTGTTCTGGTCTTTTCTAGGGCTTCTTTGTCTTTGTCATGAAGTATTCTACTCGGGGTGAATTCATGCATTACCTGTGGCACTAATGGAGTTTTTGGTGGTGCACTTGGGGTGCATCCACTTGTCCCTTCCTGATATGGTGGGGGTTTCTTAACATTACCTCCATAAATTCGTCTTCAGACTCCTCATTTCTCATTAAATGTTTTGTCTTTTCTGTGCACTTACTTCCTAATTTCTCCTCTACTGAGAACAATGGATATAATCCTTCTGTAATCATTGCCCTTCTCCATTGTTTCATCTGACCGTCCCTAGACTCATGTAAGTATCTGGGGAAAAATCCTGGATAACTCCAATTTCTCTGAGGTCGGTCGCTCTCAAATGCCTCGGTCTCCCATTCCTCTAAAGCTTCGTACTGGGTTAATCTAGGTCTGGGTTCCAGGTCATTCATTCTTAATCTCAAATTTTGAAGAATTCTTCCATTGAAGGTACCATTCTCGGGAAATGCTAATATTCCATCATTTTTGGTATATTCTATCCAATTCTCCATCCATACACAAGTATGATAACCTCTCTCCATCATCATGAATGATGCGGGCGTTTTAGCTGGTGGAATAATAATTCCTTCTCTAGTTTTGATTGGTTTGTCCTTTTTAAAATAATTCTTAATCTTTTGTAAAAATGAAATTTTTCTCTTTTCTCCATACATCTTGGGTAAGTACCGATGTATAAAATTATATTCTGCAAAACCTAAATATCTCCTATCCTGACGAATTCCTGTTAAAGTCGGATCGCGTTTTAACATGCAATCCTTATCCACTAAGAATTTCGCTTCTATAATTTTGACCAATCAAATGTCTGCTAACTTTTATTTCCGAGCCAATCCTTGCGCGGCCTTCTGGTGACGTTTCTCTGTCAACCCCTCCTTTACAATCTGCTCTTTTCTGTTCTTGCTGGTTTAACCAATCCCAGCGCGGCACCTGTGACGTCAGTACTACTCCTGACTACTGACCCCTCCTTTACAAGGGTTCTTTCCACACCCGCTGTATCAACCAATCCCAGCGCGGCGTTTATGACGTCAACTCCCTCTCCGGCAGCTGACCCTCCCTTTACAAAAATCTTACGCAAACCTTATTTTCTCTATAAATCTTAATCAAATTTCAGTAACAACATAAAACATTCGCTATCGTGCCAGTTTCTTCTAAATTCGAAAAAGATAGTTTCTCTCACCCTTAGTAAAACCCTTTCCGTTTACTAACATACACTACGAGTAAAACCCTTCTGTTTACTCTTCACGCAAGCTCCAGAAATACCTGTTACTTCTTCAATGTTACCCTTTCTAGGTGATATAACATCAAATTTTCACCAGCGTACTCTTTTGCTATTACTTACACGCATAGAGTCCCTAACGAGTACTGAAAGTCCTGCTTAACTTTTCAGTATTATTTCTGCCTGACAGATAACCTCACTGCAGTATGGCTTCCACTTGCCACCCGCTATTCTTTTTACCCCGGGGTATTCTGGACAACATAAAACAAAACTCTAAAATAAGCGGATGTTAGTTCATAAAAATACAAATAAAAATTCTCATTACCCAATTAACAAAGAGTAACCATAACCGTCCTCTGCTTACCAGAAAACTGATCCAGCGCGATTTTAACAAACAGCATTCATACACCAGATACTCACTTGGGCCCATACATTCACACTACGCTAATACTTACGCTGGGTTTTATCAGTTGTTACTCTTATCAAAAATCCCTGCTACCAATTACCTTCTGATTGAAGAGTAATGACTTACCGATGAATCCTTTGCTAATTGGGAAGTTTAAAATGAGTGACATTCATTATAGTACATAATCCTGAAATAACCACTGAGTCAGGAAGTTTTAAAATGTTTATCTAAAGATTTAGCAGAGTAAAATACAGAACCACAAGGTACTTAATCGCAATACCCAGGATTAAGCATAGAAATGATTGTTGCTAATCAATGACGGTGTTTAAAGAAAAGGGAGAGGATAGAGATAGCAGCGCAACTAAAGGTTGCATTATATTTACCTAAGTGCGAGAACCAAAAACCCCTTAGCCAAGGAGTTGGAAAGAATAGGACCCAGGAAGGATGAAGAGCAAAGACTTCTTCCAGGATCAGGACAGGACTGGTGACCTCTCTACAACGACGCCTGCGTCGTTCCCCTCTCTGATACTCGACTTCTCCTCGATTCTCCCGTGCCTTCCTTCTAATGGACTCCGCCGCCCCCTCCTCAGGACCTCTTCTGGACAGGGATTCAGTCAGCAACCGATCAGCATGACAGTCTGGAGCTAAGAGCGCTCTGACAGCATGGACGCCTGTTCTCGTGGAATCTTGCTCTGACTAATTAACTAATGCTATATTCTATTATACCCTTCTACGCCCATGTACCTCCCCTTAATGTTGCTAAAATATGGGGCCACTACTTCTGATTGGACAAGGACAGGGGGTGGATTCTCGCACCATATCGATTTGGCCTAAATTGTAAAGCCTATTGTCTTTACGTTCCCACCCCTTCAAATTAATACATTCGCTTTATTTCCCACCCGTCTCATGACAAATGTAAACCAATTTTCATAGACATTGTATCAATGTGCGACAGGAAAAGTAATAGTTCAACATCTTCGGCCATCAGGTTACGGCCTTGGACGACGTCCAGGTTGACTTCATTTGGCAGGCACACAGGACACATGCGCAGACCCATTTGTCTTTCGAGTTTCAGGTCACCAACCCAGGCCCAAGTTTACGAACTAATAAAAGTGCAAGAAGAAAATATTAAAATCACAAATAAAATGTTTCACTGTATGCCCACTTTTTCTATTCTATTCCCAATTAAATATATATACTATCCCGCGTTAGTAGCGTTAGGAAACGACAATTTAGTAATGACATGAGAGCAAGCTGAAGCATGTGAAAACATCAAGCAGCCATTTTAATGCACACTGCGCAGAAGCAGAAGTTTCCCACCAAGCAAAGAAAGACGTCACACCATGTGATATGTTTGCAACATGCGCATTGAGGTTCCCGCGCTTTAGCGGCCATTTTGGATTACAGACAAGCGTTATTCATTAGTAAAACACATAGGCAAGCATCCTTCCCCTTTGTATAGTGTATGCAAAGGTTAGTATTAACAATACAAGTTTAATAAATTAATACTGTGAGGAGGATTGAATACAAGCAAGTTTCATTTATGAAACCTTGCTCCATCAATTCTGCCCCAAGTGCGTAAACTCTGCTCCGAGTGTGGACTCCTGACTTACCTTTGTTAATACAGAAAGATAGAAACTTAGACTTTTGGTCTAAGTTTACCTTTGTTAATCGGCTCGTAAATGTAAAAGGCATTGAAATTATAGGAGCACTGAACAGGAGGGTTTACATGAGAGGACCTTCACAGTATCAACATACTTTACGTCTCCCAGAATCAATATCCCATTCTCATTATCTATTTCAGTGACATTTAGATTGACTGGCAGCCTGATTTAGAGTTAGAAGGCAATGGGAAATCATCTGATTTCTTGAGGCATTGCTAAGTGTTGCAGAGACTCTACTAATAGACTTTCGTTCACCAGGAAGATGGAAGTAAACACCACCAGTGGCTGCTCCGCCAGAGTTTGTGCTTACACTTATCAAACAAACTCTATGTCAGGCCACGAGTCCAGTGTGTACAGATTTAGGATAGTGTCATGAGTGGATACCTTAATACTAGAATTCAGCAGGCTATGAAGTTCTTTGAGACTTAGTCACCTCAAAATTTAGCACAATAGTCCATATTTAATTTTACATCTACATGGGAGACTCGTCGTTAAGGGAAACATTGTGAGGTGCATTCTGTGGTGGATACTGTGAGAGAAGTAGCCTTCACTTATAAAAAACAGTCCGGAGTGTAGCCTGCGACTCCTGGTTACTGACAGAAAGCTTTAAAAGTAGCTTTAATCCACAGGTCCATTAACTAGTTTTTTCCGCCTCGTATAATTTGAATCTCCTAAGGTAAAGCTCAAGAAGGTAAGGATACTTATGTGCCTAATAAATACCCTTATGTTGTGATTTTCTCCTCTTGGTCTTTCCCTTTTCCCCCCGCCACTCTGTCCCTCTTAGGCCCTCCCTTAGAATCATCACTTCACCTTACCTTCTTGAAACAACCAGTGGTGTCTGAATACTTTTATTTACCCCATTGTTGGTGTGGGTGGACATCTGTTGCCATTAAATATCTCGCAGGTTTTCTGTGGCAAACATGTTCCTCACATTTCTCTGGTTGTGTGTTTTCTCTGGTAGCTTGACAAGACCCCCCATCAGTTTAGCTTCTCACTGGAGCAGGACAATGAGGTGAAGGACATGAAGCCAGCCACGGTGATGGTTTACGACTACTACGAGAAAGGTGAGACTTCATGGTAAATGAGGGACAGACAATGGTAGGAGCTGCTGTCCTTGTCACAGCCCCTTCCACCTTGGTCTCAGGGTTCATGAAGGCAGCAGTAAGAACAGAAAGTAAATGATGTGTAGACCAATGTTTGCTCTTTGTACTTTCAAGTCCTTTCACGTCTGATAGCCCGTCAGCAGCAAACAGGAGGCAGTTGCATGACTGAGGGTGGGACAAAGGGTCAAGCGTGTGGGTCAAAGAGTGGGTAAAGCCACTTCTTCTAACGCTGAATCAACATTTTCATGAATAGCAACAGATCATGCGAGCTTCACTCCTTTCTGAGAAGATGCGGGGTATCAGGTCTAAGCCTGCCAGCAAAATTTCTTGTTTTTAAAGATTAAACTCCAAAAGGGAGCTGATTCTTGAAATACAAAATCAATTATTCTGAGGGACAGGGAATTTCTCCCTTCATGCGAGGCCTTTGAGCAAATTCTCTGCCAGGGAAGGACATATTTTACATTCCGGCCATGCCCTCCATGGCTGACCCAAGCAGGCAGATCTAGTGGTCCATAACCCGCCCCAGTTAAGGCATGGCAGCCTGTTAGCATGACGTGAGGGCCGTGTGGGAGAAGGCTGCTTTCGATGGTGGAGTCAGCTCAGGGTCCGCTGTCGAAACCCAGCACTTTCCCTGTCGCTATATAGTGAGGGAACCATGGGTTAGGCCTGGAAGGAGCACCCCTGATTTATGCCAGTGCTTGAGCTTTACCAACCTGTAACTGGCTCCCTATGTCTTTATAAATCATCATTGCGAAATTGCGCACTTCGTTAGACAATAGATATCTCCTCAAGCATGCTGTGAAATGATCCCTTCTAGCAGACAGTGAGCCCTTCGAGCAAATAATGCCTCCCATTCAGCAGTCATTCCCACTTACCACAGGGCAGCTGCTTCCCGCAAGCCAGCAGTACTTACTAGGCGCTAGCCTCCCTTAGGCAGCTTGTGTATTCAGAGAAGCAGGCCCATTTTTCCGTGTAAGCCCTGCTTTGTTATCCCCTTAATTTGTAATGGAGGTAAATTGATCTTGTTTTGTTTGCAGGACAGTTTTGACAAATCTACCTCTCCCTGAGAAATGAGAGACCAGCCATTAATTGTGCATGTTCTGACCCTTGTTTCTCCTTCCCTTGCAGGTGACAATGCAATAACAGAGTACAACGCCCCCTGCAGTGCAGGTAGGTGTACTGGTGAAGAGCAGGCTCCTCCCTGCAGCAGTTTGGCAAACACCCCCCTCCCTCCCCCTCAATGGTTCCTGCTCTTGCCTCTGTTCTACTCACTCCCTCTCCTAGTTCATCTTTCCCTTTCCTGCCCCCATCTCTCCCTACCACACCTGCTCCTGTGTCCCCATCAGCAGTTCACTGTGCACACTGCATGTATACATGAGCCCCCCAGCAGTGTACATTGACATCACTAGTCTTTTAGCTCTGCACATTTACACCAAGTTTCTTGGCAATGAACATTTACATGAGGTCTTTGGAAGTGCAGCTTTACAGCAGATCTAATGGCAGTGTATGTTCCAAGCCGGTTTCCTATCTCTACACCTAGTCTCTTGACACTGTCACTTACACGGGCTCTCTTGGTAAAGTACCTTTACAACAGGTCTCTGGCAGTGTAACTGTACATCAGATGTCCTGCCAGTGTAACTGTAAGGTCAGCCTCCAGCCACTGTACATTTACACCAGGGATCACAGTAGTGTACACTTCCATCACACCTTCTGGATAGGTGACTTTACTACAGGTCTTTGGCCAGTGTAATTCAACATCAGGTCTCCTGCCAGTGATGATGTAGAGCAGGTCTCCTGGAAGTTTAAAGTTACACCAGTTCTCCCTAGTTCTCCTTGCATTGTAAAGTTCCACCACTTCTACTGACAGTGTAAAGTTTCATCCGGTTTCCTGACAGTGTAAAGCTAAATCTGGTGTCCAGCAGTGTAAAGTTACACCAGTTCTTCTGACAGTGTAAAGTTACATTTGGTGACCTGGCAGTGTGAAGTTACACCAGTTCTCCTGACAGTGTAAAGTTACAACTGGTGTCCTGGCAATGTAAAGTTACACCAGTTCTACTTACACTGTAAAGTTGAATCTGGTGTCCTGGCAGTGTAAAGTTGCATGCGGTGTCCTGGCAATGTAAAGTTACACAAGTTCTTCTGACAGTGTAAAGTTCCATCTGGTGTCCTGGCAGTGTAAAGTTACATCCGGTGTCCAGCAGTGTAAAGTTGCATCCAGTGTCCTGACAGTGTAAAGTTACATCCGGTGTCCAGCAGTGTAAATTTACATCTGGTTTCCAGCAGTGTAAAGTCGCATGCAGTGTCCAGCAGTGTAAAGTTACATCCGGTGTCCAGCAGTGTAAAGTTACCCCAGTTCTCCTGACAGTGTAAAGTTGCATTTGGTGCCATGGTAGTGTAATACTTCCGGTTACCTGCCAGTATAAACTTACATCTGGTGTCCTGGCAGCGGGAAGTTACACCAGTTCTCCGGACAGTGTAGAGTTACATCCAGTGTCCTGGCAGTGTAAAGTTACATCCAGTTCTCCTGACAGTGTAAAGTTGCATTTGGTGCCTTGGTAGTGTATTACATCCAGTGTCCTGGCAGTGTAAAGTTGCTTTTGGTGCCCTGGTAGTGTATTACATCCGGTTTCCTGCCAGTGTAAAGCTACATGCGGGGTCCTGGCAATGTAAAGTTACACAAGTTCTTCTGACAGTGTAAAGTTCCATCTGACGTCCTGGCAGTGTAAAGTTACATGCGGTGCCCTGGCAATGTAAAGTTACACAAGTTCTTCTGACAGTGTAAAGTTGCATCTGGTGTCCTGGCAGTGTAAAGTTATATGCGGTGTCCTGACTGTGTAAAGTTACACCAGTTCTACTGAAAGTGTAAAGTTGCATCCGGTGTCCTGACAGTGTAAAGTTACACCAGTTCTACTGAAAGTGTAAAGTTGCATCCGGTGTCCGGCAGTGTAAAGTTACACCAGTACTCCTGACACTGTAAAGTTGCATTTGGTGCCCTGGTAGTGTATTACATCCGGTTTCCTGCCAGTGTAAACTTACATCCGGTGTCCAGCAGTGTAAAGTTGCATCCAGTGTCCTGACAGTGTAAAGTTACATCCGGTGTCCAGCAGTGTAAAGTTACATCTGGTTTCCAGCAGTGTAAAGTCGCATGCAGTGTCCAGCAGTGTAAAGTTACATCCGGTGTCCAGCAGTGTAAAGTTACACCAGTTCTCCTGACAGTGTAAAGTTGCATTTGGTGCCCTGGTAGTGTATTACTTCCGGTTACCTGTCAGTATAAACTTACATCTGGTGTCCTGGTAGCGGGAAGTTACACCAGTTCTCCTGACAGTGTACAGTTACATTCAGTTTCCTGGCAGTGTAAAGTTACATCCAGTTCGCCTGACAGTGTAAAGTTACCACTGGTGTCCTGGCAGTGCAAAGTTACACCAGTTCTCGTGACCGTGTAAAGTTACAACCGGTGTCCTGGCAATATAAAGTTACACCGTTCTCCTGACAGTGTAAAGTTGCTTCTGGTGTCCTGGCAATGTGAAGTTACATGCGGTGTCCTGGCAATGTAAAGTTACACCAGTTCTCCTGAAAGTGTAAAGTTGCATCTGGTGTCCTGGCAGTGTAAAGTTACATGCTGTGTCCAGCAGTGTAAAGTTACACCAGTTCTCCTGACAGTGTAAAGTTACACCAGTTCTCCTGACAGAGTAAAGTTACACCAGTTCTGCTGGCAGTGTAAGTTACACCAGTTCTGCTGGCAGTGTAAAGTTACACCAGTTCTCCTGACAGTGTAAAGTTGCATTTGGTGCCCTGGTAGTGTATTACTTCCGGTTACCTGTCAGTATAAACTTACATCTGGTGTCCTGGTAGCGGGAAGTTACACCAGTTCTCCTGACAGTGTACAGTTACATTCAGTTTCCTGGCAGTGTAAAGTTACATCCAGTTCGCCTGACAGTGTAAAGTTACCACTGGTGTCCTGGCAGTGCAAAGTTACACCAGTTCTCGTGACCGTGTAAAGTTACAACCGGTGTCCTGGCAATATAAAGTTACACCGTTCTCCTGACAGTGTAAAGTTGCTTCTGGTGTCCTGGCAATGTGAAGTTACATGCGGTGTCCTGGCAATGTAAAGTTACACCAGTTCTCCTGAAAGTGTAAAGTTGCATCTGGTGTCCTGGCAGTGTAAAGTTACATGCTGTGTCCAGCAGTGTAAAGTTACACCAGTTCTCCTGACAGTGTAAAGTTACACCAGTTCTCCTGACAGAGTAAAGTTACACCAGTTCTGCTGGCAGTGTAAGTTACACCAGTTCTGCTGGCAGTGTAAAGTTACACCAGTTCTCCTGACAGTGTAAAGTTGCATTTGGTGCCCTGGTAGTGTATCACATCTGATTTCCTGCCAGTGTAAACTTAAATCCGGTGTCCGGGCAGCGGGAAGTGACACCAGTTCTCCTGACAGTGTAAAGTTACATCCAGTTTCCTGGCAGTGTAAAGTTACATCCAGTTTCCTGGCAGTGTAAAGTTACATCCAGTTCTCCTGACAGTGTAAAGTTACAACCAGTGTCCGGGCAGTGTAAAGTTACACCAGTTCTCGTGACAGTCTAAAGTTACACAACCGATGTCCTGGAAATGTAAAGTTACACCAGTTCTCCTGACAGTGTAAAGTTGCTTCTGGTGTCCTGGCAATGTAAAGTTACATGCGGTGTCCTGGCAATGTAAAGTTACACCAGTTCTGCTGGCAGTGTAAGTTACACCAGTTCTGCTGGCAGTGTAAGTTACACCAGTTCTCCTGACAGTGTAAAGTTGCTTCTGGTGTCCTGGCAATGTAAAGTTACATTCGGTGTCCTGGCAATGTAAAGTTACACAAGTTCTTCTGACAGAGTAAAGTTACACCAGTTCTCCTGACAGAGTAAAGTTATACCAGTTCTGCTAGCAGTATTAGTTACACCAGTTCTGCTGGCAGTGTTAGTTACACCAGTTCTGCTGGCAGTGTAAAGATAGACCAGTTCTCCTGGCAGTGTAAAGTTACACCAGTTCTCTTGACAGTGTAAAGTTACACCTGATGCACAGGTCGCGTAACATTCACTGCAGGTCTCATGTTTGGCCTCTATGGGGCACTGTAGGTTTGAAACACAGGTCTGTTTCTTGTGCATTTTAACGACGGTTCTTTTGGCAGTCATATTTACATCATGTCATTTAGCACTGTAAGGTCGCAGAAGGTTTTATGACGATGCACGCTTGTACTTGGTTTCCTGCAACTGTACATTTACACCAACTCTCCAGCAGTGCCTAGTAGCACACGTCTCCAAGTCTGGGAGCTAAGTTTCTGATCTGTATTTTTTCTCCCCCTTACAGGTGACTCCACGAGCAAAACCGCCGAATAGTGAACTTGGGCCGCTTCTCCTCTGGCCCCACCCACGACCCCAGCCTTCCTGTGGCTTCGCCATACCACCCTCACCCTCTCTGTACAGCCCCCTCCCTTTCCCTCGTCTACTCTACACATCACTCTTCCTCTCCTGCAGGGGGTTCCTTTGTGAAACTGGAGAAGATCCGAATGGAACTCATGCACTTGGAAATAAACCAGTTTCACTCAAAAAGCGGGTGTGTGGTGCCTTATGATTCTATTCGGAGCACGTTGTGTGGGGGGAGGGGATCTTGACTGTGGTTAGGGCTAATGCAGTGTATGCACTTTAGTGAAAACACCGCGTGACTCTTCATGGAATCGATCAGCGGCTCTCAGTGGCTCTACCAAGGAGATGCTGGTCCAAGCAGCATCCACGGATGTTACAGAAACTTAAGGACTGCTGTCAATGCACACCCTGTCCCCTGCCAGGGCATATTTACATCACACCTAGAAGTGTACCTTTACACCAGGGCTCCTGGCATCCCATTTTCTGGCACTTTAACTTTACACTTTCCAGCTTCTCCATAAAATGAATTAAATTCTGGGGTCCTTTATAGGTTCAGCCAGGGCGCAGGAGTTCGAGGCGGGGCAGATACACCCAATAGGGGAGGATAGAGAGCAATTATAAAGAAGCTTTGTCAAAGCCAATTGTCCTAACCCGTAGCATTGTCAAAGCCAACAGAGTTAGCCCATGACATTGGGGTGCAGACTTAGACTTTACCAATGCTTGTTTTTTTTAGAGATGGCTGTTGTGCATGCCCACAAATGTTTTTCTTTTGCTCTAAGGGCGTCCAGCCCAGATGTCATTTGACAAGTGGAGAGGTTAATGGCATCAGTTACATGTCAGGATATTAATAACAAAAATACTGTCTGACATAAATAGTTTGGCAAAAAATATCCATTGCAGAAAGCGTTGGCAAAGCCAATAGGTCTAGCCCTGACATCCTGGTGCACTGGTAAATTTGTTTTACATTTTTATTTCCGGCATTTGCCATAAAAGAAAACAAAACAGACAGTCACCTAAATGTGGCACTGCATGCTTGCAATACAGTCTGAAAAACATTACTGATGTCGCCGTTTTACTTTTTAAAAACAAATAAGTCTTTCAGTTTTGCCATGCATTTCACAGTTTGTTTTTTTAATGTGACAATAAGAAAGTATCACCCAACAAATTACCATCTAACTGTACACCTGAAGTGCTAGAAAAGTAAATATCCATTTTTTAAAGACAATAATATACTACACTTTGAAAGATCTTTTTCGCTTAAGAAAAAGGAATTATTTTTAAGGGGATGTGCACGATGTCGACAAGCTTTTGCAGTCACTTAAAGTGAAGAGAGCCAATAAGTAACAAGCATTTGCAATGCAATAGGTCTCGCATTATTAAAGTTTGAGCTATTGGCATTGCTAAATAATGCAACACCAATAGCTCAAACTTTAATAATGCGAGACCTTTTGCGTTCTGTGCTCCGACGCTAGGCTATCACTGGTACTAGGGACCCGTGAGCAGGGGCTGGGCACTGACCCTGAAGGACAGGGCGCTTTGGGTGTGGCACGGTCGCTCGCGGCTTTTGAACTGGCCCGGTCGCATGCAGCTTTTGAAAAAGGGCTGGGTACAGCATGGACATATCCTCTGGGCTCCGTGGACAAGAATGGCAGAGTACACAAAGCCTGTGGTTTCAGATACATGGTTGAGTGGCTGTGTTTCAGGGTAGACAATCGGTCGGGCTATGGGCATGTCGCCCCTGCTTGGGAGCGACAAGAGGATGGAGGTCAGTTACTTTACGCTGAGCATGGAAAGGGCACAGAGGGCCTATTCTTATGCCTTGGCATGGAAGACGTTTGTCTATGCTCTAGCTCTGGTCGTAGCACAGTTAATCATACCTCCGTGATGATTAAACCTCAGACACGAGAGCCAGCAGTGTGAGGCCGCACACACTGCAGAGACAAAGAGGGCCGGGCTCCAGGCATAGGTATCTCAACTGCACTGAGTGTCTATGCTCTGGGACTTGCTGTGCCAATGGCAGACAGATTAGTGGGTACATGGCTATTTAATGCACCACTTACGAGGTATTCCAAAAGATGAGCGTGGCACAGGTATAAGACGTGCTTCGTGGCTGGCAGACTACAGAGAGCAAGGTGTTGTGCATGGCGCTGTCTATGTGGGAACTGCTCCCGAACTGCTGAGCACGTGTCGTTAGGAAACAACATTTCATGACGGTTACACCTTACTATAAAGCTCAAATGGTGAGTACCAGTGCATGAGAACAGCTGCCAAGCTGTCCAGGTCCATGCTATTCCCAGGTCCATGCGTGATGTGCTGCTTCAAGCCAGATTTCAATGTGTTTAAATTCTGGGACTTGTAGTTCTATTTTATTATGGAACAAACTAGACTAAACGTTCCATAATTAAAAAAAAAAAAACCTGGAATTGAGCAGCACATCACACATGGACCTTGGTAACTTAGCAGGGCTGCCTTGGAGTAAAGGAGTTTGGGAATACTATGGCTTGGGTAGTACTGCCATTGGACAGCACTGATATGTGTGCATCAACGACCATTGCAAGACCTCTGTGCTCTATCCCGGTTTATCTGTCTATTCCCTACACAAGGCGAACCCAGATTTCTATAATGCATTTATTCCTTACAGTTAAAGTCCACCAAACCCATCGCAGCTCCCTAGAAATAAAACAAAATTCAAGCCCATCTAGTTAGCCCATTCCCTAAGAGATAAAAACTAAAATGCCAATCTAGGTTGTCCATTCTCTGTGGCTAAATCCCACCAAGCACACCTAAATGGTCACTCCCATAAACAAATATTTAAAAAGTTTAATTATTCTGGTCATTACCAACAAGCAGGTACCTCTAGTTTATACATTTTCTACAAATAAAGATTACCAAATTGACTTGGTCAATGTCCATTGTGGTCCTTCAGTCTAATTAATTTAGCCCGAGGCACCCCAGGCCAACCCAGCATGTCAGTTCAATGCAGGGAGAGCCTACTAGCCTTGTATAGTCGGCACGTCTATTAAAGATAAAGGCCATCAGACTCATCGAGCCTTTCACTTATTTTCCTTTCCTAAAGGGATAGACCTTTTACTTGCTCTTTCCACCTCCCATGGGTTCTTTCATATACCAGACCATTCTGGTTAAGGTCTACCATCAATGTTCTTAACACAGGCCCACGGAGAGGCTGTCCCATACTGACAAGTACTGAAAACACGTGTTTACCCTGGAATGTTGCTCACTTGCTTGTACAGTTCCAGAGATTGGTCTCAAGTGTCATAATGCAACTAAATTCTGCCCTGGACATCAATGAAACCAAAAGGGGCTTTATAAAATTGCCCAGACACCACCTCGGCAATTAGTACAACTTTTAAAGGCCCAATCTGCTGCTGCAAGAGAAGTAATGCAACCTTTTTTTAAACAAAAAAAACAAAAAACTTTATTTTGGATGTTTTTTTACAACAAACGTTGCAGCAGACATTGGTACGCAGACATCGTATGCACAACACTTAAGATTCCAAGGCCAACATTTTGTTAGGTGCAATATTACAAGTGACAAAGAGGGATAATGAAAAGGCATCACCGTATTTATCAGTAAGCAACTGGGGGGCATTCATCAAACATGCACACTCGCACTACTCTCCCGTTCATTCTCATCTGCATCCGTTCCACTCTCACTGAGCTCCTGATCATCCGTTCACTCTCCGATTCATCAGGGTTTAGGGCAAAGTTGTCACCATTCAGTGAGGTCTGCCTGAAGCTTCTCGTCTTTCCTATTTAGTTTCATATGTATTTCTTCCACTAGGGCCCACTCCCTCACATTCCTGAAGTAATGCAACCTTAGTACACAACTCGAGTTATAATGTAATCACCATGCACAAGTTTTAGTTTTACGAGATGGAGGACAATCGGGGTTCACAAAAGTATGCACTCGTATGGAAATGAACACCACCAACAATGCCTTCATGAGTTCCTGAAGGACCAGGATAAGTGATAACCTGTGTATGATGATGATGTTTGTGCACAACGTCAACACCACTTCAAACAGGCAATGACTTTATAATAAACAACACAATCAAGTACTCCATTTGCTTCCTTGCAACCACCAATTCCAGTTTGGGCTCATGCACTAGAGTGGAGTACAGCTGATGCTTGGCAGCTGAAAAACATCAAGCAGACTGATCAGACACAGGGCAGTATGGTCCCTTTGCTAAGTTACTCGGCTGCACAATCAACTGAGAGTCTTAAAGTGCTAGCAGGAATCCATGCACTACTGACCCCAAGAGAAGCAATCCTTTTAGCATATTACAGTTAGAACCACACCAATCTTCCAAAGATTTGGATCGTGTCCATAAGGCGCCTCTTTCAGATCTGCACCCAATTGCCCTGAGTTAAACTGCTTCCAATCAGTGCCACATATGGCGGTAAGCAGTAACCTCTACCTCTTTGTGATGCACATTAGTATTCACAGCCAAATATTCATCAAGCTTGTGTCACCAAAAGACTGGCAACTGAAGAATTCTCTCTTAAACATACGTTTTTAAGGAGCATACCTTCTAACCCAAGAATTTAACAACAAAATGCTTAGCTCCAGACCCGACTCGGCCCTTCCTTCGTCCTCCACACTCGGACACCTCGGTGTAAAATGCGCACGCGCGAGCCCCAACGGCAGGGCGCAGACGCGCATGCGTGTACACTTATCACAACATTAAACTTACTCTGAACGGGATAAAGCGCGTGCGCATCAGCCTAAGGTGGGGTGTATGTCATCGCACAGCCGTGGAGCTACTTCCCGTCGTGACACTGACATAAATCTCACATTTGAGTCCAACGGGGCATAGAAACAAAAACACAGAGGAGCGGGGGGAGGGAGCGCGGCAGCGGCAGCGAGACGAACGCGCGCTGCTGCGCGTTCTGGCCATTGTCGGGAATGGGCGCGGCAAAGGCGGGACATGCGCCCGCCTTTGACCAATCGCGTGCCGTCTCCATAAAAAAAACGCACGCTCCAGCCAATGTGGGCTTCTGAAAACAAAACCACACGCACGAGCGTGTGGGTCGTTTTCAGAAGCCCTTTCTAGAGGTCTCGCGCTGCGCGAGCAGGGCTGCGCACTGCAACGCTAGGCGCGAGACCTAAAAAGGGCTGACCCACTGTGCCATGCTTTATGCTGTGATTGGTGGAAGCTTAATGTGAATGACAATTAGGCAGACCAATAGATGAAACCTGCTGGACCAAAAACAGCTGAAGGTATGTATATTATGAGGTGATGTTTTTGGGAAAACTATAGCCTGACAAGACAGCTAAAGCGGACTCAAAGGCTAGACCTAAAGTATTGCTCCATTGGATGGAGATTTTTTATTATTAACTCCGGTATGGGGATATTTTTGAAAAAACATACTTGGGGCACCTTTTTTTTGTCAGATCATATTTAGGCCTCAATATTCTAGTACCATTCCCTGGTGTCTTCTTGTATTGTCTTCATTGTTTGGGCAGAGAGCTTAATGCATCTTCCTGTGCTGTCTTCCCTGTTTCAGCCTGATCTTCCCTGATCTTCTTCCATATCTTATGTACAACCACCCCCTTCCTCCCATTCTTTTGTTCTGCACCTTAAGTGTATTCCACCCACAGAATCAATGATACCTTCTCTCTTCAGTTCATCCATGTTTTCCATCCTGGTGGGTGTGCTATCTGTGTCCCTGGGATAGACCCATGGATCTTTTTCCCCAAGTTGCTTTTTATTTATTATTTTTAAGAGTACAGAAGAAGAACCAATCAGGGTCATTTCTAAAAGGGAAACATTACATTTCATTGCTGCATATCTACTCTATGGGCCCTACCAAAAGTCTAAGTTTAGATCAAAAGTTTAACTTTACGACTTTCTGCTGTTCACCAAGGTAAGGTACGAGAAGTATCTTCAAGTGCAGAGATTCTGCCCTGAGTGCGGCGATTCAGCATCGAGTGTGGAACCTCCGTTCCGAGTGCGGAACCTCCACAGTGAAGATACTACTTGTAACTTACCTTTGTGAATACCAAAAAAGTAGTAAAGTTAGACTTTTGGTCTAAACTTTACTTTTGTGAATCAGGCCCTAGATTGATATCTACTATATATATTATGGTATTAATATGTTGGAATTGACATATTAATAACATATTATAACCCAAAACTCGCATGTTACCACCCGTGAATTCCTCCCTCGTCGGTTGCGCTATGCTGTATCAGAAGTAGTTTAGCAGACAAATAAAGTTGCGTAACAAAGACACATTTGTATGTCAGTAGAATACCTCATGCATCATCAGCTGACGCCGCTCCTCAGACGCCTTCAGGATGTTGCATTGAGTGAGTCCACGTCCGAGGCTGTGTGATACCTTGTTCATTGCTGTTATTACACCTTTGATGTAGTCCTATAGCGGAATAATGCCTGATTTTGCCACAAAGGCGATCAATATCACATCCCAATCAGTGGTTGAGTCAGTTCCACCCCCTTTGCTAACACCTTGGCCCTGCTCCCTCAACCAGTGTGCTATACTGAGTGCCCCTTCACTTTCCAACACTTAGCAATGCCATGATTGGCCAGTACTAGGGAGACATCTGTAGATCTGCCTGTTTCGTTCGATCCTTTGGATCTGTATTGGCGACCCAGCAAACAGAACACCGGATTGAGCCCCAGCATCCTGCCAGTTTCCTCATCGATCTATTTTACTGTAATTTCCCAGTAATTCCGGATCACGCCACAATCCCAAACCATATGATAAAAATCTGCCCCAGTGCCCCTTTTATCAGAGCTCAGTGGCCCCAGGCTACATGCAACCTATTTTAGGGGCTACCCTATAGATCTATATAGGTATGCTTCATGTAGAATGCCCATTTCCATTTGCTGTTTACTACTGCTCCTCTACGGGCCCCGGGGTGAACTCCTCAGAGCATATACTACGGCTAGTTACATGATATACATTCCTTGCCTTCTGGGTCAGCTGCTCAGAACATACAATTTAAGTTTTATTAAGCTAGAAAAAGCAATGGCAGTGCCACAGTTACAAAAAAACAAGACAAAACAGCAAGCATTGGCAATGCCAATATGTTTTGCCTTGCCAATACTTGCTCTGTATAGGTAATGGATTTCTCTAATGTGGAATTCTGAAGCTTGCCGATGTAAATAAGAAAGAAAATACATTTTGAATTGCGCTAAAGCGGATTTCATCAAGCGAAATGGCCAAGCAGCAAATGGCAGCTGTCAGGACCTCCAAGAAATGTACCAGATTTAAATTTATAGACATGAAAAACAAAACCATTTGTAATCAACAAGCCCTTTTATTAATCCTTCATTGAAGGCTTTTCACACCAACCATTTCATCTTCTCACTTATCACAGACACCATGAATGACACGTCCACAAGTCCAGTAACTTTCAAGCTGAATTCTATTGTATAAATCTGTCCTCTCTCTGCGGTGAGCCTTCGAGCAGAGCCTGAGCTGTGCCTTACTATCTGCACTATTAAACCAGTTCTCATTTAGTATTGTATTGTATGATTTATATAGCGCTTACTACCCCTGCGTAGGGCACTAAACAGATATCCTACATGGCTAGTATGCTACACCTTGTAGGGTGAGTTGTTGAAAGGGTGTCGTCTTTGTTTTGAACCTATGTGAGCAGAGTTTCCATGTCGTTTTTAATGACCACCGAAGTGCAGTTATTGAGCAATGCAGAACATAGAGGTCTGGACGGATGAAGAAGTGTCAGAGATACATTAATGTGTTCACTAAGATGGCAGCTTTCATCAGCACTGCTGAGCCATTTAGATCTGATTCTAGTTTACAATCTTGTGAAAGGAGATGCACAGTTTGGCTTGAGCCTGCGCTCTTTAAATGTGAATAAAATCCCACTCTAGACATGACATTGAAAGCCAAGGGTGCATCCTACTAGGCAAGGTAAGTGAGCATCTGAAATTAAATAGGTATGAAACAACAAGTTGACAAACATGGGCTGGAGAGACTTCTGGGGGTGGAACTGTGTGTGCAACTGTTTAATGTGTTTCTTTTGATGTGCGGAAAACCGATAAAAATATATTTTTTTAAAAATAATTGACAAACATATTGGAGGTAGGCCAAATAATTTAGGATATCCTAGAATATTCCATGAAAGTGTGCATATAAGGAAAACAGGAGGCACAGTGATAATAACTGATGTTTAAGGCAGAAGTTAAACATCCCCGAGTCATGGAGGGGCTCCCGGCTAGTCCTAATATACAAAAAAGGCTCACGATCCATCCCAGAAAACTACTGAATGATCTCACTCCTAGACCTAGATGGGAGGTGCTACTCCAGCACATTATTACAAGAACTGACGGCTTGGGTAGAAGCCTTAAACTGATCCCGTATACGCAAACAGGCTTTCAAAAGGGATCACACTTTGAAGATAACTTGGTCTGTATGTCCCACCTGATTGAGACAATGCTTGCAAAAAAAAGGGAGGGATTTTTATCTAGCATACATCGACTTCCAAACAGCTTTGGACAGTATGGCCCACCCAAGATTGTGGATGAAACTAAAAAACTGGGGCATTGACAACACACTATTAAAAGCACTGGTTGCCTTGGAAACCTGGGTCAAGATTAGAGTCTCTTCTGGCTGGTCCACGACCAAAAAGTAAAAAACAACAAAGGATTAAAGCAAGGATGCATACTGGCCCGATGCTTTTTAACCAGTACTTGGCAGATTTATTAGATTGCCGGGCTGATGCCCGAGCCTTTCCTCCTAAAGTTGCCGGAACTAAAATCCAATCGCTGCAATATGCGGATGACACAATATTGTTCGACCAAACTCCGATCGGGCTACAGCAGCTCCTAACTGCATTGTCATTATACTGCAAAGTAAACAATCTGAAAATAAACATGGTAAAAACAAAGGCGATGATAATTTCCAGACAAATAAAGAGGAGAGGCCAGTGGCGGTGCGTCCATTGGGGGCGCTGGGGCGTTGCCCCACTAATGCCATGGCCCCATTCAAATTCTTCATTCTACTTCTCCAACGCTAATTCCAATCAGGACTCCTGATTGGAATTAGCGTCGGAGAAGTAGAATGAGGGACGCTGAAGGGGGTGGGGCGGGCGCGGGGCTGCGGCAGCACTCAGGGAGTTGAGTGTCAGCAGCGTACTATACAGTCACAGCAATAGTGCGCATGTTCGTTTTTGGGCTGGTCATTTTTACGATCAGCCCGAACATGCGCACTAGCCTTTCCCTTAAGAGACCGAGGGTTGCTTCATGCCGCAGCCCCCGGTCTCCTAATGGGCAGGGAGTATCCCTGCCCTCAAGCCAATCCTGGCGCTGCTGGAGCAGCGTCAGTAGTGACGTCGCGGCTGTTCCTGTTTGTTGAAGAGCGCGGGACCCCGGCCCAGGAGCAGTCGCGCAGAGGCGGCGCGGACCGGTAAGTTTTCTTTTATTATATTTGAACTCAGTAACTCTCGTATAAATGCACGTACAAAAATAGCGCCTTGTTGCATGTGGCTCTAAATCTCCTCAGTGTTCACTACATCAAATCTATGATCGTGACCATGACAAGTTATTTTCGGGTAAACAGGTGTAACCAGGTTCGAGTATCGGCGTCAACGGCCCAAAAAACAACATCCCGTTATTGTGTGTCCTATGGGCAATGTAATAATCTCCCTGTGCCTTTTCTTTAAAAAACTGGTGCACCAGTTTTTTTTAAGTAAAGGCACGGGAGGCCGGCTACTTCCAGAAATGTCCTGTCTGAAGCTGCTAGGCCCTGCTGGCACATACTCATCTCCGAGAAGCATTGCAGCAGCGTGTAGGCTTCTCAGTGATGCGTGCCAGCAGGGCCTTGCTTCATAAACATTTCTATATACAAGAAATGTTATGTTTCTGAAGCTAGGCCCTGCTGGCACCTATCTCTGAGAATGCTGCAATGCTTCACGGAGGTGCGTGCCAGCAGGGCCTAGCTTCGGAAACATAACATTTCTTGTAGATAGAAATGTTTATGAAGCAAGGCCCTGCTGGCTCCGTGGCACACACCTAGAAAGATAACAGCTGCGTGCCAATGCCCTTAGTCATGGCTTTAAGTGGGCCGGGTCCTAGTTATAAAAAGCAGGTGCCGAGACGGGTCCCTATCCGGCTCTATGATTTTACCCTCAGCAAGGGTGGGAACTTAACTCTGCAATAGTAGCGCCGGCCGCTGCTTTTGATGTAACTTCAAAGAGAGACTCGTTTTTCAGTTTTATAGCGCAAACTTTTAGCGCTGTACATGAGCACCAGTTATTACACAAGCACATATTCATTTTTTGAATCACCGGATGTTGGAGCAGAAGTATCCCCGAGAGCGACGATTTTTAAAGTGGTAACACAGGGTTGTGCGTACTTGGAGCTAGAGGTGGGCAAGCCATTAAAGTTCAAGCCAGGCTTGAGCCAGATGCCTGGCTCAGCGTCGAGCCCAAAACGAGCCGAGCCTTCATGTGGCTTCTGCCTGCCACCCAAGCTTTAACAGAACGTGCCAAGAATTACAGAAATAACATTAACCTTTGATGTAAAACAGGAGAGGGGAAATAGTTACCCATCAGGTGGCTGATGGCAACATGTGAAATCAGAAAACCTAGGAATTTGACCTGCTTGTCAAAATTGTGTGATCCTTGTTCCATTTCAGGGCAGTTTGAAATAGGTGAGTTCAGGGTGTGTGCTATACAAGCTCTTGTGTCTGATTTAAATAGACTATAATGTTGTTTCATATAAGAATGTAGGCCACATACAGAGTGCACATAACTAAGAACCTGGTGCGGTAATGAGGAGCATGAATATTTTTAAGTTCATGTTTACAAACTGTGACTTGTGATAAATGCTTTTCAATGCAGCGATATAATCTAATTTAAAACGCTTCTGCATGTTAAAGCAATGGACTTTTTTTTTCAATTTTGAAGAGTCTACATTATATTGCTATATGGGCACAGTTTATATGCCAAACATTTCCAGGGCTCAGCTTGTGCATGGGCTCTCATAGCTTAGCCAGACCACTGGCTCGGCTCTGGCTCTCCCTGTTAATTTTTTGGCTCGGCACCTCAACTTGGAGCATCACAGTTTGCTCTTAGAAAGATATATGTGGAAATATGTTAGTGAAATCAGTCTTCTTGTTTAGTATTTTAAAGAATGCAAGTGGCTGTTTGAACATTGCCAAATTGACATGTTTAGCTTTGATGAGGGTGGTAGGCCACAAATCTCAGAAAGCCTTTGACTTTCTTTAACGAGGCCGCAATAGTAGCAGATAGCATTTCTAAATGAAACACAACTTCCTGACAAAAAGTAGAGGTTAGGAATCCATGCTGAGGTCAAAAGTGACTGAAGGCAAATTATCATGGAGTTCAGCTGATAGGAGACATATCGCCTCCATCTGCAGTCCTCCGAAGAACACTTCACCTCATAAAATAATCCAAATACATAACGTCTTATATGGACAGCCATGTTGTACCTGTACCTGGGGTCTGGTCTACTTGCAAGTGCACCTGGAATCCTACCATAGAAACCTGAACACTCATTGATTGGATGGGCCTGAAAAGCAGTACTGCCCGAGGCATATTTTGAAAATAAAAAGGTTCCATCAGTCAGAAGTAACTCATCTATATGATATATATGTATGAGGTAAATTTGTTGTGTAAACGTAGCCATAAGGCAATAGAACAATGGACAGGGTTGAAGACAGAGCAGAGGTACACTCACAAGTGGAGGCTGTGTTCTTAGGGGGTAATGGACTATTTATTGTCACGATGGAGTGTTCTAGAAAGAGGTTTTTTAAAATTGAAGACAGGTGGGGCGAACATAATGGATATGGGACGTTGCTGCATATTCTGGATGCATAGAAGGACTGTTTCATAGTTATTTGCCTCCATTCTGGTAAGTCAGACTGGCGGGGTGCTAGTCATGATGGCTTTGAAGATGATGCAGCTCGCTCTAAAGGTGGTACGGGTGACCAAGGGGAGTGGGTGATTTCCATTAGGGTAGGGGTGAAGTGGTCATATTTCTTTAGGCCCTTGATTAGGTATCCTATAGCATGTAGGTTACCCTTAATGGGTCCAGTATCAGTGAGAACACTGAGCAGGGTTTTGCCACTATCCACAGGTCATAATTCGATGGCTTGAATAACAGTTTTGAATCCACTTTCTGGAAGGAATGTTTTCACTTTCTTAATCAGAGAGATTGGGTACTAAGTCATCTTGGTTTTCTTGGCAATGTGCTCCTTACGTGTCAGGTCCATGTCGAGGGTGAATCTGAGTGGCTTGACATTGGTTAAAGTTGGGCTTTAAATCTGTAATGTAATAACTGCACTTACACAGTTGCTTTATTAACCTTCTTGCTTTCTCAAATTTGCTTGAAAATGCACCATTTGCCCACTATTTTTTCAAAACTTTTGCCGGGGGAGAACCCCCCCGAACCCCCCTTAGGTTGTTTGGGCTCGCTCGCTATGCTCGCTCGCCGTGTTGCACTCCGCCACACATTTTACGCTCACCACTTTCAAATATCACCAGCCGCCACTGGGAGAGGCTCATGGCATGTTGACGGTAAACCCATTGAGATAGTTGCAGCTTACAAGTACTTGGGAGTATGGATTGAATTGAATTGAATTGAATTTGAATTTGTAAGGCGCACAACTACCCCGAGGGGTTTCCCCGCCGGCCAGATAGGAGAGCTGAGAACTAGCAAGATGGATCTAAGAATTGAAGAACCAAGTCTTCAAGTTTTTGCGGAATAAACCATAAACGGTTTCCTCACGTAGTGAGACCGGTAAAGAGTTCCACTAGGTAGGTCCTTAATAAGAAAAGGACTGGCCGCGCATGCGGGAGAGTTTGAATTTCGGGACCGAGAACCTCAACTGGTGGGTAGAGCGCAGAAGATGCAGGGATTGGTAGCGCTGAACTAGCTTTTGTAAATATTTGGGGGCCACTGCAGTTTTGATTTTAAACATGTAGCAAAGGGCTTTAAATTTTATACGATTCTCCACCGACAGCCAATGAAGGCTACGGAGGAAGTTAGTGACTGATGAAAATTTAGGCACCTGACACAGTAATCTGGCATGCGCATTTTGCACCACTTGAAGTCTTTGGATTAAAGCTTTATTAGAGCCTAGGTGAAGAACATTGCCGTAATCCAGCCTAGAGATTACAAGGGCATGGACTATCGTTTTCTGGGCACAGAGGGGAATCATTCATAGAATTTTTTAGAGCCATTTTAAAATAGTAAAACAGATGGCCAAAATCCTAGTGACTTGTTGTTTCATAGAAAGATGCTCGTCAATGATGAAACCCAAATTACGAATGTGGTGTACCGGCAAGGGTAGTGCACCCATTTCAGGGGGCCATTGCTGAGGGCCCCACAGATCATGTTTCTTCTCTAAAATCATAACTTCAGTCTTTTCACTGTTCAGTTTGCATGCAGTCCACTCACATCACCACAAGGCAAGGAATGGCACAATCGCTAGAGGGGGTCTTCTGCAGAGCAAGGAAAGCCATGAGCTCACCTGATCTCACTCCCTTAATTAGAGCAATGGGGGCAAAATTCCTACCATCAGTGGCCCATGGCGCAATACCCTTTAAAGATAAAATGTCATCATGGCTGGACAGAGCTAAGTCCGCTTGTTTCCATAGAGTTCTCTTTCTACCAACTTCTACCTTCCATGCGCAAATCCATACGGAATTCAATGTGACATCTCAAAAGTGGATACTAAAAGCCAGGTTCTTAGCCTACTGCTTAAAAGCCAAACAAGCATGGGACAACACGCTAAAGAAATACATCTGATTAACGATAAGCAACCCAGGGTCAACCTAGTATGAATTTTTAACACACTGTGTCGAAGTACTGGAAGCTCACGAAATATGGTCTGCCCCATACCCATACCAGCAGCAGCAAAACTCTTAACAAAACAAGCAAAAATAATGTCGGCTGACAGTGACGCACTTACTCTGAAAAATATAAGTCATGGAAGCTGGGCATCAAAACTTTATAACAGCGGGGGCCTGCCAAACTACCTGTCCTCTCCCTTAAAGCCAATATTGAAGCGTCAACTAATGAGACTACGGTTTTGCTTGATTCCACTATTGGCATACAAGTATGGTCAAGGGTATAAAGAAATCGCAGCCACACAGTGCCGAGCGGAAACATTAATTCACATATTGTGCATTTGTGAGAAATTGCGCACCTTGAGAATCTACTGGCTTCATCCTATCTGGCGTATTTTAAACGTACGGACATGTCAAGCAGCCCTGGTAGAGTGCATGAAAGGCGACTCAGTGCAGCTAGCGGCACGCTTCATAAAATTCCTGACTGCTGTAAAAGCCATGCTGGATTCTGACAACCACACAGAACTATAATGCACAATACAGTGGCAATCGTTTTAATTTTCATGTGTTTATAGCTGACAAAGTGGTGTCTAAATTTTTAATCATCAGAATACCAGAATGACAAACTCACATACCTTTTTATAATATTCGAATTATGCACTTTATACTCATTTTAACCCAGCATGATGGCAATGATTTTAACTAATTGTGGAATAAAAACTATCTATCTATCAAGGCAGAAGTTAGGTATCACGAACATGCAATTACATTTTTGTTGGAAGACTTGCGAAACCAACAAGCATTGGCAAAGCCAATAGGTCTCGCCTATGCAAGAGCTATTGACTTTGTCAATAGGTTTTAGCAATTTTGTACACCAGACTGGCTGCTGTTCAGCATGGCCATATGCAAATCAGTCTGACCCTGTGCCTCATGGGAACAGTCCAGCCCGAACTGCCAAGCCATGTCTTCCCTGGACCGGAAACAAGCATCCTAGGACCGGTTTCTGGCATTCCAGCCGTCATCAGCCAGGCTTGCTTGAATCCAGTGGCAAAGTGAGCAAGGGACCCACGTCTGGGCATACCCCCGCCAACTTAGGGCGAACAAAGCGATACAAAAGGGGATGATGGACGGAACGTTTGAGCCAATCAAACACTCACCCCCAGTCAACTGATCTGGGTTTAATCCATCATCATTCTTTAGCTCACTCCACCACCCCAGTTCAGACATGGCCATATGCAAATCAGTCTGACCCTGTGCCTCATGGGAACAGTCCAGCCCGAACTGCCAAGCCATGTCTTCCCTGGACCGGAAACAAGCATCCTAGGACCGGTTTCTGGCATTCCAGCCGTCATCAGCCAGGCTTGCTTGAATCCAGTGGCAAAGTGAGCAAGGGACCCACGTCTGGGCATACCCCCGCCAACTTAGGGCGAACAAAGCGATACAAAAGGGGATGATGGACGGAACGTTTGAGCCAATCAAACACTCAACCCCAGTCAACTGATCTGGGTTTAATCCATCATCATTCTTTAGCTCACTCCACCACCCCAGTTCAGACATGGCCATATGCAAATCAGTCTGACCCTGTGCCTCATGGGAACAGTCCAGCCCAAACTGCCAAGCCATGTCTTCCCTGGACCGGAAACAAGCATCCTAGGACCGGTTTCTGGCATTCCAGCCGTCATCAGCCAGGCTTGCTTGAATCCAGTGGCAAAGTGAGCAAGGGACCCACGTCTGGGCATACCCCCGCCAACTTAGGGCGAACAAAGCGATACAAAAGGGGATGATGGACGGAACGTTTGAGCCAATCAAACACTCACCCCCAGTCAACTGATCTGGGTTTAATCCATCATCATTCTTTAGCTCACTCCACCACCCCAGTTCAGACATGGCCATATGCAAATCAGTCTGACCCTGTGCCTCATGGGAACAGTCCAGCCCGAACAGCCAAGCCATGTCTTCCCTGGACCGGAAACAAGCATCCTAGGACCGGTTTCTGGCATTCCAGCCGTCATCAGCCAGGCTTGCTTGAATCCAGTGGCAAAGTGAGCAAGGGACCCACGTCTGGGCATACCCTGCCAACTTAGGGCGAACAAAGCGATACCAAAGGGGATGATGGACGGAGCGTTTGAGCTAATCAAACACTCACCCCCAGTCAACTGATCTGGGTTTAATCCATCATCATTCTTTAGCTCACTCCACCACCCCAGTCCAGGGAAGACATGGCTTGGCAGTTCGGGTTGGACTGTTCCCATGAGGCACAGGGTCCGTCTGATTTGCATATGGCCATGTCTGAACTGGGGTGGTGGAGTGAGCTAAAGAATGATGATGGATTAAACCCAGATCAGTTGACTGGGGGTGAGTGTTTGATTAGCTCAAACGCTCCGTCTATCATCCCCTTTGGTATCGCTTTGTTCGCCCTAAGTTGGCAGGGTATGCCCAGACGTGGGTCCCTTGCTCACTTTGCCACTGGATTCAAGCTAGCCTGGCTGATGACGGCTGAATGGCCAGAAACCGGTCCCAGGATGCATGTTTCCGGTCCAGGGAAGGCATGGCTTGGCAGTTCGGGCTGGACTGTTCCCATGAGGCACAGGGTCAGACTGATTTGCATATGGCCATGTCTGAACTGGGGTGGTGGAGTGAGCTAAAGAATGATGATGGATTAAACCCAGATCAGTTGACTGGGGGTGAGTGTTTGATTAGCTCAAACGCTCCGTCCATCATCCCCTTTGGTATCGCTTTTTACCTATATGACAAGGCATACATGCTCATAAACAACAGCTACATTCTTGAGTTGTGTCTAGATGCTAGTGCATGACCAGAACAAAATAACAAGGGACATTATTGTTTGACCTTGTCTGTAGTGTTCATAAAAAATCCCAGGAAAGAACAGAAAGAGAAAACAACTGCAGGTTCTGTGTGAAAATACAATGTGGCACAAAAGCAAACATGTTTATATAGTAACCTGTGCAAAGCAAATGCGGTCTGTGTTGTGCACAGTTAGGTTAACATAGGGAAAACTACAATGGGCCATATACAGAACACATGACACCTTCCCCTTGGTCAGGAAGGCAGCACGTAAAGGGATAACAGAAATCTGAAAATAAACAAATTCAAAGCAATGACAAAGAGTTAATCGATTTTGGAAACTAACAAATGGCAATTTGATTAGAGAAAAAGTCCAATTAATGTGTGTCAGAGGAATCCAGTATGTAATCAGCCATTGTAGAAGCAAAGGTCGCTACCGCAGACGCCAGCAGCACCGGGGTGAGAGCCACGCGCAGCGGGTCCACAGGACTCCAATTCCCAGGCTCCCCTGCACTGCCTTGTTACGCCAGCAGCGCCCGGAGGCGCACTTAAGCACCGGCGGGCTCCCGCAGCGCGGGACGCTACCGCAGACGCCAGCAGCACCGGGGTGAGAGCCACGCGCAGCGGGTCCACAGGACTCCAATTCCCAGGCTCCCCTGCACCGCCTCGTTACGCCAGCAGCGCCCGGAGGCGCACTTAAGCACCGGCGGGCTCCCGCAGTGCGGGACGCTACCGCAGACGCCAGCAGCACCGGGGTGAGAGCCACGCGCAGCGGGTCCACAGGACTCCAATTCCCAGGCTCCCCTGCACCGCCTCGTTACGCCAGCAGCGCCCGGAGGCGCACTTAAGCACCGGCGGGCTCCCGCAGCGCGGGACGCGCGCGGGCAAAGCCCGGGCCAAGGGCGGGCCCGTCCTTGCCAGGAAGTGGCTGGGCTGGGCCTTCTCTCTTTCGTCTATTGCTCAGGGTGGCCGCATTTTGTTCAATTGGAAGGTACTGTGCTATGCGCGAATTTAGTCTTGTGGTCTATTGAGGGGAATTGGCATTTACGGACATCTGAGACTGTGTATTGTGGGTCACTCTCATAAGGTTTATCTTTGTTATATTTTTATTGTGTTACGGATCTTTTTAATTGTAATTTTAAATGGGCAAAAGGAAAGCAATGGAGGGAGTTGGGTTGAGTAGTGGTTTGCGCGAGGGGGCAGGGAAGGGGAAAAAAGCTAAAAAGTCTCATAAGCGTGTTGTCAACAACTGTGTGATGGATAGGATAGACGTCCTCATCCACGAGTGTGACGATATCTTAGGTGCAGAACCAACATCACCTAATCCTCCCACGCAGTCATTATCCCATAACCCTAGCCCTCAACATGCACTAACAATCCCCTCAATGTTTTGTAAGCAGCCCAGGAAAGAAGTCCAGAAGCCTTGCAGTGAGAGTTCACGGAAATCTCCTGAGGCACAGCAGCTAGACTGCTCCATTTATAACTTAACCTCCCAACCTTCCTTGTTGCCTATTAACAGCAAAATACCTGGTTCTCTTATCCCCTGCACGAATAGGTTTGCACCCTTGGCAGACCTTGTAGATGGTCAGGCAGATCAGATTGCACCATCTCTGCCTTTATCTCAAACAGGGGGTAGTGAGGAGATGGCCCCTTCACTGTCTGATCTTTACCAACTTATTGCTTTGCTCAGGCAGGATATTGGTGTTATGAGAACTAAGTTAGATGAGCTCTCCAATACGGTCAAATATCTCACCCAGAATAACATCTCGCATAACCAAAAAGAATCCCCATGTATTGTGGTTGACCCTGACCAAGATCAATATGCCCAAAGTACACATTCCCTTATCCAGGATGGAAGAAACAAAATAGGTGGCAGCACGTCTGCTCCTGCCTCATCAGTACACCATATTGCACCTGAATTTCCTAGTAAAGAACAGCTCCATACCATACAACCACGGTCCTGGAACTTAGTTCCTTCACAAACTTATGCTCATCGTCAAACTTCTTTAATTATGCCAACATTACCAAGCTTGACACCCAACAATTCCTTTGCCAGGAGTCAGTTACTGCAAACCCCGTACCCCGATGCTAGAAAGGTCATTATGGTTAATGTTCCTAAATTAAACGTTAGTGCAGGTTACGAAAGTGATGATTCTCTGATAAACAAATCTATCCACTGGATTCGTCATGTCAGGGGATGTCGCTCGCTCATACGAGAGGACATTGTTAAAGCAAAAAGGTGTATATCACACACAAAGCTACAGGATTATATTGAGCTTACTTTGTCCAATACAGAGTTGGCAGAAAATCTTCTTTTGCTTGAGTTTCGTTCCTGCTCCCCTAATTCTTCAGCTATACAGCTTAGACGTTATCCGGTAGGGTCATCCGCCGTAAACCCTATAGATATGCATCCGACAGGGGTCTCAAAAGGTTCGTCGTCACTGGATTCTAATGATTGACTATTTAATTTGTCTCCGAAAGTGCCACAGATACAGGCTTGCTGCCCAGCCCCTGAGCATATCCCCATTACGGATCAAATCTCCCCTTTTGGGCCAATTACAGTAGATCTCCAGGATATAACCCCTCCCCGCCAGCTAAAAATCATTTCCTGGAATGTTGCAGGTATTAGCCGCAAGCTATCCCTGCCTCATTGGAATGATCTAGTAGAGGAACACGACATCTGCGCTTTCCAGGAAACGTGGAGTCTTGTTCCTATCTACAAATCGGGTTATAGCTGTTACCACATCCCTGCTACCACTATAGGAAAGGGTCGCCCTTCTGGAGGTTTGATTGTTTGGGTCAAAATTGCTCTTAACTGCAGAATCATCTTTCATAACATTTTAAGCCCTGACATCATGAGGCTTACAATTAAGGGATTAAGTGGGGGGCTAGTGATGGATCTGTTCAATGTTTATATAAGGGGAACAGCTGGGGGTAGAGCCTCCCCCATTATTACTTTACTGGAACATGGTCTGTCTGATTGCCCGCCCCAATCCAGAGTACTTGTCACAGGCAATTTTAATAGCACTTTCGAGCCACTCGGTACTGAGGACATAATCGGGCTAGAGGAGGAAGATAGCCAATGGGGTGTTCCCCTATTAACTTTACCGCCAGTAAAAAGATGGTCACAACTGGCCATTCAACTGAATGCACTAACTGTGGAATATGGTCTAAGGGCAGTGAATGGGAGGACCAAGTCAGATCCTCAGGGTGCCCCTACTTACAATAGAGTAACCTGTCCATCTCGTATCGACTATATTTTAGTAGATGTCAGGTTTTGGGGGCATGTTGTAGATATGAAGGTGGGGAATACATTAGATAGTGATCACAACCCTCTTTGTATGTCATTAAGGTCTCCCTGGGTCTCTACTTGCCTTACTTCGTCTTCTCAGACTTACTTTGCGACCAAAGAGGTGGTCCCCACAAAGTCTAGAAGAGCCTTAAAATGGTCGAAAGTTGCCTTAGAGGATGCAAATCTTAAGGCTGTTAGCCAAATTTTATATAAAAGCACTAACGAGTTATTGGAAGGATCTGTAGTGAATCCTTCAAGTGCTTCTATTATTCATACTCGTACCATTGAACAAATTAGCTCTTACTTTCTAGTTTCTAATAGGCCCATTAAGTCCATAGCACAGCCGAGGAGAGTGCATTCCTGGTATAACAAAGAATGCAGACTCAAGAGGAATGCCTTGGCAATAGCCTGTAGGGCCAAGAATAGCATGGCTATCAAGTTCAGTAGGAAAGAATACAAAGAGGCCCAGCGTCAAGCAAAGTTAGACTGGGATGAGACCAGATGGCAAGATCTTAAAGATGCTTGTTCTGCAAGAGATTCTAATCGCTTTTGGACTCTGGTAAGACGGGCTAACAAGGGGGAAGCAGACCAACTTCCCAACCACATTACATCTCAGGCGTGGTATGACCATTTCAGCGGCCTTTACTCTGGGTCTGTTAATGCAGACGTGGATGGGCAACACGGTGTTCCCCTTATTAACTTTGGGAACATCGGTAGTGACCTATTCACTCATAATGAAGTTCTTTCTGCAATAAGCAGACTTGTCCCGGCTAAGGCTCCGGGCCCAGACGGTCTCCCTGGAGACCTGTTTTTAGCTGATCAGGAAAAATGGGCGTACTATGTCCTCCTTTTAATTAATTCCATCTCCAGAGGGTGTAAAGTCCCAGAGTCTTGGAAGGGCGCGGGGGTAGTCCCAATTTATAAGAAGGGTTCCAGAGAGGACCCTTCTAATTATAGGCCAATTAGCCTTATTGACAGCATGCAGAAAATAGTTGGCAGGGTCATATTACAGAGAATCTTATCTTGGACAGAGGAGGAAGATATTCTTTCGCATTTTCAGGCGGGTTTCCGGGCTAACACAGGTACGATGGACCAGGTTTTTAGACTTTTTATGATTCATTGGATAGAGGTAGTGTTAGGCAAGGGTAGTCTCTACCTTGCCTTTATTGATCTAAAGACTGCCTTCGACCTGGTCCCTAGGATTAGGTTATGGGAAACACTGCAAGGGATGGGCATTCCCCCACTAATTCTCAACCTTTTAGTAAGACTCCACGAGGATAATTATGCCCAGATAAGATGGGGGTCCCAAGGGCAACTTACTGGAAGGATCGCAGTAAATAGGGGAGTACGCCAGGGCTGTGTGATGGCACCCACCTTGTTCTCTTTATATATGAACGGGGTGGTTAGTTTTCTTCAAGAAAAACCATCCGATGCCCCGGCCCTGGCTGGCAGTAAGGTGCCTACTCTCCTATTTGCTGACGATACTCTGTTAATCTCCAAGACCCCGATGGGTCTACAAAAACTCCTGAACAGGTTTCAAACCTTTTGTAATATACGAGGGCTGTTAATAAATACGTCTAAAACAAAAGTTATGGCATTTAAACCGCATAAATCGTTCAGGAATAACATCATACTAGATGGGTCGCCCCTTGAGAGAGTCACTACATTTGACTATTTAGGGATACGGCTCTCGGAAACAATGCAGTGGAGACCGCACCTTGACAAAATGCTCTTGAACCACAAACATGTTGTCGGGGCTTTGAGCAGAGAACATCGATCATCATTTAGTAGACCTGTTGCCCCGGCACTTGTTGTCTATGGAGCAAAGGCAGTTAGCTCGGCCATGTATGGTGCCGAGCTATGGGGTTTTGACAATTTAGACGAGATCAGCAGGTCAGAACACAGGTTCCTTAGGGACCTGATTTCGTTGCCCCGAGGTGTCCCCCTAGTCCCCTTGCTGTATGATCTGGGCAGACGCCATTTCAAAGATCTGGCCAAACTCCGCGCATTGCTCTTTTGGGCACGTCTCAGAAGAACCCCGGAACTTTCCAACTATGCGGATGCATTCACAGAAGTTTTGCGTATGGATGGCATTATGCGTATTAAATGGATTTCTAACCTTAGGGCCCTAATGGTAACGCTTGACCTTAAGGAATCTTGGGACACTCAAACTTCGCCTAGCAAAACAGAACTTAAACGGATCTACTGGGACTGGGTAGATGCCAGAGATGTTAGTAACCCAAATATGGGCAGACTTACGGAAGAATTCTTCCAGTTTAAACTCTCTAGAGGCTTTGAACCTTTTATGGATGTTATCCAGACCCCAAGGGATAGGGCACTATATACTCAATTTAGATATGGCACACTTCCAGTCCACGAATTTACCGCAAAGTGGCGCCCTCCGCACCAAGCTATCGAAGAATGCCCTTCCTGTGGGTCTCCTAAGGAGAGTGTTGCACATCTTATGTTCGCCTGTCCGGGGTATGCTAAAGCTAGGTCTAGGTGGCTTGTGCCCATTTGCAAACAACTAGGCACTTATGACCATAATGTAGCCTTGCGTATATTAAAATCTGATCCGAGACTTCTCTATGTGTGCGGAACCGCCAAGTTTCTGGGTTGTGCATGGAAAATTAGATGCAAGACTTTACAAAGAATATCCTGATTTTGCCTCCGAACTTATGGGGTTCTGCTAAGTGACATTAATGATTAGGGTATTGTCATCCCAACCTGCTATATTTTGTAACTGATATGAAATACTGGTTTTATTCTTTTATTCATTGTTTTACTTCAGTATTTTATCTTTAAACGAGTCAATTTTATTCTGTAAATAGCTTATATTTCGATTGTTAGGAATTCCCGCAGTGTTTTATTCTAATAATAGATTGCATTCTTTTTATCATTGGTACTGATGAAATGTTCGATGCTTTTATGATATTTATATCGAATAAAGCTTTTTTGACTTGACTTGACTTGAGAACACATGACACCTTCCCCTTGGTCAGGAAGGCAGCACGTAAAGGGATAACAGAAATCTGAAAATAAACAAATTCAAAGCAATGACAAAGAGTTAATCGATTTTGGAAACTAACAAATGGCAATTTGATTAGAGAAAAAGTCCAATTAATGTGTGTCAGAGGAATCCAGTATGTAATCAGCCATTGTAGAAGCAAAGGACTCCATGATGGGGTCTGACTCTATGTAGATGGGCAAGTCTGCGGCCCAGTTCAGAAGCTCCAAAGAGCAGACATGATCCTCAGCTCCAACTGATGCAGGCACTGTTACCGGGCAACCTGCGTTGACTTCAACGGAACCTTGATCTAATAATCACTGTGCCGATGCACAGGAACTCCCATTGGCCATTTGCTCCAACTCGGATTTGACAAAGGTCGCAAAACCAAAGAACAGTCCTGATAATGGGCCACAAAGGGACTCATCAGCAGTTCGAGATACAGGGCAGCGTGCATCTGTACAGCCAGGCATATGTCCAGTGCCCATTGAAAGGGGCACCAGATGCAGTGAAATACAGTTTGTACTCAGGTGAAGTAAGCACGGCGGATTATTAAGCAGCAATCTACATCCAATGCTGGCATTGGAACTATAACAAAAAGCTGAAGCATACGGTCACAGTAGTGCTGGAGTGATGCCAGGTCCAGGGCGGCCGCAGAGGGAACATCCGTCGCGTAATAGCAGTACTAGGATGAGAATGCCGCAAACAAGGAACAGCAATAACGGGAAACCACCGAACACGATAGAAAATATAGAGTGTATAAACGCGGGAATTCCTCCAAAAACTCTTTGAAAAGATGTCATGAGGCCAGAGCGTACTAGTTTAAAAAAGTGGACTACACCCACTGTATCAGAGGCATTACAAATAGATGTATCAATTCACTGAAATGCAGGGGGAGGTTTGTATTTAACAATGACTGTATTTCAACAGTAGTTCTAGCCACCTGCAATTTGAAGGTCTCGCAGACAGATGTAAGAGCGACTTCTTGTTGAAACAATAATGCTTTGAGTCTGCTTAGCTTGTTGAAATCTACCTTCAAAGTTGGAATGGAAGGCCACAGTGAGCTACCTGCAATTCCCTGTGGAGGGGGAAACAGGACGTTGTTACAGCAAGTGACTATCTACGAAACGGACACAATATACGGGACTCCGCAATAGTCCTGGTTATTAAGCATGAGAAAGCGTCCATTAGAAAGAGCTGTAACGAAGGGAAGAGTAGCGTGATCTGGAATCCTTTTAAATAACAAGCCAAATTAGGCACAGAAACATTACTCTTTGTTCCCTGAACCTTCTCGGGGAACCCCCATCTATTCCCATGGCCAGGGGGTAGACTTTCTACTGAAATATTTGGGTTAGTATAGCTAAATGATCCATACTTGGCATTATCATTTGCAAATGTATATTTGTCTCTGAAACTTTTGTCTCTTCATCTATCCACTCCCTCAATTGCATTTTGTTCATTTTGATATGAGTTTGACACTGTTTGCTCTGATTAAAATGTTCTCTCTCTGTGATTGAATCTTGGTTTGCTTTGTAATCCTGTACATGATGAGTATTTTACCTTCACATTATTTTGCGATAAACATTGTTAACCTTACACTGAGTTTGTGGTTTATTTAGTAGTATAGATAGATAGTTAGTACTAATTATTACTATACTTCTCAACTTTAGGTCCATCGACCAGAGGAAAGAGAGTTGATATACAGGTTCAGTTATGTATTTAGGGGCACATGCATCAAGGTAGGCTTTTGCGATTCCTTAATTGCGATTATTAAGGAATCGCAATTAAGGAATCGCAAAAGCCTATGCATGTAGGAATCGCTATAAAAATAGCGATTCCTAAACATTCCTTAATTGCGACTCGCTAATTGCGAGTCGCAATTAAGGAATACCTCCCATTAATTCCTATGGGCCTAGAGGCCCATAGGAATGAATGGGAAGACATTCTCAATTAGCGATTCGCAATTAGAGAATCGCAAATTGAGAATGCAATTTCAAGGGTGCCAGGGTGTCAAAATGACACCCTGTTGCACCCTGAAATTGTGATGTGCACCCATGTTGCGCACACACATGCCCCAAGGGCATGTGTGTGTGTAACCTAAAACTTAAAAAAATGCATTTTAGAGCATTTTTCGAAGGTATTGCAAATTACAGACAAGTTTGATTTGTCTGTAATTTGCGGTCCCAAATAGCGAAATCGCTATTTGAAAGTGCTTCTAGCATTGCATTTAAGGAATCGCAAATTGCGATTCCTTAAATGCAATCGCAATTTAGGAATTCGCAATTAATTGCGAATTCTTAAATTGCGCATAGGAAACACTTTCATGCATCTCCAAAGGCCAATTTGCGATCGCAAACGGCCGATTTTTGCGATTCGCACCGTTTGCGATCGCAAAAACCTTTGATGCATGTGCCCCTTAGTGTGTTAGATATGATCCTGTATATTTATGAATAACTGATTTAACATCAAACTTTTAACACCGCAAACAGCGATTTGCTTGTTGGGTGTATGAGTATGGGCCAGTGATTGCGTTAAAATTGATTATCGATCCCTGATTGGCGCTGGATCAGTTTCTGGTAGCAGAGGATGGTTAATTATTGATTAGTTTGGTAATAATTATCGATTATTTGTTTCTTAACATGAAAAGTTAGTGTTTTGTTCTATGTTGTCTAGAAGTACGGGTACGGAGTTACCTGAGATCCCGGGAAAATGTTTTAGCCTGTAGAGGCAGAAGAATAGTGTGGATAAGGTATCACACTGCAGAAGTACTTTGTCTGTTGTCATAATACTGAACGGCGAAAGGCTGTTGGTGTTATATTAGGGACTATTCGTTTGAGAGTAGATTTTTGCGTGGAATAGTGAAGGGTCCACTTCCGAAACTCTGGCCTTACATCCCCAAAGGAGTACCAAGACCTCTTTCCATGTGAAAGTCCTCTTCCGAAACTTTGGCTAGTATCCCTAGAGGAGTACCAAGTCCTCCTGTAGCTTGTATGGGTGTAGAATAGCGCTGGTCGTTATTTTACTTGAAGTGAGAGAATCTTTCTTTTTGAAGTGAAAACTATCTCTTTATTTAGTGGAACAGACAAGGTGGCATTGTTTTATGTTTGTTTTCTAACAAGTTTAGTTTAGAAAAGAATAGAAAAACATTGCCGTATTATTTTGTAAAGGGAGGGTCAGTAGTTGGAGTAATACTGACGTCACAAAAAGCTGCGCTGGCATTGGTCAGACAGCGGGCGCTTAGAGAGCTGTAATTGGTTGATTGTTGTGAGTCGCGCTAGTATTGGTCGTGATACTGATTACACAGAAGTGTTCTGATTGGTCGGTTGATGTGAGTAGCATTGGTATTGGACGACTGTTAGCAAATAGAATAAGCAGAAGTACGAAGAGTTTTGTTGTTCGTCCACTGAAATATATTTTAGCATAAAGAGTAGGAAAAATGAAGATGATTAATAGAATAAAGGGTTTCTTTAAAAAGCACAAACCAATAGTTACTAGAGAGGGAATTCCTATTCCACCTCCAAGAACGGCTGCTTCTTTCATGATGTTGGAACGTGGTTATCATACATGTGCTTTGTTAGAGAATTGGGTGGGATACACGGAAGATGATGGTGTTTTAGCTTTCCCGAAACATGGTATATTTAATGTAAGGGTTTTGGAGAATTTGAGAGAACGAATGAACTCCCTAGAACCAAATCCTAGACCTACTCAGTATGAAGCGCTTGAGGAATGGGAACATGAGGCATATAAACGTGAGAAATTCAGGAATAGAAATAGATATAGGAATATGATATCGAGGTTTGCTGAGGCAAGATGGGATGATCAAATGAAAAGATGGAGGAGAGCCGTAAAAGCGGATGGTTTGTACCCAGTTTTAGTTGCTGAAGAAACAACTGGAGGCAAATGTAAAGAGAAGAAGAAAAATCTAGAGGCATCGGGATTAGATTTTGACCTGAATGATTCTGATGATGAGTTGTTAGAAGACATTTTGACTAAAAGACCTCCACCATATCAAGAAAATTCAAGTGAAACAGTCCCAAATGCACCATTAATGGGAACCCCACTAATTCCGCAGGTTCCCCAAGTCCCGGTAGTTACTAGAATAGTACGAGAGAGTGAAATGGATATGTTGAATAAGGCAAGAGAGGAGTTGACTCAGAAAATTAATCATTTGAATCTGAATGCGGAAGCTTTAACAGTACCAGTAACGATTGGTCCTATAGTTCCATTGAATGGAGAAAAACAGAATATATCGAGAGTACATGCGTTGACAGTCCCAATGAATAGTGACATGAATAAAGTGGTAACGATAGTTGATCAGGCTGAACCAGCTGAAACAAGTACTTCATTAATTGATCTTCCAGTTTGTGAGATGATAAATGAAACCCCTAAAAGAAGTGCGCAAATGGATCCGAGAAGAATAGTGCAGAATGTCACTCCATTGTCAGGGAGTTCGATGGGACCATCGCCAGATGAGTTAGATGATTGGATAAGGGGAATGGAAAAACAAAAACCTCAATCACAGAGTATGGATGTGAGTAAATTGAGAGTGGATTTGGAAGAAATGATTATTGGTACAATAAGTCCAGACAGATTGAGTAGTTATCGAGATGAAGAGTTGTTATTTTTGTGCAAAAATATTACATGGAGAGCAAGAAATCTTCATGAGAAACTGACAGAGGCTGCTTGTGAATATGGAGTAGACATAGAGAAATCAAGGGTGTTACAGAAAACGTATAGACTGGATTTTACTGAAAAGGATTTGGAGAGTTTGAATGCGTCTGGAAAAAGATTGCAAATAAAAGAAGTAATGAGTATATTGAAGAAATGGGGAGATGTTGAACGGTGGAAAGGTAGATGGGCGAAAAAGAAAGAAGAAATGACTGTCAACAAAAATGCGTCTTTATTTTCATTAAGAGAGTCAGAACAGGTTGAAAGGGTGTGTCCAATGAGAGAAGTTCCAGGTGGTGGATATGTTCACGTTCCTTGGTTAAGACAGTATATATTATCCTTTACTAATGACTTTCCTAGATTGAGGGAAAAACCAGTTGAATGGTACAAACAGGTAGAGAGGTTTGTAAAGGTTTCAAAGGTTTTGTTAAAAGATTTAGATGGATTGTTTGAGATTGTTGTCCCAGCTGATTTATGGACTGAGTGTAAGATTGCTGTTGATTGGCCTAAAGAAGAATATCCTAGAGATGCGAAAACAGGTGCACCTTCAGATGAGGTGATGAAGAAATACAATCAGGTAATCACTTACCTGAAATGGAAAAATTTCTCCAAAGGAAACAGATTGGGTTAAAATTAACAGAACAACACAAGAACCAAAAGAGTCGGTACATGCTTACTATGAAAGGTTGTTACAGGTGTTCAAACAGTACAGTGGGTTTGAGAATATTGGCGATAAAGATATGGGACATTTTGTGTATCGTTTTGTGTTTGGACTAAAACCAGAAATTAGTAACATGATTCAGCAACATTTGATTTGTGGGCAGAGTAAAACGGTTGATGAGACACTGAGGTATGCAAAATATTGTAGTGATGATATTGAGTCAAGACACAAGAAGCTAAAAGAGAAAATGATGTGGGCACAAGTGAAAGTAGCTGAGCAGCAAGATGGAAACAGTGGTTCCCAAACAGATTATCAAATGAGAGGTCAGAATCAGAATGGTCAAGTATCGAGTGGTGGTTGAGGCAGAGGTAAAATGAATAAAGATGAATTGAGAAGGAAATTTCCTTGCCATGCGTGCGGAAAGTTTGGACATTGGAAGAACGAGTGTAGATCTGTTCTGAAGAATAATGGGATAAATCAAAATTTAAATTCACAGATGCAGAATGAGGTGGTTGTGAATTAACAACAGCAGCAGCAGCAGGTAGTTACTCCACAGTTACAGGTACCACAAGCTCCAATGCCAAATAATGTGAATGCTCAAGTGCAGGGATACAGTGCAAACTCTGGATTTCACGCAGGTGAACAAGTTGGTAAGAATCAAAATGTGCAAATAGTTTCGCAATACTTGTTGCAGTGCAATGAGAGTGATTCAGCACCATCTCAATGATGGTGCCTGAGGGGGGAGGAAGAGTGCGTGCTTGGCGCCTCGCTAGAGGTAGATCAGTCAGGATGGAAAAGTGGAAGGTAATGATGTTACATTCCTAGTGGACACTGGTGCTACCCGTTCTACTGTTAGAGCATCAGAAATTCCAAACCTACCCCTCTCGGGAGAAACTATCCAAGTTGTAGGAGTCTCAAATAAGCATATTTAAACCCAATAACAATGCCAACAGAAGTTCATATCGGAAGATTCAGAGACATGCATTGGTTCGTGGTATGTGATACGAGTCCGGTGAATCTTTTAGGAAGAGATTTGCTTTGCAAAATGAACTGCACCATCTATAGTACACCGGATGGTATTGCTTTTCAAACACCAGATGAGGATGTTGCATTTAAAATGATGTTAGCGAAGCAAGGGACAGAAGTGGATGAATTGTTTTCACTTCTAACTGAAGAAGATTTGCCTGCAGAGTTGAGAAATACAGTAAGGTCTGATGTATGGGACTTTACAGGAAAAGAAATTGGTCTGATGAAAGGTGTGGATCCTATTCAGGTTGTGGTGAAAGAGGGTGCGACTTATCCAAACACACCCCAGTCCAAAATGAGTCCTGAGATAATAGCAGGAGTTATTCCTGTGATTGATCTAATGATTGAGCAGGGTATTTTAAAAGAAATACTAAGCAGTCCTTGCAATTCACCGATTATGGGAATTAAAAAGCCAAGTGGAAAATATAGAATAGTACAGGATTTACGTAAAATAAACAAAATAGTGGTACCCTGTTGTCCAATAGTGCCAAACCCAGCAGTGATTCTTTATCAAATTCCCTGTGATGCAGAATGGTACACAGTAATTGATCTGTGTCAAGCATTTTTCTCGATTCCTTTACATCCGGATAGCCAGTATTTATTTGCTTTCCGGTTCGGAGACCGTGTTTTGGCATGGTGCCGAGTTCCTCAAGGGTATACAGAGAGTCCTTTGATTTTAAATCAGATTTTGAAAAAGTGTTTGGAGACTTTGATAATGCCAGGAAAATCAGTTTTGGTTCAGTACATTGATGACCTATTGGTGGCATCAATAACACGAGAGGCATGTGTGACAGATACAATTGCCTTACTGAACCATTTGGCAGGAGGTGGGCATAAAGTGTCACCAGCAAAATTACAGTTTTGTAAACAGGAGGTTCAATATTTGGGACACAAAATAGAGAAGAGAATCAGGAAGGTGACACCAGAACGAATCAGTGTGATTCAACAAATGAGCCCTCCTAAAAGGAAGTTCAAATGTTCTTGGGAATGGTTGTATACTGCAGACAGTGGATCAGTGGCTTTTCACTGATTGCAAAACCTTTACAGAGGTTGACACAAAAAGATGTGACTGATCCGATTGAGATGGATGATGAAAGCATGAAAGCATTTATTGAGTTACGAGACAGTCTTTGTCGAGCACCTACATTAGGGATGCCAGATTATACGAAGGATTTTGCATTGTACTGCTGTGAGAGAGATGGGTGTGCACTTTCAGTTTTGACTCAAAGACATGGAATGGCACGACGTCCAGTGGCATATTTTTCTGCTACTTTGGATTCAGTGGCTGCAGCATTACCAGGCTGTTTGAAGGCAGTGGCTGCTACTTGTGTGAGTCTGGAACAGAGTGAAGCAATTCTGATGGGACATCCAGTCAAAGTATATGTGCCACACTCAGTTGAGATTCTATTAACAAGAACTCGAACACAGCACATGACCTATAGTCGGCTGACTAGGTATGAAAGAGTAATTTTGGGTGCTGAGAATGTGACTGTGGTGAGATGCACAACAATAAATCCGGCAACATTGTTACCTAGTCCATTTTGTGAGGAAGTGAAAGATGAAGCAGATCATGAACCCGACCTGTCTGGTTTATTTGTTGACTTTGTCTTTATGTGGCTCATGATGTTTAGCTGTTCCTCACCGCCGGCTTGCCTGCTTTGTCCCTTGTCCAGTTTCGGGCTCATCTCCCCTCCCACTCCACCTTTATGTTCTCTTCTGACCTGTTCTTATGTTTCTTCTTTCCCTGGTAGCCTATGCAAGGATTTGTTTTTTGTGCCCTAGTAATTGATGTAGTTCCGTACTACTGTTTGCTTACTGTGACTTTGCAATGTTCCCCCTAAGTTCTATCTCCCTGTCCCCCACGACCCTCTATGCTCCACAGGACTGTTTCTATGTTTAGCTTCGCTTTGTCTTTGTTTCTGAACTGATGTAATTGAAGTAACTCTGTCCTCATGTAACGCGCTCTGATACCTCCGGTTAGAGCCAGCCAGGACGATCCCAAAGCGCAAATCTCAGGTAGCAGTGGAAGGATGCACAGGGTTAGAAATGTTACCTGAACTCCCAAGCGCTAAGTGAGTTGCAAAATTGCAGTCAAATGAAAGCCTCTAATAATGTATCATTACAAACACATTTCCATGCATGTTGGAGACCGTGCAACATGGCCAATGCCCGGTGGAGCTGCCTAGACAGCTATAGAGGAGATCGGCACTGGTTTACCCCCTCGGCCGTCACCTACCCAGCTGGACATTGGACACAGTATCTGCGATCTCCTGCCCTCCTTATTCCTGTGGCTGCCTCCAATCCCAGTGGCTCTCCCCTTGCTGGTCTGCCTGACCCGAGCTGCATTCCTTATCCCTTTTTCTTTCCCCCCTTACCTTCTATGCCCCTAGGATATGTGTCTCTGTTATCTAATACCCTATTTACTCATGTGACCGTGTAACATTGTTTTTCTATGTGTTGGTGCTATTCTATGCTCTAGTAACATCTGTGTAACATGCCCTTGTAACTGATGTAATTTGTAACTTGTTTCTCACTTATCCTCATAACCGTCTGTTCATACCTCGGTGCCTGAGCAACCTTGGCCGATGCCCGGTGGAGCTGTCCAATGCAGCTATAGAGGAGTTGGCTCTGGTTCACCCCTCGGCCGTCACCTACCCAGCCAGGCATCGAACATTGTTTTCCTCGTCTCCCCGTTGTTTTTCTTTTCCCTCCCCTGCCTCCTCCCTCCATGACTCTCTGTCTGCCTCCCCTTTTCCAGCCTGACTTTTCTGTGTCCCCTGAAGTATTTTCCCCCTTGCCGGTTTCTTTCTTATGCTATGCTTTTGTTACTTATGTAACTATGTTATATTGTTTCCCTTTCTATGTTTTGTGACGCTCCAGCAACTGAAGTAACTATGTAACAATGTTCTGAAACCAATGTCCTACCTCATGTAAAGCGCTCTGATACCTCCGGGTCTAGCCAGCGCTATATAAAACTTTTTTTTTTTCAAAATAAATGATTGTTTGGATGTGACAGAGTTGTGCACAAAACCGAGGACAGATATCACGGCTAGGCCGCTAGAGGAATCAGATAGTGTGATGTTTGTTGATGGATCTTATCTGAGAAATGAAAAAGGTGTATTGAGTTCTGCTTATGCAGTATGCACGGTGGCTGCAGTTCTAGAAGCATCCTGTCTAAAAGGGGTAAAATATGCACAAATTGCTGAACTGATAGCTCTAATTAGAGCATGTAAAATTGGCAAAAATTTGAGAGTAACCATATTTTCTGACAGTCAATATGGTTTTGGGGTGGTTCACGATTTTGGTCAGTTATGGATGCTAAGGGGATTTCTGACTTTTTCAGGTTCTCTGATCAGGAACAGTAAAAATGTGAAAGATTTATTGGATGCTTTGCAATTGCCCAAGAAGATTGCAGTGGTCAAATGATCTGCACATAAGTCAGGAATTGATTATGTGACTAACGGTAACAGATACGCTGATCAAGTAGCGCGTTTCTGTGCACAAAATTCAATTGCAATAAACAGAGGGGTGGAAAAGAAAAATGCTAATTGCCACTTGATGTTTTCCTCTTTGGAAACTTGGGATGAAATTAGGCAGTTGCAGGAAGAGGCAGGAGACCGAGAAAAATAACTTTGGATAAAATCAGGCTGCAAAAAGAGAGTAGAAGATGAAGTATGGGTGTACACAGATGAAAGACCAGTTATGCCAGATTCTTTACTCTCCCAGATGGCAAGGGTGTACCATGGAATTGCACATGTTGGAAGAGATGCAATGATCAGGCTCTTCAAGCAGTCATGGTACAACCCTAAATTCAGAGTCATTGCAGAGAGTCTATGCCAGGGGTGTGTTACATGTCAGCAGCAAAATTCAGGCAGAAGGACAGTTGTTAGTCGGGGACGAATCGGAAAGGCAGCAGGACCGTTTACGAGGCTCCAACTTGACTTTATTGAACTTCCCCATGTAACGGACTAAAATATGTGTTAGTTGTTGTTTGTTTGTTTTCTCGTTGGGTAGAAGCCTACCCGACAAGAAGGAATGACACCATTACTGTTGCAAAACTACTTTTGAGAGAATTAATACCAAGGTTTGGATTTCCAGTCACTTTAGAAACAGATAGGGGATCTCACTTTAATAATGAGATAATTCAGATGATTTGTGCAGCATTACAAATTGAGCAAAAGCTGCATTGTGCCTATCGACCAGAAGCATCTGGACTGGTCGAGCAAATCAATGGCACTATAAAATCTAGACAGGGAAAAGTTTGTGCATCCACAACACTAAAATGGCCTGACGCTTTACCCCTGTTATTGATGAGTCTTAGAAGCATTCCAGATAAAAAGACTGGATTGAGCCCTCATGAAGTCCTAATGGGAAGAGCAATGAGACAAGCAATTGTACCCTCAAACACACTGATGAATATTTCTGATGATCTAGTGCTTGATTATTGCAAAGGATTGGCTGATCTGGTGCGTTCTGTGTCTCATCAGGTTGGAGAAATTGCAACCACAACACAGCCGGATCAAGCACATGATCTGAGTCCAGGAGAGTGGGATCTTGTCAAGAAACACGTGAGGAAGTCGTGTTTAGAACCCAGATGGCATGGACCATGTCAGATTATTTTGGTGACAATGACAGCAGTGAAGTGTGGTGGCTTGCTCAACTGGATACACGCAAGTCATACAAGAAGAGCCCCAAGTCCACTTGAAAAGGAAGGTGAGCAGCAACTGGTTGATGGAAATAAGAAACCTGAAGCTGAAGGTTATGAAACTAAAGAATCTAGGGTGACAGATTCTGACAAGTCTGTGAGTGATGAACAACCAAGCACAAGTCAAGTAGAGTGGGCATCAGCTACTGGGTCTCATAAGACTGCTGTTGAGCAAAAAGAAGAGGAAGTTACTGAAAATAAAGAACAAGTACATCAAAGAAAAGGCTAAATAAAAGAACTTGTGAACTAGAAAAAGAAGGTGAAGAAGCGGTTCAAGCTAAGAGATCGAAAAAGGGTGACAGTTGGCCAAGTGGAGTGAAAAGACTGAAATACACTCTTGAGAAGAGAAAACCAGAGCAAATAAATGAAGTTTCAAGCCAAACTGAACAAGAAGAATCAGAGGAAGATTTAGTGCGAAGAACAAAGAGAATAAGAATTCCGAGCAAGAAATACACAGCTCCGGAATGGACATATGTGATATTGGAAGAAATTGAAAGTACAGATCCTATAAAAAGAGAAGATGGTACTAGTACTAAACAAGTTGATGAAAGCAAATTGAAACCGCCTTAAAAGAACTGTGAAAGTTAAGGTGCAACAATTTTAGTCAATAACAAATTGAAAGATTCAGAAGATTTAAAGAAGACTCTTAAAAAAAAAAAAAGTGGGGGTAAAGAAGAAAGCTTTGAAGTGTGAGATACACTATTTTCTCCGGTGGTTTTTGGACAAGTTTGTCAAAATCTTTAGAGAGTTGTTACAAATTTAGGTTTTTTCTTAGTTTTTATATTTTTTTATAGTATACAAAAATGGCAGAAGATACAGTGAATGGACATCAAAAACCTAGTTTAAAAAGTAGATATATTAAAGCTTGCTTATGTAGTGTCCTACTACTAATGTTGATGTGGTTAATATTGACTGTCATTGTACCTGTTCTAATGGTGACTATTAACAAAAATAATACTAATAATGTGATAAGTGAGAGAGTGACTTCAGTTACTAAAGAAACTTCTAATACTAACATTGATCAGACTGATGATAGCATTTATCATCATGATAAATCAATTAATAATTTCTCGTTAAATGTTTTTACAAAATTATTGTATGAATATGTTGAGAGAATGGATGTGAGAGATTGTTACGTGTGCATGCAATTACCTTCGTCTGTCTCAGAGGGGGTGACTTACCATCACCTTCCTTTAACATATGGTGTGTCGTGCAGTGTATTAACAAGTTTATTTTACATGACGGGAAAGTTACAATATTATTATTCAAACCTAGATTTAGTGTTTTCAGAAATTCCAATTAGAAAAGATATGAATAAGGTGTATAGTAATAGAAATGCGGGATACATGGGAGAATTTTTTCATATTACTCAGACACTAGATATAGTATATGCTCATAGACATAATCATACCTGTAGTTTGCGGGCTGAAAAAAAGGAATTCATTAACATGGTAGAAGATAGAAGACAGGATTTTCAAAGAAAAGCTGCTGAACAGAAGTCACATGTGCCACCATGGGCTTTCAGAGAGGGAAATTATAAAAAAGGTGAGACTTATGCTGCAATGTCTCTGGATTGGTATCATAAAGGGAAACTTTGCTTATTTAGACTAAAAACTGACTATAATAATTATTTCATTGGTGAATGTGAGCATACCTTTCTAATAACTGGCGGTTGGGGATTGAAAGGTGGAACTGATCCTGTCTTTCCAGGAGTATATTATGTGTGTGGTAAAAATCCCTATTATAGGTTGCCTGCACATTGGTATGGTAGTTGTTATTTTGGTATCGTATGTCCTAAAGTTTATCACGTAGATAGAAATAACAAAATTAATGAAATAAAACATGGACTAATACGCAGTAAGAGAGCGAGTTTTTCGGAGATAATTGGGGATATTTTTAGTGCACTAATACCCTCAGTTGGAGTCGTTCTGAATTCACATAAAATTCGAAAACTGTCCACAGTGGTTGACTGTTTATCAACAGATACTGCTGGTGGGTTCCTGATGATTGATACTGAAATGGTTGCAATTAGATCAATGGTTTTGCAAAATCGACTTGCCTTTGATATTTTATTGGCAAAAGAGGGCGGAGTCTGTGGCATGTTGAAAATACAACACTGCTGTACTTATATCCCTGATAAAAGTAAAAGTCTTGAGGGGTATATTAAGAATATTATGAAATTACATGAAGATATGACTCAACTGGAGGTTGATGGTGTTTGGGAGAAACTTGGTAAGAGTTTTTCCTCTGTAGGTAAATGGTTTTCAACATTTGGGAGTAGCTTATTAGGAAAAATACTAATACCAATTATTTCAATAGCTGTAGTGACACTATCAATAATAATGGCATATAAACGTTGCAAGTGTAGATGTGGAAAGAAGGAGATGACAGAGTCAGACAACAAACGTAGAGCTAGAAAGAGAAAGAGATGAGAGAGTTAGAAGATATGAGAGGAAATTATTATGAGATAATGAAAGATTTAGATGAGAGAATGATGAAATGAGAAAGAACTACAACACTGTAGATAAAAATGAAAAGTGGTAATTAGTATGATGGTTATTTTGTGATGGCTCAAAAATGCCATCAAAAGGGGGGAATTGATGGAGCAGGGTTTTGAGAAAATAAAACATGCTCGGATTAAGTCCCCAGTAACATTTACTAACAGTGTGCTGTGAAAAATAACGCATGAAAACATGGGGAAATGCTTTTGCGCATGCGTGCACTAATGTGTGGATTAATGCATAAAAACTAGGCCGCATTTGCTTCTGTTTAAAAAATAAAATAATAATAATGCCGCTTTTGCACACTAATGCTCTTGCTAGGAACAACAACGTGGGATAGTACAATGGTGAGTGGTAAACAGTGAGAAGTACATTTCATGAAATTAATAATGTCTGTGTTTTGTTCATCATAGAGAGAATGAATTTGGGCCTACATCTTTGCATGTCAATCAAGGGTTAAAGAAATAAAATACGAATAAATAAGCTGAAAATCGAGCTCTGAGAGAGAATGGAGAAGGCAACGGCTGATAACCTTCAAGAAGAATTGTATGTCTGCCAAGTAACGGAAGGACGGCCGTGATATCAATAAAAATGTACAAACTTCTTCCGCAGAAGCGGCAGAAATGAACAATGGAAGTGTAGAGACTTGCAACATGTTATTTGTTGGAGGAAATGTGTATTCATGAAACGTAGTTAACGTAATGAGAAAATTGTAAAACAAAGAACACTGTGAAAACATGGACGTGACTATGGTGGTGTGATAGAACACCCCCTAAATTGACCAATGAGAGACTGAGGGGCATATTCTCAAGGACTCATCGCCGATTTAGCGGCACTTTTCCGCCACGAAAGTGGCGATAGATTTATCGCCCCATTCACAAGCTTGCGCTAACAGCCGACATCGTCAGTTTACCTGCGATAGCTGCCGTTAAAAACATCGCCAAGGCTGACAGCGACAACTAACACTAATCATATGAAGAGTAGGCATTCCCGTGCAAAAACTCACGATAACACCACTTCGCGATATTCTCAATGACCAGCCAGATCGGCGATGCGGGCCAAAAACAGGCGATAAGGCACGTTAGCAGCAGGGACTTAAGACCTGCTTTTTTCTGGTCTTAAGTAGGACGAAAACCTGCAGTATAAAGGGAGCCCATCCCAGAGCCACATCTGAAGACCAACAGATGCCAAGGAGATCAGGGACATGATCCAGAGTCATTGTGGGTGTGCACCGTGCTATACTTAATTGTGCATGTGTGCCTTTGTGCCCATCTCCCCCCGTCCCCCCAGTCCCTGGTCATTACTCACCCTGTTGCTGTTGGGTCAGGTCATGTTGAGCAGTGTCCGGTCCCCCAACTGCTGCCACCGTCTCCCCACTGATGACTGTGGACACCATTTCCTCCATCTCATCCAGCTCCTGCTGTGGCTCTGGACTCCCACCTCCAGTCTGCATTGCTGCTTTCCGGTTGTTAGCGAGTTTCAGCTTGGTTTTGCGCTTCACATCATTCCAGCGCTTCTTGCAGTCGTCCACTTCCCTTCTCTTCACTCCGACTGCATTCACCTTGGCCAAGATGGACTGCCATATTGCATTTTTAGTTGCCAATGACACAGTGGAGGTGATGAACAGTTGTTGGTGGTGTTCTATCACCTCCGTAATCAGGATCTTGTTTTCCTGCGGACTGAATCGCGGGTTCCTCTTCTTCTTCTCCTTGCCCTTCTCCTTCCCCGAGGTCCCTGGCTGGTCCTCCGGGGGGTTTGTGGGGTTCTGATTGGCCTCTATAGTTGCTCCAGCTTCCTCCATGGTGCTTCTCAGTTGTTTGTGTTTTTGTTTTTTTTTGCAGCTTTTATGGTGATTTTTCCCGCTTGACGTGGGAATAGCAAGCCTGGCGCTGCTTATCGCTGATGTTTTTATCGCTGTTGGGCCCATCGCCACTTTTTTCACGTTCGGGTTTCCTTTTTTATCGGCGTCACAGTAATTTTATCGCGGACATTTGACGCGTTATTGGGATACTATCACATGTTGCCGGCGTGTTGGGAATACGACGTTAACAAGGCGTTAGTTTCCCGCGATAGATGGCGTTATGTAAAATTGCGTTAACCTAGGTTGGCGATAATTAGCGCCCGTTCTTGAGAATATTCCCCTGAGTTTCTGAAAATGTTGCTACAATGATGGGTTGGACATGTAGGTTTTAGGGTATAACTGGGGTGCCCCCAGGGGGTGGGGTGTCGTGTCTTTGGAGAAGCTAGTGAGAGGGAGATCGTCGCTGTCCGTCGGTTTGCTGTATCCAGATTGAGGCCTACTTATTTCTTATTCCTGTCCTACTCTTTCTTCCCTGAACCTTCTCGGGGAACCCCCATCTATTCCCATGGCCAGGGGGTAGACTTTCTACTGAAATATTTGGGTTAGTATAGCTAAATGATCCGTACTTTGCATAATCATTTGCAAATGTATATTTGTCTATGAAACTTTTGTCTCTTCATCTATCCACTCCTTCAATTGCATTTTGTTCATTTTGATATGAGTTTGACACTGTTTGCTCTGATTAAAATGTTCTCTCTCTGTGATTGAATCTTGGTTTGCTTTGTAAACCTGTACATGATGAGTATTTTACCTCCCCATTATTTTGCGATAAACATTGTTAACCTTACACTTAGTTTGTGATTTATTTAGTAGTATAGATAGATAGTTAGTACTAATTATTACTATCAACTTCTCAACTTTAGGTCCATCGACCAGAGGAAAGAGAGTTGATATACAGGTTCAGTTATGTATTTAGTGTGTTAGATATGATCCTGTATATTTATGAATAACTGATTTAACATCAAACTTTTAACAGCGCAAACAGGGATTTGTTTGTTGGGTGTATGAGTATGGGCTAGTGATTGCGTTAAAATTGATTATCGATCCCTGATTGGCGCTGGATCAGTACCAAGTCAACAGAGGTTTCAGCCTCCCCCCGGAAGCCGGGGCGAAGCAGCAACGGTGGTGTTCACAGGGTGCAAAAGAAAGCCTTGCGGGGGACCAGTCCTGGGCATACTATGGAGGATGGGCCAAATGGTGTAGTTTGACATGTTCAGTGGAAAGAAAGCGATTTTCTTTATGTCCTGGAAGTGGTGGCCAAATCAGAGTTTGTGTACCCTGGATACCAAGGACTGGAACAGCAGCATGGCATGTTGGGCTGAATTCCTTCTTGAGGGCCACTTTTCCGCAAACAGGGTCTCCAACTTTGGGAAGCCAACCAGGTACAGGAATCTGAGTATCTGGATTAGAAGAGAGAGATGAAGGCAAATGCGTGCGGGCCAGGGTATCACAGCACTTTTGTCGATCCTGCAAGACAGTACAGTGGTTACCTACTTCAAAGGTCATGGCAGCCGCCACAACGTCTGGACCATCAAGGGCTGAAACACGCATCTTGATGCCGAAGAGCATTTCATACAGGGTCTGCACACCCAGAGATCTTTTAGGGAGCTTAATTAATGCTCGTTGAACCCCATTGAGATGATCCAACCAACAACACCCTGTACCTAATACTCTAGCTGTTAAGGATTGCTTTAAGTCACAGTTCATTCCCTCCACAACATAGTTGCGCTCAGGCCTATACGGAGAAGAAAAATGCACTTCACACCCATGGACTTCATTGAATCCCGTAAGCCTTAGAGGCAAAAGGTGGACCTTGGTCTGAATGGAATGCACAGCAGGCATAAGTCCCAACAAAGACTTGCAAATGTGCAATAATATTGCGAGTGTCAGCCGAGCACTGTAGTCAAACCCAGAGGAATCTAGAGCAAGAATAAACTGCAACCAGAATACATTTAAATGCAGCATTGGAAATTAAAGGACTGCAATGGTCTAAATAAACACAACCGAAAGGTTGATTAGAAATAAACAAATGTGTCTGTGGTGGACACAGTAGAACTTTTGGTTTATTGACAAATGTTATAACATAAGACGTATTTTCTGGTTTGCTGGTACAAACCCTCCCACCAATATTGTTGTTGTAAAAGTGAAATTGTGGCAGCCACCCCTGAATGTGCTGAAGCGATTCCTTCATGAGCGGCAACTATTAAAGAATGTCTGCAGTCAAGGTTGGGTATCATGCGATTGCCAACTCCTGGTATAGTTACAAATGTGATGTTCATTCAGGGTATAAGAATAATTGGAAAGAAAACCTTTTGGTAAAGCGGTACAGGCTTGAAAAACACTGACGGCGGCCAACATCTGATTTTTTGGGCGGGTGGGGAGGGGGTTATATAGCACGATCTCAATCCAAAGGTATCTGAGCGCTTTACATGAGCACCAGTTGCTTTACAGACTAACACAGTTTTTTTATTAGTTACGGGGAGATTAAGTGATTTGCCCAGAATCACAGGATGTTGAGCGTCCCTGCCGAGACATGAACCCAGTTCCCCAACTTCAAGGTCGACCACTCTAGCTGTTAGACCACATCCTCTCCCATCAACGCGAGTGTTAGAACGCGTAACTGCTGCTATCTTACATGTGGCTACTGCAGATTTGGTTGACTCATCAGCCAGAGAATTCCCTACAGTGTGTGATACCACACGATGATGACCCAATGTATGAATTACATGAGCCTGTGGCAATTTATCTTTAAAATCTGCCGCCTCAACCCAAAACATTTTATGACTGACTGTGCTACCTTTGGAATCCTTAAAGTCATTTTGTCGACAAAAATGCAAATCATCATTAAATGATTGAACACAGTAAAACGAACCACACAATAAAAGTGTGGGAAACTCAGGATTTATATGCTCAAGTGCAAGAAGCAAAGCTTTCAGTTCAGCTAGCTGCGCAGTACAGTTTCCTAGAGACCACGTGTGTGTAGTAGTAGGCCATAAACGCCATCTGACATAGTGCCTAAAATGATGGTGCATGCCGCAGAGTATTGCTGTTTAGAACCAATAGCCGGTTGTGCTGAAGCATCGGTGTAAATAATGCACTTGTATTCATCAAGTGGAAGAATTGTAGAGGGTATTGGATATACGTGCTCATATTGCAAAAATTCTTGTGTCTGTAAAGAAGGGTCAAAAACAAAGTCGACATCAACTGCTGTTAAGGACGTAGCCCACTGTATCCATGGGGGATTAAGTGCTTTTGATTTAGGAATGCTAGCTTTCATGACAACCTCTAAGGCAGGCACAGGAGAACCAAAAATAATCCGTTTACCTTGAGCCAAAGGCCATTCTTTGAGGGTGGCCCCCTGGACTGCTATCAGTATTTTTCAACTGATGCAAAACACATTTCTGCCAGGGAATATAAATGCGATAGGTACAGTTTCATCTTCATTAAATGTAACATAGGTAAATCCAATTGTACCCGGTAAAATCCGGATAACTAAATTAGTTGTATTAGGACATGTATGTAAATGTCTTGTTTCAAGCAAATCAGCTTGTAAAGATCAGAGAATCTCAGTGTGTTCAAGAATCCAGAAGGACGCTGCAAAATCCGGACGCAACAAAGCATAAAGCGATTTGCTATGTTGAGCAAAGTGAGGAATATAGGTTTTCCCGAGATTTAAAAAGCACCAGCAAAGATCATAGGGGCATATCTACAAGGGCTATATCTCCGCTTTTTTGGCTTTAGAAGCCAGAAAAACAGAGATAAAACTATCGCCCTATCAACAAGAGGGTGCTAACATGCATAATCGCATGTTAGCACCCTTTTTCCCAACGCCTCCCTTTGCATCTCTAATGAGATGCAAAGTGGGCGTTACTGGGCGTACCCCGGATGGACTACGTTGCAAATATCGCTGATGTTCACATCGCGATATTTACAAGGCAGCCCACAGGATTTCAGCATACGTTCGATTTTGGCGAAAACGGCCGTTTTCGCCAAAAACTAACGTCTGTTAAAATCCTGACTTACCTATGTTTGACATAGTGGGTGGATTGTGCTGATACGACCACAGGGTCGTATCAGCAAGGTTATCGCCGTTTTGCAGGAAACATCGCTGGAAAACCAGCGATGTTCCCTGCAAAACGGCGATTTCCCCCGCTATCGCTGGATTTCTTATCGCCGTTGTGATAAGCGTTGTTGATACAGCGCTATCACGGCGATGAAGTCCAGCGATAGGATAAACATCGCTAAACGCGCTTAGCGATGTTTATCTCTACTCGTTGTTGATATGCCCCTTAATTTCTTAAGAGTATTAGGAGGTTGCAACTGAGCACATTTTTCTTAAAAGTGAGGGCCAAGCTCCTATCCTCAGCGGTTAGTTCAGAACCAAGGAAAAGGACACTGAGGAAAGCAATGTGAGATTTAGCAAAATTGAACTTATAACCAAGGTCAGCAAATCACGTGATTTTGCGATCTACTCTCGCCAAATGTGTATTTAATTCATCATCTGTTAAGTAAATGTCATTGACATAGGACAAAGCGTCGGGGTCAATCCCATGTAGAATCGACACAATCTGTGCTGCCAAGACAGCTGGGCTATTTTATATCCCATAGACAAATGTGCGTATCGTCTTTGGCATACAAGGGTGTTAAACGCAGACCAATCACGGCTCTCAGGAACCAGATTGTGACTGAAAAAAGCATTGGAAATATCAAGTGTGGTTTTACAATTTTTACGAACAATATTATTAATAAGTGCTGTACCATGTGTATTCTGGCCAGTGGTGTGACTATTCAAATGTCAGTTATCCAATACAATGCAATAAGACTGATCAGGGTTAGAAACCGGAAAAAGAGGATTATTCATCTGAGATTCACAGAGTTCAATTACTCCCTGGTACTCCAATTGAGTAAAAATGTCTTTAACGGTCCCTTTGGCATCACGTTGAATCGGATACCGCAGCCGAGGCTGCGGAGTGGAATGTATAGGAATACCATGATTATCCCACCAAGCTTGGAAGTGATAAAAAGTGGGGGCCAATGCAAGGGCCCATTCAGAAGCATATGCTTGTTTAACTGCGTCTGGAACTAGATGCGAAAATGAAGGGAGGATAACATTCTCACATTGGGGAGAAGCAAGAATAAAAGGAGGAGGCCATTCAACCTCCGCCAAAAGAATATCATACGAAGAAGTCATATTGTCCCAAAAAATAGCTTTAATGGTGCGTTTAATGTCACCTTCAATTTGAATATCCAATCAGGGGGAAGCAATGTGGGTATCTACGGTAACCATGGGCGTAGTTTGCGTAGTAGCACTACATGTAGCTACGCGAAGTACACTTTGAACTACGCGTAGCTACGCAAGTTGCGTAGTGCGTAGCTGTGTGCTTGTCTGCACTGTGCAACAATTACTACGGCATCTTGCACAGTGCAAGTTAAGATAAAATAAGTATCTCTGTCTTTATATGCTAAAATGCATATAGTCATTTCACAAAAGAGAAAACTATAAATTAACAAGCAGTGAGAGAGGTGATGATTTTGGGATCCTCCCTAACCTAGGGAGAGAACCAAGCAGATGCCTTGAAAACAAAAGCACATCTTGTTGAACGATTCGGTGGTGGTCCCATCCTCTTAGGACCACCCCAAGCACAGTTATTGGCAAAAATACAATCCCAACCAAAGGCCCTGCAAAGCATTATGGGAGGAGATTAGCAGTGGGCAGTGAATATTATAGTATCCAATATCAAAATAATTCTACAAAGAGCTGCAGTTCAACTAGTCGTTACTAGATGTCCCTCACGAGTCAAATGCAAAAGCATTGAAATTATTATTACATCAAGCTGCAGTTCCACTAGTCGTTACTAGATGTCCCTCACGAGTCAAATGCAAAAGCTTCATGAAAGGGTTTCAATGCTTTTTCATTTGACTCGTGAGGGACATCTAGTAACGACTAGTGGAACTGCAGCTTGATGTTGAATTATTTTGATAAAGGCACTGAACTCAAGATATAAATCTACAACCTGCAACAAAGGCACCAATAGTTGCTCTTTGAAAACCTGGTCAAAGGCCTTCTCTGTGTCTAATAGTATCATACCGACCCCTATTACCCATTATATTTGCAAGATCAAAAACAGCTACTGGTAGATTTGTGTGGCTAGTGCAATCTCTACCAGGTACAAAACCATATTGTTGTGGCAAAACCAAATACTGGACCAGGGAGGCCAGCTGTGAGGCTAAACCTTTGTCAAAAGATTTTGCATTGGAGTTGACCAAAGAGATAGGCCGATATGACCCTTTCTCCGCCGGAGGTTTCTCTTTCTTTAAGAAGAACACTATATTAGTACAACTCCAGGAAGTGGGGCTCTCTCCACCATCATCAATATTCATTGCCAGCTTCATGAATTCTGGGAGGAGTATCTCACTGACTGTCTTATAAAATTCCAAGTGGATAGTGTCTTGACCTGCTGCCTTCCCCGTTGGCAAAGATCTAGTTGCCAACTCAACTTCCAGGATAGTAATATCAACCTCTAATGCTGGAACCTGATGAGGATCAAGATGGGGTAAGCTTGCCCCCTGTAAGTATTCATCAATCTCAGATCTGCTTGGCTGTACTTGGCCATAGGGGTCCCTATAACAATCACTAAACTGCTTAGTTATACCTTGAGTGCCGTAGTGAAGAGTGCCACTTTTGCCTTAATACATTATATTGAATTTCTGTATTTTCTTTCTGTGATTTGATGAGTCAACACCCTGACTATGTCATCCCTGTATTCATATTCAAGCAGCTTATTCCTATGACATTTAACTTCCACCGTTTCTCATTCTTTTGCGCTCACTCTTACTCACATTTACTCTTCCTCACTCATATTTTCTCACTCACTCACACTCACTTGCACTTAGTCTTACTCTCGTTCATTCATTCTCACTTGACTCTCACGCTGATATTTTACAGCTGCTTAGAAATTTAAATATTAGTCAATGTAGACCGGCTTTAATATTTATACAGCAAATACATACTTCTGGAACTTGGCTAGCCAGCCACAGTGACCTATATATGGCAGGCTAGGAAACTCAGAAAGATGATAATTGAACAATAGCATTGCTATGTCGAATGACATAGTTAAATTGGGTCTTTTTCCTTAAGATGAAATGTTTTTAGTGTATTTGTTGTTTTTATGCATTTTATGATCTGTATAAAATATATGAATTTGCCTTTTATGGTTGTAATTTAAATCAAATAAAGTTAGATGAAATGACTGACTTTCTCTCTATTATGTAATAAACATTCACACAAACATTACAAAAAAGCATTAGCAAAGGCAAGAGGCTGATAGCCTTTTTAAGTCTGGTGTTAGTTACTTATAGAGGTTTCCAGTCAGACTTCATCCATTAGTTTGTTGTTGTGTCATTCACCTGTTTCTTCCACCCACTCCATCATGCTTCATGGGGCAACGGGTCAGCTCACTCAGTCATTTGATCACTTCACTGTGAGTGATGGCATGCTGCCCTTTCACAAGGAGCACATCCACACACAAAGTAGTTGCGTCAGGGACTACTATAGTACGGTGTACTTTTTTAGACCCCCAAAAATATTTTTGCTTTTAGACAATGTTGTTTTTTTTTTTTGATTGATGAGGGCCCAACAGCTTCCCCAACTATAAAAGTTTGCAAAACCCACCACAGAACAAAAGAGAAGTTGCCAAAAGGCAGTCTTCCAGTGGGAGACCTGTTGGTTTTGCCAAGGCTTGTTATTACTGTGAATGGAAAACAAACCAGCAGTGTTCACACATCCTCTCCTTTCATGCTGTTGATGCAGCGTCTGCTGTTCGTGTGGTGTTGCCACACCCACGCTCCAGATGGTCTGGAGACTGGGCTCAGGGGCAGCTGACTCCACTGTTTTGTAGACAGATGTGTTAATGTAGGCAGATACTATGAAGAATTGGAAAGAGATGTAAAGCATGTTTCAATATCGATTTCTTTTTATGGATTCCCATGGACAATTGCCTGTCACCATTATCAATTTTGAAGTGTAAGAATAAACAAGTGCTCGGGGTCTTTTCAAAAAGAGATTACAAAAATATGTGGTTCTTACTGGTGGGGCGAGAATAACATTCTCGCTGTAAAAGGGGACAGATTTAAATATTTGTGTTTGAAAAAAAATCTGGGCTTTTGTGCTAAATGCCTTGCTGCAGTTACCATAGGATTACTCTTGACAGAGTCACGGCTTTTCTGATAAATCTTGTCTGCTGCTACTGTGCTACATATGTGTATACAAAGTAACATAGAAATATACAAAACCTTGACAAGGTCCTCATGGATACTGACAGGGCGGCCCTTGCTGCAACATTGTAGCTCATTTACACACAGGGAAGGAGGTAAATACACAGGAAGCAGAACTTCCATACACAAGTCTTATCTTGACCCCTAGCCTCTGCACTGTCCCCTGCAAGACGTATCCTTTGATGTGTGTCTCTTGTGTGAGGGATTACACACCAGGCCTCTCAGCCTCTGCTATCCCTCATTGTTGGATGACAGGTGGTTGTGTGCTTGTGGCGTACAGCAACACCCACCTCATCAGTAGCACAAGCATTACCACTCTTACCATTATACTACCACAAACTTTACCACAACTCTTACAACCGCAATTACCTTCTTCATAAAAACCGCCACCAGTTTCATTACCCCCACAACCACCACCATGATTACTACCACCATTACTACCAGCCCAAACATAGTCGCAGCCAGTACTACCACCTTTACCAACACCACAACCTTTACCTCCACTGTTGCAACCACTACAGTTACCGCAATGATTAGCACCATTACACCAACATCACCACCATTAGTACCATCATTAACACTACTACATTATATGCACCCTTTTTACCACCAACACTACTAACACCACCACCACCACCATTACCACCATTGCCATTATTAGTGTTAGCACCACCATTACCGCCCCACCACATTTAAACCCAACAATACCAGCCACACCAAAACTATTACCACAACTAGAATTACCTAAACCGCCACAAGTACTGTTATCATCATGCCACTACTATTAACACACCCCTAATACCACAAGTAACACCAGTGCCATCACACCATTACCACTACAATTATTACCCTATTATCACTCTTATTACCATTATCACCATTAATTACACCACCACGACCATCACCATCACTATTAGTACTACCAATATTGTTTGCATTACCACCACCATTACCACCAACAATTACCACCAACATTATCTCCACCAACATAACCATGAACAGGACTACCAATAGCACCACTCCTACTACTACTACTATTGTCACCATAATTTGGTATCATCATAGCCAGCCGGGATCCAGGGGACTGGATGATGTCTTAGGACTTAGAGGACTTGTAGTTTTATATATGTCTTGCAGTCCCACCGACGCTTTACTTAGTTCATGGTGGGTTAGGAACATATTGAGCCCAATTCACAATTTTCATTTTCTACTACGTAAAGTAGTACTACAGTGGTACTACGTTCTACAAAATGAAATTCACAAACCTACAAGTGTAAATCTCTATCTCCACCACTCCTGTCTTTTATATGGGGAGAGTCACCCACATGTAAGATTACTATTTAGTAGTAAATATGAAAGGGATGGTGAGTGCCAGGGAAAAAGGAAATGCTTACTACTAAATGGGAGGCTTAGGGAAGTCTTAAGAGGAATTTACAGAGGGGCAGACGCTCACCCACAAAAGAGTTCGGCTATTGCTATTCACAAACTGCACTTCTAAAGTTAGTCCATCCAAACAAGATCCATCAAAGTAGTAAATATACTCTAGCTCACACCTGGAGTACGTTCAGCATCACACATGTCCAGCCACTGGTACTGCAACACCTTTCAATGGAAAATAATGGTGGCAGAGCTTTAAAAATAGAACCCCATAGGAAATAATATTAAAATGAATTAATTCTTTCAACTTTTAATAATATATATCAATGTAATTTAATGTTAAAACACACATGCATGTATATATATATATATGTATATATATATATATATATATATATACATACATACATATGATCAAGGCACCGCAGGGGTCGAAACGCGTAATGGCTGCTGGTTTCTAGAGCAGAACAATAAACAGCTCACCTGCACAGAATCGTGGTCTGTGCTCCATTTCTTGTTGGCGAACTGAGTGATGGTGGATTACTCTTGTGATATATATGTATATATATATCTTCCCCTTTAGTTCAGTGTATCTTCATATTTGATTTATGGACACTCTTCTCTTTAGTTCAGTTTCTCTTCCCCTTTAATTTAAAATGTCTCATACCTTTAGCTGAATGTTTTTCTCACCTTTTACTGCAAGGTACAAGGTTCATTCCCTTTTATTTCAAGGGGCTCCCCTCATTTAGTGAATTTTTATCTCCGATTTTAGTTGCAAGTCACTACCGCTTTAGTTCAGGGTCACTCATCTATACAACCCTATATGTGGTGTCCCTTCTCCTCTTTTCATATGGGTGATCCTGTTTATTGTGGCGGAGTCAAGCTAAAATTGATGGACTGGAATGCACCTAGAGCTATTACTAATGATTCTGACTGATTCAAACTTTTTCACCCATCTCTTATTGCTGTCTATCATGCCATCAGTATTTATTAGCAGGAGGCACATACATTTGCATTTTAAGCACTCTGTAAATCTTTACCAAGAAAGGTTTGATAGTTTCGTTGAAGAATATCAGCAAAGAGTACATGGGAGATTTTCAAACATTTTATCAATGTGTAGTAATTATAAACGTGGAATCAAAAATGATTATTTTTATAATCATTTTTCTCCCAAATTTGACATGCCAAAAATAATTCTGCTGAATTAAAACATTGATGAAAGTTTTCTTAAGCAAGTTGTAGAATGGCCATAGGTTTTTACAGATTTATAGTCAGTTAACAATTGTCTCTTTTGTGAGTACATAATTTGAAACTAGAAAAACATGCGCTATTGAGGGGCAAATGGCAAGGGCCATGAACCTAAATTCTGTCGGTTATCATAGATTTTTTCTGTTTCCTTTGTTATTAATCCTTTGTTATTAATACAAACAAATCTCAAGGAATAAAAATAAAGTGAAATTGCAAACCTCAGTGTTATGTCACAAGATTGCCATTTTAATAAAAACATGCCAAAATATTAAGTCCAAGGTATCAACTACCAACATAGCTTCATGGTAAGAGATTTGGACTGAGGAGTAGAAAATATATAACCCTACATATACTTGATAATATGTCAGTAGTCAATATGATTGAGATAATATTTTGGCTAGTCGATAGTAAACCCACGACATTGGCCCTCATTAGGATGTCAGTCGTAGAGCCTCCGACCGATGGTCGCAGGTGTGAGGCTTTCCGACCGACATCCTTGGTTTGACTTCTGACCGCCATATTCACTCATATTCACTCATTCCGGCTGGCTTCCGACGGCCTCATGGAGCCCATCTACCAGTGGAAAACCCACCATAATCCTGTGCGGACGGCATTTCTGCAGTCAGGATTATGATGTCAGTATCCGACAGGCTTTCCATGTCAGGCTTTCTGACATGGAAAGTCTGTGGGAAAGCAACTTTGGGGGCCCCTAGTTGGGGGCAGAGGTGCATCATGGTGTCCCCTGTAAATCCCTGCAGGTTTCCGCCCGCTGCACAAGCTCCCATAGAGAAATGGGAGTTTTTGACTGAACCAGGTGCAGTTGCATCAAAATACGGTGTTCGGAACCGCCAACCTACGGTCGGTCGGTTCCCATACCAAGATGGTGTTGGTCGGAAGCAACTCTGACCGACATCATAATAGGGGCCATTGTGTCATACATACTTCTGGAATAAGAAAATTGTGTCATTCAGTTAGATATTATTTAAATTAGTACAAGAACAAGACAAATATGGAATTCACTTTGAAAACATTAGAAGGCGATAACACAGTCTGAAAAAGAAAAAAGTATTGGTAATTTCACTTAGTGTACCTTGAAAACGTGGTATGTCATCTGCTTCTCGCTTTCATCTGTGGAAGATTTCTGTTCAGGTTCAATAGATCTTGTTAAGTCTTACAGGTTTAAAATAATATTGATGGAAAACCTTATGTATTTGCAAATTGTTGTTGTCTGAAAGTTAAGAGTCAAATATGATTTCGATGTTGTTCAGCCACTTTGTTACCCATAGTAACAAAGACTGCTCTTTTTGGATCTATATATTGCATTCAAGAAATTACAGAGGATAATTTCTAAGGCAAACACATTTTATTAAATTGATTTTGGTAGTCTTCCTAATCATATAAATAATATCATCTCATATTCTTCAAAATTGTCATTGTTACATGTATATACATATTTTATCGATGTTCATTGTCAGTGGATAAACCAGAAGCCATTTTTAGAGTAACTACAGCGATTTATTAATGCCTTTTTGGTATTGGGAGTACTAATTACCTACTGTAGAAATTTAGTTGCTCTAACCCCAGGATTTATTACCATTTCATGAAGTCTTATGGCATGTGTAGTAATGCTAAAGTAAACAAAAAGTGATGGATGAAATGCTTAAATTAATCTCAGCCACTGCAAAAATACGCGGGCCACATTAGACTCCAACGTTATTTTACACACCATGCCACCTCAGTTTGGACCCAGCCAATACAAGGGTGAAATCGGTCCTGAGTTGTTGGTGTTCCGGTTCAGGGAAGATCCGTCTTGGCAGTTCTGACTGGACTGTTCCCATTATAGCAGGGTCAAGACTGATTTGCATATAGCTGGTTACAAACTGAGGTGGCATGGTGTGCAAAATAAGGATTGATTGAGATGCAGCACGAGTAATTACCAGTGGCTGAGATTAATCCAAGCATTCCATCCATCACTTTTTTGTATACTTTATTGTGTGGTGATGCACGATAGATAAGCAACACTGGGCTGTATCTCCAATAATCTCTGCCAGATGTTCTTCTAAACAGAAGTCCAAGTTCATAGTATATTGACAATTAATTTTAGAGTTTAAAATGACTGGATTTGCACTGTTGAGTGGCAGCCAGAATGGAGTGGTGTGACAAAGTTGTAGCACATGGAATCACAAACAGATCACTCAAACCGGGTAGTAAGTGCATCAATCATGTGTTCCTTGTGTTACTTGATCATATATATATATTTTTTTAAAGCTATTATTGTTTTTTTGTCGTGGTAACAACGGTAGAAGCAGCACCCTGTTTTAATGTACAATATAACAGGTCGTTATCTTGGGGACATTTTACCTGTACATGAACTGCAATGCTGGAAAAGTAGATCAACCACAATCAGGAATTGATTTTATACCAAAACAGTTCTAATTTTGAAGTGAATATTGATAAAATACAGATCATGCCTTTACATGTTAACATCTTGCCAGTGAACTGTGCTGGAATCAATAGGTGATTGATACGCAGTACTCTCTTTGTATCAATATAATTAGGTTCTTGCCCGCCATCGTCCATTATCAAGTTCTTATTAAAAAGTTTTGCATTAAAATAAAATGTCACACTCTGACATATGGTAAAGTTGTCTAGGACGATAAACCACTACCTATATTCCTACATCCACTTCAATGCTGCCTTCTATAAGAGGTAGAAATACACTCCCTTATGTCTAGTTGTGTTGGTAAATGTCCCAACTAGCACCTCATACATAACAGCATTGTTTCATTTCTTCCCTTAAAAAAGCGGAATGATATTTTTTCAACTAATTCCCAAAATGGACTCCATACAGACATTTCATACTTTAGTTCTTTCTTTCAGATTCATTATTTTTTTATCTGAAAAAAACTTTCCGTCATTGTTTACCACCACATCACTTCTCATGCCTCAGCACTAGATTTGAACCAACATATTCTTGGTACCCATGGTCATCTTAGAAATAATACTACATTTTTCATATTTCAGGCATTACTATTAAATAACACACCCCACTATACAATAGTTACCACCTCATTGATACTTGTATAAGAATCACATCTATCAGGAATCTGTGGCCGTAAACTTGTATTCATTTTTAGACAACCTATCACCATTCCCCATCTGGAAATAGCCCACTTCAGGCCAGTACATATCAGGTAGAAGCCTCAAAAAGACATTTCATGGAGGAGCCTCATATAGACAACTTATCGGTGATTCAGGCTATCTGAGCCCACGGTGCATTGGAGTAGATTGATTTTGTTTTGTCCTTAACTGGTTCACCTCCTACCTCAATAACAGGATTCAAAGATGTAAGGTTAATCACTCACTATTGCAGAACACTCCGGTCACTTTAGTTGTCCCTCAGGGCTCCTCACTCGCACCCACTCTTTTCAACCTGTTCATGGAGCCGCTAACGGAAATTCTAAATTCACCCAACATCTACTACCATATGTACGCTGACGATACCCAACTATACTTAAAAGTCTCCTCCCATGAAGACATCAGCGCCCTTGACACAACTCTACAGATAACTCAGAATTCACTAGCATCTAATCACCTCATACTAAACAATCAAAAAAACGAATTCCTCCTTATCGCCCCACCCAACCAGTCACCTGTTATTGAAGATTGGTTGAAACACCTTACAGCCCTCAACTGCATTCTCAGGTCATTGACTCAGCGAGATCACTAGGACTAATTTTCAACCAGAACGTCAACATGCAGAAGCACATCAGTGCCACCACCAAAGGAGCGAACCACCAAATGAACATTATACGAAAACTAAAAACCTTCCTCCCCCCAGCAATTTCAAGCATGCAGTGTAAGCCTTAGTAATTCCTAGGTTGGACTATAGATTGCCCAGATCCAAAATGGCTCCTCTAAGGGTCTCCCTCAGCGCTGCTGCAAGACTCATCACCAGCTCAAAAAGCACCAACCACATCACCCCTGATCTGAAATCCCTCAACTGGCTACCATACGAAGCAAGAATTCAGCTAAAAATTGCCTGCATGACACATAAAGCCCTCCACTTCCAAACCCTCAGGTATCTTGCTCAAAAGCTCGTATTTTCTGGCAGCTCCAGATCCTCCAGAAGCTCCAAAACCCTTCTCTTGCAGCCACAGAGAGTTCCTCAAGAAGAAAACTTAAAATTGATCCTTCTCTGGGATGGCCCCGAGAAAATGGTGCACCTTGCCCCGAAGTCAGAATGAATCTCTCAACTATTTCCGTCAAGAAAGAAGTCAAAGTACTCATTATGGCCAAATTCCTTCCCTAGATTCCAGGAAACCCTTCCTCCCTCAACCACACTCTTGACTACTTTCACCGGCAACCTCTTGGTTCTCAACCTATTCAGTTTGGACCCTATCCTCCCGTTTATTGACATTGCCTATTTCCTACAGTTTTTACTTAAAGTTATTGATTGATTCCTTTGTTGATATTTCCCTTCTACCCCACGAACCTTATAAAGCAATCCCTCCCTTCCCTGGTTGACACCTATACATTGATATTGATTGTATTACTATTACTGTGCAGTTAGCAGGAAATATGTAAATATGTAAAGCGCTCTGATACCCGCAAAGGTTAAGTTTGCGTGTTAAAAAACTATTTAAATAAATAAAATAAATATACATCACAGTGTTGACAAAACAGTTTTGTTTTCCCACCAAAATGAGGGAACGCCCCAGAAATTAGTCTGGGCTCACCCTCCTTTTCCTTTCTATTGCAGAAGACAATGCAATGCTCCCTGCAGTAGAGGTATGTCACTGGTGAAGCCTTTGATGACCACTGCAACAGTTATGACTCTTGTCTTCCCTGCCTCACACCCTATCTCAGCAGATCCTTCTTTTCCCCCTTTGAACAAGAGTTATCTCCCTTATCTCCCTTCTGCTCCTAATTTTCATGATGCTCCTATTTTTCTGCCTTCTGCTTGCTTTTCATTCCCCTCATTGTATATGTACTTCATTTTCTCCAGTGTTCATTCAGACTACAGTTCTCTTAGGTGTGTACATTTGCATCACATCTCTTGCTTGATAATCTGCTATTAGATTTGCTCACCTCATTATGTCATTTTAGACCAAGACTCCTGATAGTGTATAAATAAACGACTGGTAGTAGCAATCCCTGAAGGGAAAAACCGCACATCAAGAAAAGAACAATATAATAGGTAACTAATATAAGCGTGAATTTTGTTCAATACTTCAAAAAGTCATGGGGTGCTCTAATAACTGAAAGCACCTACTACCAAACGGTGCTATCGGCAAGTTACAAAGAACATGCACATTAACATTTACAAAAGCACTGTCATAGCACACCCTTATTAGTAACAAATAATTTCACAAAAGTATTTATCAGATAAATAAATATCATGGCACAAAATATTGAAATCCTTAGGTCCACAGGCGAGTAAGTCCTATTCAGATCATGTGTAAGTTTTGAAATACCATCCACAGATCACATCCATTGAAAAAAGTTCTCATTTATTCATATGCAACAAATTCCCAGCAGTTATTGAAGCCAACACGTGTTTCGTCTGTACATATCAGTATTCAGACTTTTTCAAGGCAGAATAGCTGAAACATAAGTCAAAGTTTCACTGCGCAACGGGTCCTCCTTATTAGTAGTGTCCAAGTATACACTGCTGATAATATAATTAATGGGAAATCTGGTCGGTCCACCGCTCCACCCGTTCGGTGCTCCCAATGGTGCTATTTCTCTTTGTCAAGGATATTCTCCGAATCACATCTTGGGCAAGTGGTGCCCCTCGTAGTCTTATCAGTGACGACACACTGTCAATAGAATACAAAACACCACTATTTTCAAGTCGGGCCAAACCTTGATAAGTCGATCCCCTCTCACGCCTGCATAGCAGAAGAAAACCCCGGTCCACGTACTTGTTCGGTGAGACAGTAACAAGTACGTGAATTACGAAGGAAACTTAAATGGACACCATAGCCAAAATGGCTGTTGCTTATGCTAAGTAAAATATTACACGTTTTCCACAGACGGCCCTTTTAGCATAAGCTAAGACATTTTTCTTATGCTTTAAAAGGGGAACGATAAATATCATGTATATCAATTAGCATCATGTTGCTAACTTCTCGATCTATTGCTAAACGGGCATTTACATTTTGGACATTCGTTTTTGATGGTAGACAAGTAGTACAAGTGGAAATACAGAGGGAACAAAGCATCGGTCCGCATTGGATACATAAACAACAAGAGAAGAGAATTGCAATAATTATGAATAAGGCCGACAATATTTTCAGACCCCATACAGAAAATATGTTCCAGAACCATCCAGCCCAAGTCCATGTTCCTGAGTCTTGATGTATCACAGAAGCTATTTTATGCATTTTAGAAATAGCATCATAAACAGAAGGGGCGTGGTCAGGGATAAATACACAGCAACTACTACACGGGTCAAGCGTCTGATCTTCCTATTATTTAAAGCCGCACCAACAAAGAAAAAGAGTCCCAAATTAAAGTCAACATATTGCTGTAATGCAGTGTCAGTTTGATCCACTTCATCAGTATTTAGAGTTCTTTAAAATCGATTCAAGGAAATGTCATTAAACAGTTTTTGATCTTTATGATAAGATGCAGGTGCTAAGAACACAGGAGGAAGCAAAACGGACACAAAACAGGTTCCAGACCATCCAATTGGTAGATGATAGTAGCCTTTACTCCCACAAATGAAATAAGTGTTGTGTGAGGACAGGAAACTGCTATTGTTCGTTCCAGTAATGTTCAATACTGTAGTACAGTCACTTTTTCCCACTGGAATACTACCAAAACTGCTCACACAAAGATATGCTCGAGCTCTGGTAACAACGATGACAGGAGGCCCGTTACCCTTGGCCGTTCGAGTGTTGGGGAAAACATAGCTTGTGGAGGAATCTCCTTTGCGATACTCCTCCATTTCCCATACAGTTCCTTTGGCTTGTGGGTCCCCTTCCTCATCGGGGTAACAGACTTTGTTCAGTTTGGCGTTGAGGTCACCCACATCCCATGTTTCTGAGAGATTAAATACTTTAGAGGCATATAGAAGTTTGAACCAAGCTGGGCATGAGCCATTGTGAGAGAATGGCAGCGGTGACAACGGGATTCCTTTTATGTTCTGATGAGGAGGAATCTTGCCACAAACCCAACAGTTAGTAGCATTGCTTAGCTGGTGTGCCTGATGCAACATTTGAAGAAATGAATTGTTTCTCAGATTTTGCCAGTATCCCTGTTCATGTTGCGGCAAATCAAAATGATGGTGCTTTTTTTTGCAGCAAGTGATGTAACAGTAATGTTAGGTAAGGAGGCTCCGGGCATTACTTCCTCCACTACCCACATTACAGTAGCGATGATGGCAGCAGTCAAAGTCAGACCAAGGATGCAGATTGTACAGCCGTTGCACGTTGTCGCAGCGATCTCCTTCTTCTTAGGCGAGCTCATTTTCATTGGCAAACAACAAAATAGATGATGCCCTAAGGTCCTGGACAGGCGTTGGTTTCTTCACTAACATTGAGACGAGTAGTCACTAATAGGCTACCCCCCTTTGTAGTCAGTCTTTAACCACCCAGGACAGTGGCTCAAACAGTCTCTTTCTGCGATGAAATGTCTTTCTTCCTGGATCGAAGCAGATATCTGGATGTACCAGGGATCGTGTGGTCCGGGAAGACTTCCTCAGGTCTTTCAGGTGACACGGCTCGTCCTCTCTTGGTGACCAAAATGTCGCCATGATCTATCAGCACAGCAGGGCTCACGAAGGAAGAGCTTCCCGCACCTGCTGATAAATAGAAGACAAGCTATCAGTTAACTGGGACAAATAGTCACTCATACTGGTGCAGAACAAAGGGCTTGGCGTAACTATTGGAAGGCGCTCTGGCACTCAGTAGTCCATGGGAGGGGCATCGGAGTGTCTTTAGTCAAAAGGGCCAATAAAGGTTTAATAATGTGCGAGAAACTGGGGATCCACTGCCTACAGAAAGAAGTGAGGCCAATCAGTGCACGAACATCCTTCTGAGTACGGGGCACAGGAGTATCTAAAATGGTCTGAATGCGATTTGGTGTAAGTGCACGTCCCTCCTTAGACAGGAGGTGACCTAAATAGGTAACCTGTTGTCTACAAAATTGCAATTTCTTTCACGAGACTTTGTGATTGTGAGATGCACAAAATGATAACAATAACAGTGTTCCTTTTTCACACTGCTCAGGGGAATTGAAATGGTTGTGAAAGTGGGCTAGGTGCAGGTGTCCTATCGAAGTTATCATTATGCCAGACAGGGGAGCCCTAGGAAGCAGTTTTTTAGACAGAGCACTACGGGTAGCCCCTGTATCAACCAGAAACTGATCAGTTGAGCCCAAGACGTTTGCGTCAACATAAGGACCCATTTGATCTACTGGCACCTCAACCGGTTCCTTATCCCATCCTAGGCATCCCTATGCGTAATCAGAATCTGGAAGGACCTCAGCAGAATAATCAGACATTTGGTATTGATTTCGTTTATCAAACGTATTAGAGTAATTTGGTCCTTGTTCAACTGCCTCAAACCTGGGACGAGCTCCTGTACCTTCCCTGTTTCCTGAATTCCCTGGGCGTCCTCTTATACTGCCCCTTCCCCGCTGATACTGCTGACCTCGCAAAAGAGGGCACTCAGAACGCCAATGCCCAGTCTCTTTACAATAAGCACACGGATCAGGGGACAAATTTGTTCGAGGGAGAGGGGGTACTCCAGGTGTATACATTGCACGTCCGCCTCTTCCACCTCCCCTAAATAGTGGACCATATATTTGAGCCAACATAACTTTCGTCTTTAAAGCTTTATCCTTCTTATCCTCCCTGCCTTTCGCTTCCTGTTCCTGTCGCTCATAATATTGGGCCATAGTCAAAAGGGAAACTGGGGAAGACGTAGTCCAAGAACTCTCACTGGCCTTTAAGCGACTAGCTTTCCGGTAACATATTAGCGACAAATTTATCGACAAACAAATGCTTACCCATATCATCGGCCAATGACTGACCACTAAAATCATGGAATGTTTCCTCAAACCTTGAAAAGAAATCAGAAACTGACTCATCCGTTTTCTGTTTACAGGACGCTAACGTAGTCCAATATATATTTTCTTAGGGGGTATGAGAGTCTTTAACTTAGTCACAATAGCTTTAGGAAGATCTAATATCTCCTTCTGAGGTTTCTGCGCAGGCTCCCTTTCCGCATTTATTTGTTCTAAATGTTCCCAGGTATCACCATATGCTACATTGTCATCTATTTTACGTATCGTTCTCCACATATCAGGGGGCAAAATAAGCCCAAAGAACATATCAATATCTGGCAAGGTCATAGTGCAGGAGCTAATGGCTCCTTCCACCTCCTCATAGAAGGCGGCAGGATTTTTCCGGGGGTCGGGCATAGCAGCTTTAAGAGCCATCACATCAGCTCTACTCCAGGGAGTGTAAACCCAATTATATATAAAATATCCCTTTGCATCATCCGAAGTTTTGTCATCATTTGTTCCCGCACCCTTCGGAGGAACATACAGGGGTGCAGCTTCACGCATAGGTTTTACAGTAACTGTAGTACTACTGGGTGCAGCCTCTTTCACCGGAGCATCTACATTCTGTGCTTGAGATTGAACCGCTTCTATACCTCTCTGTTTTCTAGCTAATGCTTGCTACTTTAGTAAACGCAATGTTGCATCTCGTATTTTAACCACTCGTCTAATCATATCAGATAGGTTTGAAAAAGGAAAAGTCCCCTCTGTTAATCGTTTGTAATCAGTATTTATATCAGCTGGCTCTAATTCCTGAGAAATTTGTCTATAATCAAATATTACCTCCCAAACAAATTTTTGTACAAAATAAAATTGCTCTGCACTGTTCCACTGTTAAACCATAGTTACAATGAGCGATGCCGCGTGAGACCGACGAGCCTCCTCCCTAGCAGCAGTTTTTAATTTATCTTTTTCTGCTTTAGTCAAAGTAGAGCGAGTCTGTCGCCCATCTTGTTTATCTTGTTCTTTGTCGTCTGAAGACAAATGCTCATCATCAGAATCCTCATCAGGGGCACTTGGAGAGTGAGGTTTTTACGGGGGTGGGGGACGTTCTAATAGGATGCAATCATCCTTAGTTGTATCAAGTAGGGAATAGAGAGGGCGCCTAATAGGATACTGGCCATTTATCTCTAATCGACGTTCTCTATCTTCTTTTTCAGTTTTTTCCTTCTTTTCTTTATTTTTTAATTCTAGCGCTTTTTGATATATCGTTTTACGTTGTACTTTTTCTACTATAGCTTCCGCTCTCTTCGCTCTCTCGCGCACTTCTTTCTCCCACATACGCACACAATCAAACATATCCTGTCGACTTCTTCTTTTAAACAAACACTGCTCTATATATTGAACCTTTTTAAGATCAAATGACCCATTCACTGGCCATTGCAGATCGGATTCTTTCTTTGTGTATTTGTTCCACAGTGGACCGTACATTATGGAAGAAATACCATATTTGACATACATATCTCTATTAGGCGTCCCTTCTGGGCGAGCCGGCTGGCTTTTTTCTAAGCTTTCTTTGGTACCACCAGAACAGCAACACCACCTACGGAGTGTGCTGAGAACAGGCATGTTTCACCAAAATATGTGTAAAATATTACTACTCCAAGCAAATATTCCAAAAGGAGAAAAATCTCCACATTACCTGCCTTCAAACTTTGCAAAGATTGAATAACAAATTTAAACAAAAAGCCCAGGCTTAACAAATCAAGAGTGCCACTTTAGCAACCTTACCAAACAGGAGACTCCAACTCCCACCTGCCGATCTCCGGTCGACCTAATGGTCACTACAGATTTGCGCCAAAGAAAACCCCAGTCGAGACCGGCCACCACCTGGAGGGTCAAATCGGGAAAACCGGAAAAGTCACATCGGCCTGCAAAGACAAAGGTCTCCTCGTGCAGTGCGCTTCCTCAGTAATATTTCGGTCCTCCGTCAAGACCCCTCCTTCGGACGGCCGTGTCTCCGATGGGGCCCCACGTGTCAGGCGCCAACTGTGGAAATGTACCATTTAGGGGTACACTGGTGCAGGGTCACCCTCTTGTCCACGGGTTCAAAGACCAACAAAATAGAGATCAGCACTGGAGTTGGAATAAATAACAAGTTTATTAATCACTCATGAGCGGGACCACGTCCATACAACACTCTCAAGTGTTGCAGGAGGTAGTACCCTGAAGTCACAGAACACAGGTCTTTTATACAGGTTTTCTGCAATGCAAGCATGTGAACAGAAATAGGAAGAACAAGTTTTAGGAATAGCTATCAGCAAACAAGGGCAGATGAATAACCATGTGGTCAGCAAAGTGGGAGGGGGAGCAGGAATGCTTATGGCAGCAGTAAATGGTCGACAGTTAACATCTGAGACCAGGTGCACTGACAACTATAAACCCTCAGCACGTACATTGCTTTAGCTGAGTCAGGAAGTCAACAAAAATAGATAACACAAGCAGAGTGAAAAGACGAAAGAATTACGAAGGAAACTTAAATGGACACCATAGCCAAAATGGCTGTTGCTTATGCTAAGTAAAATATTACACGTTTTCCACATGCCAACCATGCCAGTCGAGCCTCATCCATCAATAAATCTGCGTGGGTTTGTCTCGCTACCAGCAACTGCCGACGCACCAGGGCACCCCCCTCCTCCCTACTATCCTTCTCAAGGTTCACAACATGAGCCTCGGAACTCAGCAGTGACTCCTTTCTGGCCCAATGTGCAGCAGCGCAATACGAGATATCTACGCCACGCATGGTCAGTTTCATTGCTTCCCACACGGACTCCGCTGCTGCCACTGACCCCACATTTGACTCCAGATATTGATCAATAGCCAGTCCTATATGGTCGCTATACTGCTCGTCCTGTAGATGCCAGGGGGAGGGACGCCATCTAAAGGGTAGCTTTGTGGGGCCCAGCTGCAACATAACCCCGACTGGAAAGTGATCTGAAAGACCCCTTGGAAAAATGTCGGCCTCCCTCACCCTACACACCGCGCTGGATGGCACGAAGAGGTAATCTAATCTTGAAAATGAATCGTGTACTGCCGAGAAATAAGTATAGTCCCGCTCTTCCCCATGCAATCTATGCCAGGAGTCCACCCAGCCCAAACCTGACACCATGGAGCGGAGCTTAGTAGTTTGAACAACCGTGGGAGGGCCTCCCTGTCTCCATCTATCCCTGGTTAAATCCATCACGTCATTCCAGTCCCCTCCCACGACTGCCAGGCCATCCGAAACATCTGCCCACAGGGTCATAAGGCACTCAACCAATGCCCAAGTCAGCGGCGGGGGGCATAAACACTACCCAACACCACCTGCTCCTCATAGATAGTACCCCTAATGAAGACGTATCTCCCTTGCGTATCCGTCCATATCTTGGAATGTAAATACGGGACCCTCCGATGAATAAGGATAGCGACCCCCCGGGAACCCCTTGTAAACCCAGAGTGGAACACCTGCACGTACCCATACCTAAGGAAGCAGGGGGCCTTTGTTCCCAATAAATGCGTCTCCTGCAGCATCAGGACATCGGCTCGATAGTATTTGGCCTGCTGAAGAATGGCCCCCCTCTTCACCTTGTCCAGTGCACCCCTAACATTCCAGCTCACGATCCGGAGATCTCCTGCAGGGGCCTGTACCCTATTTGTGAGGCCTACCATCTATGAAGCCCGGAACAACAACGGGCGGGACAGGAGACAGCCCAAGAGCGAGCAGCAGTTCAAAGCATTGGCGATGCAGTGCAATTAGGTGACCAAAACAGCCCAAAGCCTGATACATGGAACAATCATCATAGACAGTGCAAGTAACAACCCTCCATAACTGTATTTTAGTGATAACGAATAATAGAAACCACCCAACTACTGCCCACACCCCACCCCAATACCTCAAAACAGCTGAAGTATCTGTTGCGGCGAAGGCGGCTGGAGGACCCCAACGGGAGCCCCCCGCCCGCCCAGGCCAATGAATCCCCTGGAGCCCCCCCATAAACAACGGGCAGCCCCCCGAACTACAGAAAAGTCCTTCGAGGGTACTAGCCCCATTTTTCGTTTCGTCAGCCATTGCGGATGAGTTCAAAAGTTTCCCCCGCAGAGAGAGTTCCACAATGGTTACGAGGCCGAGATCCCTGGCCGAGGCACCGAGGCAGATCTACTGGCATCACTATGAGACTCCGAATGGCGCTTGGATCTTGATCTCCTGGACGTCTTGATCTTAGGCTTAGGCGGTTTACGAACCGTATCACTCATCGAAGAGACTGACTCTCGCCTAGGAGGTGTGTGCAGCCGCACCCTCACTGTTTCGTCCAATTGAACACCTCTTCAGGCGACTCAAAGAACAAAGTACGGGATTGATATACGACTCGTAGTTTCGCGGATACAAGAGAGCATATGGCAGCTTCAATTCTCGGAGGCGAGCCTTCGCCGCCATAAACGACTGCCGCTTTTGCTGGATCAGTCTAGTATAGTCAGGAAAAATAAAGATGCGAGTGTTCTCAAATTGGAGGGGTTCCTTGAGTCGAGCCTGTTTCAGGATGACGTCCCTGTCGTGATAATTAAGGATCTTTGCAATGACCGGTCGCAGCCTGGCTCCCTGGGGCGGCTTCTGCATGAGGGCCCTGTGAGCCCGTTCAATAACAAAACAGCAGGACAACGACTCCGGGGGGAGCCAACTAACAAGCCATTTGGACAGGAATTGCTCCATGTCCCCCCCTTCACAACCCTCCAGGAACCCCACAAAACGCAGGTTACTTCTCCTCGCCCTCCCTTCGGCATCTTCAACCCGTGAAGCCAGGCTTCTAGTAATGGTTTCTAGCGTCACCACCTTTTTTTGCAAGGTAGTAACAGAGTCCTCCACTCCCGAGACCCTAGTCTCTGCCGCGGTTATTCGCTCCGTTGCATTCCGTAAATCCTGCCGAAGGAGTAGCACCTCAGAGCCCACCTCACCAATCTTGGTTTCTAGGGTGGTTCTGGACTGTGTAATTGCCGTCATGAGAGCTGCGTTATCCGGGACACCCTCTTGAGCGCCCCCCAGATCAGACGCTGAGGCCCCAGGTCCAGTGTAGCGGTCCAGTGTGCTCTGCTTAGCTGAGCCCCCCAACTGCTTGTCCCTCGTCATAATATCGATAAGGCACCAAGATCGATAAGGGACTGCAAGACAGACCCCTCGACGGGATCTCCTGCCTGGGTATAGCGGCCAAGCCCAAGTTGTACAAGCCCCACACCCGCACGATCTCACTGAGCGTGGGCCGGGTCCAGAAGTGCGACACCTGAAGAGGTAGGACACGGACGGAGACCTCCCACCCGCCAGCCGCACCGAGCGCTCGCCCGGCCGCTTCCGCCGGCAGTCGAGCTCCCCCTCCCCTAACGGGTGTCCCCCTCTCGTCACCTGGTCGGGAGGGCACTACAGCATCCCACACACGGGACCACCCCAATGTGTTCAGTTGCTCGGATCCACAAGCCGCCACCGAGGAGGACCGCCGCTATCAATGCTGAGGGCAGTCACAATGCGCATGGGGCTGCATACAGTGTTCACAGAGCCCCCCTCAGGGACCAATAAGTGGCTCCAAACACTTGCGCCACAAGATCTTCCGCCACGTCCGGCGGGGAGCGGAAAGAACAGGGTTCCAATCCACAGGATCTCAGGAGCCAGGCCTCCAATTTACCAGTCCCAATGGCCCACACATCCAGCACAGATTGCCTCACACCCCAGTAGACCACAAAAGCAGACCAGCAGGCCGGGAGAGACCCTACGCAGGCCGGCTCCACAAGCTCGGGGCTCCTCTAAGAAGGTCCCAGATCCTCAGGGAGGGCCCCCCTCACCTCCGTCGTCCCAAAGTTCACACGCGGCCCGGTCCGGCTGCCAAAGCTCAGCAATGGAAGTCCGAGTGGGAAGAGAGGAGCCAACAGGCCCCACTGGAAGGCCTCATGCAGCAAAGAGCATCGTGTCCGCCAAGGCGACCCCCCAGAACTCAACCCCCTGCGCGGCCCGACTCCGCCGCCGATATCCCACTATGTGAGGCAGGGGGGTGGTAAGAAAGGGGAGGGCCAAGATCACCCACCTTGCCGCCACACACAGCATCCAGCCGCCAGCTCCCTCCTTCAGTGGAATCCGTCTCCGGCTGTCACGGGCCAGGCAGTGCAGTCCAGGGTCCCCCTCCAGCACGGGCCCGGATGCAGCGCTTCTGCCATCACCCACGGCACTGCCTCTCCGTTCCCCTGCACGGCCCGATCTGACCGCCAAGGCGTAGGGAGCAGAGAAAGGAAGGAAGGGGAAGCCAACAGCCCCCCCTCAGGGTACGGTCCGAGGGCGCCTCACAGTGTTGCTTTCCGCGGGCACGGCGGGCCCACCTCCTCACGCGGCCCGACCCGGCCGCCGCAGTACAGCAGAGGAGCGCCAAGAAAGGGAGGAGGCCCACGCACTCCCCAGGCCACCGCCACCGCTCTCCCACCGCTCAAGGACCAACGTGTTCACGGTCCTGGCCTCAGAGCCCCCGGACAGCCACTGCAGCCCGTACACCTCCTCTCCAGCAGCTGCTCGCTCACAGTCACGGCCCTGGTGATGTCCGGCCAACGCCCTAGTAGCTTCGCTCGGAGCACGTCGTGCAGGCCTCCAGGCCGCCAATCTCAGGAACTCGCCTCTAGCGTCTTCGGGGGCGGCCGGTACCACCATCGCCGCATTCCCTGCTGATTCTTCACCCACTCTGGGAAGTTGCAACTACAACTGGCCGACGAAACAGGATGAATGTAGGATAATGAAGACGGGCTCAGTGGAGCTCGCCTAAAGCGCGACCACCATGCTAGCTCGCTAGGCCTCGCCCCCCCTGACTCAGCATTTTTGCTCAGTCTGCATACAGACAATTGCACAGTGGAGTTTGTGCAGAAAATAATGTTCCTTATCCAAAGCAAGTAGGGTATCTCCCTTTGCATCAGAGTCATTTTTCATATTTTCCTGCCTGGCACTACTAGTTCTGAACAAAACAATTTCTGTCGGAAGCCCCTCCCCAAGTAGGAAAGGGTATCCAATACTCCGACCCTGGGGAACCTGTTGCAGGTGGGCCACCGGCAAAGGGATTCTGATGGCGTGGCTTGCTGAGGCACCAACTTCAGAAACATGGTGGTTCCCCCACCTCTAAATGAGGTGGGGAACTGCAGGTTTGGTGGGCTAGTTCCTCGCTGATTTGCTGCAGGGCTTCTGCTCCACCGAACCCTAAATGAAGTCATAGTTCTCCTGGCAGTGTAGACATCCCTCAGGTTTTCTGGTAGTGATCCTTCACACTAGCTCTCCTGGCTGTCCTCATTTCCCTCAGGCCTCAGGGCAGTGTAACGTTACATCAGGCCTCCTGGCAATGTACATTCATTTCAGATCTTCCAGCTTCCAATGTTCTAGCAGGTCTCTTGGAAATCTATGCTGATGTAAACTATCCTAGCAGTGTCCCTCTACACCACGTCTCTTGGCAGTGTACATTCACACCAGATTTCTTGGCAGTGTAACCTTGCATTAGATCCACCACTGTGTAACGTTATCACAGACCCGCAGCATTGCTTGTCTGTATTAAGGTTTTGGGCTATGGAGCATTCAAAGCAGGGCTCTTGGCCATGCTGAAAGTTTGTACTTCATCTCTACTTGCAGTGCACTTTCACTTTAATTCTGACAGCTAATAGTTACATTGTGTCTGCTGGCACACTAAACATTTACATTATGTTTTGGGCACTGTACATTCACAAGTTTTCTGATGCTACACATGAAGGCCTGTTTTTTTTGGACATGTCTGTTCACATTGGGATTCCTAAACTTGTAATTTTACACTTCAACTATTTGCTTGCACGTTTACTCCGGGTATCTGGCACTGTATATTTACACAAGGTCTCAAGCAGAGCATCAGAACCCAAGTCATCCAGCGTGAAGCTGAGTTTTTGATCTGTATTTGTTTTCTCTCTTCCACAGATGACTCCACGAAGAAAAACACAAAGTAGCTGACTTTCTCCGGTAGTCTCTCTGGCGCCTCTTCCCAATCACAACCTTCCTACTGCTTTACTTCATTCTGCTCAAATCCTCTGTACATCCCCCTTCATCCTCTGGTCTACTGTACATATGATTATGCTTCATTTTGTATAACTTGCGACCTTTGCAATAGAAATAATAAAATTGTTAATAAAGCAATTTCCCTCTAAAACAAGGGGGGATATGTACAAGAACTGACGCTAACTAATGCAACGCTAGTTAGCAGCCGTTTTCTTAACGCGGCCTATCACCAAAAATTATCGCCATGTTAGTGATGTATTTACAATACGTCGCTACATGGCGATCGTTTCAGGTAGCCGTGGTGAAAACTGCTGTTAACACCAGCATGAAGGCGATACAAATTCTGGCGATAGCAGGCGAAAACTGACGAAAGGCCAACTCACATTAGTCAGCCCAACGTGACTTTTTTTGCCTCTAGAGGCATAAATAGCCTATAAGTCCACCTCCAATGAAAAATAGGAAACAAAACTAATGGAATGCAGATTGGAGCAGCCAGGGCCAAGTGCAGCACAGATCAACAACCCCCTCATGCCCCCCAACAGCCAGGATGACCAGCCAGAGTCCCAGGGGAAGAGGAAATCCAGGGCTACAATCATGAAAAGAGGCGCATCGCTGGGCAAAACCAGTGATGCATCACTTATCATTGCGCACTCCTTGCAACACCATGGCATCCAAAACCTTGAAAGCGCGGACAGTCCCCGGGGCCTGGAGGCCACGCTGGGCCTGCGTCTGGGCCCCGGAGTGGGATGCGGAGGTGCTGTGGAGTTGCTGGGCCGTGCTGATAGACATTGAGGTGTCGGCAATCGGCCTTACCTGGTGTTGAAGTCTGCCAGGTCGCATGGAGACACGTTGCTGACCTGTGTGAGAAGACTGCCTGGTGTCCCTTGGAGCTGTGAGCGGTAGAGGCGCTCCTGCGCACCAACGTAGGGAGATCTGCATCGCATACCACGCGCCACCACTACACCCAGATGCACGGAGGAGATTACCAATGGTGGGCTGCTCCTCTCTGCATCACAGGTCAGAGGATGTTGCGCTGGCCGGACGCTGTGGAGGGGGAGGCCCCTGAGCTGCGGCGAACTTGTGTGGCGGGAGCACTGCAACTTCACGTCTTATGGGTCCCTGTTGCATCACCTGCATCGGGTGGTTCCCGAGTGGACTTGGCGGCGACTGCTGTACCCTGGCTTGTGAAATCCCACCTGGCTGAGGCTCCTGCTGGCTGAGTCACAGATTTGGAGAGAGTGCAGCACATAGCGCCACGGTGTCAATATCCAGGTGAGGAGAAGGTGGGACGTGTGGCAGAGGAGGACCGGGGGTCGAGTGGGGCCCAGGCCTAGCACCCTTGGGTGACGCATCCCCAGTGGCGGCTCATCTGCTATGGCAGAAGAGCGTCGCCCCACTGTTTCCAAGCAGTGCAAGAAGAGGAAACATAACATGATGATAACTTTCTGATGTACTCCTGCTATGTTTCCTTTGCGGGTGGTAGGGTGGGTGGGGCTGCTCTACCCACAGAGCAGGGCAGGGGCAGAGTGATATGCCCACTCAAGTGTGCAATGACTGTTTGGTCGGCCCTCTCAGGCCGCCCAAAGGAGTCATGCACACATCCCTGTTTGCAATGAAGGCTGCATTACAGCCCGCATGGAGAACAGGCCCACCTCTCCAGCCCCTGGCTGAACGCCTTGACACGGCACTCAGGAACAATCACAACGCCGCATTGCAGCATTTTGATTGGCTTTGGGGAGGAAGCCTGGCTGCCAGCTTCCTATTCCTGGAAGGAGACTCAGAAGAGCAGGAGCACAAAAGACGCGGGACCCGGCATCGAGGTAAGAATTTATGTAAAATATATTTACAACCCCCACTCTCCCCACGGCCCGCCCCCTCCAGGGTCCTTTCCCGCGTTTTGCACCTCCCAGCTGTCCAGTGCCCCCACAGCACTACATAATGCCAGCCGCTGTGCGGCCATGCGCAGCGGGCATACCACTGGTGCGCCAAAGGCAAGCCCCTCTGCGTCTGTCCGCCCCTGGACCGCGCCCAGCACCAAGGACCCTTCCTCTCGGACACTCCACCGCTACGACGCCAGCACCCTCCTCGCCATCAACCCTGGACGCCACACCACCTGCCATTTAGCAACATTGTAGAATTCTCTTGCACCCTGCGCCTGTCGAAACTGCAAACGTACCTTCTGCCACATCAGCACACCAGCGCCTCCTGGCGCCCAGCCGACTGGCTCAACTGCATCCTCCTCAATGTGTGGTCCCTCCACAAACACGCAACAGAAATCTGGGACCTCCTCGACGCCACCTCTTCAGACATCGCCTTCTTCACGGAAACCTGGACCAACCTCAGCTCCGGACCGGACTTCGCCATCACCATTCACGACGGCTACAAATTCTCCCGCACGGACCACCCCGAGCAGCCAGGAGGAGGCATTGCCATTGTCTAAAAAAGGCACACTCTCACTGACCATGCACTCTAAAGACCCGACGGTGACCATGGAACACCTCCACTTCCAGATCCGGAACAACCCCAACACCACCCTCTGCGGCACCCTCATCTACAGGCCCCCCGGGCCATGAACCCCCACCGATGCCATTGTAGACCTCATCGCACCCCAGGCTCTCCCATCCACCGACTACATCGTACTCGGAGACCTCAAGTTCCACCTGGACAACCCCAGTGACCAGACTACCACCCCCCTCCTGGGGAACCTCCCCAACACAGACTCACGCATCTAGTCACTGCACCATCCCACATAGCCTGACACACGTTTGAGCCCGTCTTCTCCACCAGGAGAACTTCAACTACAGCCACACCACAGGACTCTCCTGTATCGACCATCATTGTTTACATCCGCTTTGACCACGCCCACCGTACACCATCGCCATCATTGCTCCCTCCCCCCCCCATCGCGGCTGGATCAAGGACACTGAAGAACTTCCCGTCAACTCCCTCAACACCACCACTCCGCTAACGCTTACAGACACCAACACCGCAGCGCGCAACCTCCACCGATGGATCTCCAACTGCGCCAACACCCTGGCGCCCCTCAAGAAAAGACCATGCAAACAACACTCCAAGAAGACCAACTGGTTCACTCCCGCCCTCCACTAGTCCAGCCCCACCTGCAGATGTCTCGAGAAGAGATGGAGCCACAACATCAATCAACTCCGCAACACAGTCAGCCGTGCACCATGGAGCAAGTGTGGCTGCGTTGGCGCATGGCAGCCATTGTGCGCCAACTTAGGGGAAAAAGTCAGGGGGGCTTATTCATGAGCCCCTTCTGACAGTTTCACCCCGCCAGTGCGTCATTTCCTTGACATACTTGCAGCATGATTCTTGCACCACGTTGCGCCGTATTTGCAAAGTGACGCATCTAGGCATATGCGTGACCTTGTGAAGCCTTGTGCCACATTATACCTGCATCAGGTATGATGTATGCAGGGTGGGCATTACCACACAACAAAGCCTCATATGAGTGGCACAGTGAAATCCATCACAATTATAGGACGCCACTCCGTCAGTACCTTACGCCTGCCTCATGGCAGGCATAAGGGTGACGCAGTGCCACAGGGATAGGCTGGACCCATGCATTATTGGAGTTGCGTCATGCTTGTGCCACAACTGCAGCAATGCGTGACTTTTTCACTGACAGATACGTCAGGATTCCAGACGTATCTGTCATTAATTGCAACATGGAGTGCTGTTCAGTAAATAATACAGCGCATCCATGGTGTTGCAAGAAGGGCATAGTGAAAAGTGTTGCAACGCTGTTTTGTCGCAGCGATGCAACACTTTTCATGAATGAGGCCCAGGAATGCGCCCTATCTTATTGATGGTGCGCATTCCTGACCTGTAGTTTTGTCGCAGGGCAGCGCAGCAACATTCCTTGCAGCGCTGTCCAGCACCAATACCTTCTGAAATGAGGCCCCAAGTCTTTGCACAGGGAAACAGCGTTTACAACGCTGTCTCTACAACGCATGCCAATACAACGAGGTCGTTACAATGACCGCGTTGTTAGTACGCAATACCATTACATCGCAAGTCATTACAACAATTTGCTGTAGGGGGCGCTCTGGTATTGGATTTAAAATCCAACACCTTCTCTGCTGTTGCGCAAACTGGAGTAGGAATAGTAAATAATACTATTCCTAAGTCCAGCGCGCCCCCTACAGCAAGTCGCTGTAATGACTTGCGATGTAATGGTATTGCGTACTAACAACGCGGTCGTTGTAACAACCACGTTGTAATGGCATGCGATATAATCGCATGCGTTGTAAGCAGCTATATTCGTTTGCACCATTTTTAAGACCAGGTATTTTCTGGTCTTAAAAAACTGCCTCTAATTGGAGTTAGAGGCAGTTTTTTTGGTTTTGCACCATACAAGGAATTTATTGTGAATATCTCGAAGTGAGGTTAGCGTCAATTTTTACACGGGAACGCCCACCTTGCATCTCATTTTCATTAAGTCCTGCTAACAGAACTGGCGATCTGAAAATCGCACGTTTACGCCGGAAAACTGCCGCTAACTGCAGTTAGCGGCAACTTGTAAATACGGCGATAAAAAAAAAAGACGCCATAACGTCAAAAAAATTACGCTACGGCGGCGTTAACTCCTTGGACATATGCCCCAAGGTATCCTGTAACTCATAGCATGTTGTGTAAGGGCAACAGTCTTGACTGTGGTGGGAGCTCTTATACTTTTGGGCAAATGACCGGCTGGAAGCCCTGTAGTGAAAACACCTCACTCATGCAGTCATGTAGTCATAGGTGACTGATCCTAAAATAGAACTGTGATTCTCAGTGGATCCTCACGACAAATCAGGGATGCGTGATCAGTAGGAGGATCCCAGATTCGGCTGCAGTACAGTCCCTCCAGCCAACCCCTCAGCTACGGTTTGCTGTCCCCAGCACGGTGGCGCCCTGCGGCCAAACCATGATGCATACAGCTGAGGCTTTGACCAGTTGCCACGAGTTGGATACAGGGTCTGGCTGCCTGTGGCCTACCCCTTCTGCGCATTGCCGAAGTTTGTGTGTAAATAGGGTTTGACTACTGCAGAAGGCTGTGCATTGGGTTTGTCCAAAAGCCAAGCACAGTAGCACACCTCCACTATGAACGGCCAATTGCTGTGCACAGAGGGGGTTGACAACCCAAGGAGGGTAGGGCACAGAGCCTAGCTGCAGGCCAATCACTGTGGCCCACCTCTACTGCACAGGGCCAAAGGATATGCGGATGGGGGGGCTGGCTACTCATTGTTGGTTGGACATAAGAAACTGTTTTTTGTGGTATATGATATAAAAAAACAATTCCTGAAAACAACATATTTGAAAGTGAAGTAATGGTTAGTTTTGGTTACAATCCATTAGCATGTGTTTAGAAAAACCTTAGAAACTTGAGAAGCACAGTTAAAGTGCTGGTATGATTATGAATAAAAACTGAAAAATCACTAAAATTAGTTAGCACTACAATAGCCAGGCAAACCATAACTCGCACACTGAATGAAAGCGGATGATTTTCCCTATTTACCTCTGATGTTGTTTTTTTCTGGTCGGTGCTGTCAGAGGCAACTGTGAATTTCTCCTTTGAAGGCAGATAGACCCTCTGCCATGATGGCTGTGATCTCTAAATATGGTCGCCAAACTTTAAATGGCGCTCATGGTGCCAGCAGGGGAACAGCCAGCAGAAATATGATGGTCCCGCTGACTCTAAATAGTGTGGGTGGATCCTCAGTTTGGCGTACAATGGTTGCGGCAGAAGACTCTGTCAGCCAATCTCTAAATAGGCCCTCTGTCTCCACCAATAAAGATCTGATTCTCCTCTGTAGATATTTGAGCTTAATTGTGGTGCCAGAGAGACACTGAATGTTTCTTTAATGGGATCAATGGGTTGCAGGTCAAGACTAAAAGATGGAGAAAGGTAGATATTATGCTCCTCCAGGACATGTATCGTTTGGAGGTTACGCTGAAGTTTTTTTACAAAAGCTTAGAAATGTCATACATGTGACCGAAAGTTCTAAAACCAAGGGGTTGCAATATTAATTGTGGCACCATCCAGAGAAGAACTGGTTCAGCCTAGAATGTACCACTTGGGGAGATGGGCTATCTCCCTCAATGTTTGTCAGACTAAGTAGTCAGCAGCCTCATTTAATGGGCCTAACATTAATGACCCCAATACATGTCAGAGGCTGTTCAACAATCTGGTGGAAATATTTGCCCCTTATGTGATTGTAGAAGATGTTATTATTATCATGCACAAAGTATTAGCATACATGCCAACATCTAACAAGTGGAAAGAGATTTTGAAAAATAATCAGGGGAGTGCATTTTCCCAATTGACATGCATTGAATCAGAGGCAATTTCAGGCAGCAGACAGGTAAAATAAAGCCCTTATCGGCTTCAAACGTCAGGAGCCTTCCACCTGAATCGGGTCTGTGGGCATGTATGTATTAGATCATTTTACCACTATACCATATAGCATAAATAGAAAGTCTTGGGTTTTGGTGCATATTATGGTTCTAGCGCCTACTCTAATGGACATGCGGAGGTCAAGTATTTGGTTGCCAAGAGGTCATATTTTACATACAAAAAATATGGTCAGTTTTTAAGGTTAGATTGTTTTTATTTTATTTAGGGTTACTTATATAGTGCTTTTGGGGAAATAACCCATCCTCTAAAACACCTTTAGGATCCAGATGGCACTCAGTACCTAGGTGACATACATATGGACTATAGATAGTAAGCTGTTGCTGAAAGTAACGGCAGTGGAGCATCATAAACTATGCATTTATTCTTTTTCGCACCTTAATGTGGATTCACCCACTTTGAAGGTTAATGGGACATTTGGAAAGTATATTTCAGGGAAATATTGACATAGCAATTAGTAAAAGCCACAAAAAAGTAAAGCAGATCAGCTTATTTTAGAAAAACAGATTCAAGAAGCACAGGATGATCCAGTGTAGATACAATAGTGTCTGTAGAGTGTACTCACGATGAAAAAACACACTTCACCTACAGATGGAAATTAAAAGCTGATTACATGAGTTCAAATGGAAGAAATGAGAGGAGAGAAAAGTTGCAGTACTGGACATGGTGAAGGTCTTTTAGCATGGAAGGAAAAAATTGACCCACGAAGTAACTTTTGTATTTGGAAAACTATTGCTCCAACCACAAAACTAACAGTGGCGGCCAGCAATCAGTTAGAATCAATAATGCATAATTATTTTAGATTACCTAGAAATAGGGTTTGTGGGTTGGGATATGGTTGGAAATTGGCTGGAGAGTATTGAACTTCCCAACTCACATGATCAACACGCTAATTCGGAGCACCATATCTCTGAGACACTCAGGGACAGCATAGAAAATTAACACAGCAATGCGGGTGGGCCTGATATCCTTCCCAGAGTGTTTCTAAAACTCAACTAGACCAAGCAGTTACCATTATGGCAAACATTTTCAATGTTATCCTTTTAGGTGATGAGCCACATGATACCTGGGCTCAAGTAACTATTGCTTTACTCCAACTACCTAAAGATGATATGGGTAAATACCCTCTATGAGAGGTGAAGGCCTCACTAATAGATTATTTTGCACCCTAGATCTGGCAGAAAATGTTATTCAAATGTTTTGCGGGAGGACAGGAAATGGTGGCAGTAGTAAAGCTGCTCTATAATGCCTTCCATGACATCCTATGTATAAACAGGCACCTCCTGCCTGCCTTTCCCATTGCTGGGGGTGTGCGACAGAGGTGCCGTTCATTATTGCAACTGTTTGACTTGTATATTCAGCATTGCGAAGAGATCAGTGGAGATCAGCAGTGCGAAGAGCTTGCCGCCTACTTTGTCAGGAAGGTAGAAGACATTTATAAAAGCTTCCCTATGGTCCAACCCGGCCCCCTTGAGACATCTTGTAATCACATTAATGGTACACTAGAGGCTTTTTCCCCTATCCCTCAAGATGTATTACTCACACTTTGTTCTAAAGTCAAGTCGGGCTCTCCAGTTGATTCTCTGAAGCCCGATCAATTCCGGAAAATTCTACCCACTATCCTACATCCTTTGGAACAGGTGATCAACGGGTCCCTCAGTGCAGCGGTCGTACCCATAGCTTGGAAACAGGCCAGGGTGATACCGCTGCTCAAAAAACCTTCCTTAGACCCTAAAAAGCCAGAAAACCTCCGGCCTATCTCCTTGCTACCTTGGACTGCTAAGATCACGGAGGCCTACGTTAACTCTCTCCTTACGGAACATCTTAATTCTAACAACAGGCTCGACCCTTCCCAAAATGGTTTTCGCCCCGGCCATAGTACCGAGTCAGCGCTTCTGGCCGTGACTGAACATCTCTGGAAAGCCTTAGACGCTGGGCAAACGTCGGCACTGATCCTTTTGGATCTCAGTGCCGCATTCGACACGGTGTCTCACGCCATTTTGTTATGACGCCTGGTGGAGGAGGGAGTCACTGGCTCAGCCTTGCAGTGGCTGGCATCTTTCCTTGCGGACAGGAAGTTTTAGGTGATTGCTCCCCCCTTTGCCTCTAGCATCCTTCCTATAGGTCAAGGGGTTCCACAGGGCTCTTTCCTGAGCCCTCTGCTTTTCAACCTTTACGTTCAACCCCTGGCCGGAGTTGCCAAGAGCAGAGGGCTGACCATGGTCTCCTATGCCGACGACACACAGTTGGTGGTGGCTCTCTCGAGCGACTCCGAGCGGGACGCCATGAAATTTCGGGGTGATCTCGCAGTAGTCGCCGAGTGGATGACCACAAACTGTCTCCAACTGAATGCCAACAAGTCGGAGGTGTTGTTGGTGGGTAAGGACCAGGATCTTTGGCATGAGCTCTGGTGGCCAAAGAACCTAGGCACTGCCCCTGCCCCTAAGCATGCAGTGAAGAACCTAGGGGTCTGGATGGACGCTTCACTCAACTTTCAGACTCAAACTAAAAAGATGGCGGGAACCTGCTTTGGATTGTTGCGTGGACTAAGACCAATCCTGGGCTTCTTTGATGCCCCTACTAGGCAGATCATCATCCAGGCTCTGATTATGTCAAGACTTGACTACGCCAGTTCATTGTATCTGGGAGCGAACAAGTCAGAAATACAGAGGCTACAGAGTGTCCAGAATGTGGCTGCAAGATCTCTCCTCGGTCTGCGTAGAGCTTGCTCAGTGACAAGTGCCATTCGCCGTCTCCACTGGTTGCCTGTGGCTAGGCGAATCGAGTTCAAGGCACTCTGCACAGCCTTTAAAATCTTGAAACTGGCATCTCCGAAAATCCTGACCGACCTGCTTCTACCCTATATCCCCACTCGCCAGCTTCGTTCCATTGGACAATGTCTGGTAGTGGTCCCCCTAGTCAGGAGGGTTCGCGCCGGAGGTCGTTCCTTTCGGAACAGAGCTGCCATCCTTTGGAATTCTTTGCCAGCCCACATTCGGGGGCTTACTAACTACCTCGAATTCAGGAAAGCCATTAAACCTTTTCTCTTCCCACTGCGTAGGCCTCCCTGGGCCCTTCCCGAGCTCGGTCACCTCTCTGCTGTTTAGCGCCGGGACGCCTCTTTGCCGGGGCAGCTGTCGCGCTCTATAAAAAACTCCTAACATAAGATAACATATTGAGTCCTTAGTGCAGAAATTGAGACTGAATTTCAGAGTAATTCTCCTTCAATGTTTCGGGTATGAAAATAAGTTAGCATTATATGCATTTGACATAGTCGTTTATTCCCTTAGTCCTTGCCTTACTATCATATGAAATTGTATATGAATCTGTCCAGATGGCTGATTACCTGGAAAACAAGCATAGGTAAGAGCCTATGATGTGGAATCTGCCCTCAAGTGGTTGAGGAAATGAGATATCTAGATAACAAACGACTTAGTGGTTTATTTGGAGTTTGATGAACAGGGTCACCTGTCGCAAAAGCTTGCTGATAAAAAAACATGGAGCAAACCAAATGAATAGCAAAAATAATGGCAAACAGATATTTTGTTAAATAACACATCCTGAAAGTGAGCAAGGCATAGTATTATAAGCGTCCAGCACTCTAATGATCTTGGCCACTAATGGAGGGAAGCTAAGGGGCATATTATCAACGGCCAGCGATAATTATCGCTGGCCGTGCTTAGCGATAGATTTCTTATCGCTGGCTATCTCTGGAAATTATCGCCCTGGTAGCGCGTTATTAACAACACGCTTCTCCAGGGCGATAAAAATTCCAGAGATAGCGAGGTTATCGCCGTTTTGCAGGGAACATCGCTGGTTTTCCAGCGATGTTCCCTGCAAAACGGCGATAACCTTGCTGATACGACCCTGTGGTCGTATCAGCAGAATCCACCTCCTATGTTAGGGATGGCTAAGTCGGGATTATAGCAGACGTTATATTTTGGCAAAAACGGAAGTTTTCGCCAAAATCTAACGTCTGCTATAATCCTGTGGGCTGCCTTGTAAATATCGCGATGTGCACATCGGCGATATTTACAACGTAGCCCATCTGGGGTACGCCCAGTAACGCCCACTTTGCATCTCATTAGAGATGCAAGGATGGGCGTTGGGGGAAAGGGCGATAGTGCAGGGATTCACGCGATAGCGTGACCTTGCTGATTAGGCGATAGAATTATCGCCGCTTTCCGTCCGAAAACGGACGCTAAAGCGGCGATAATTGACTATCGCCTGGTTGTTAATATGCCCCTTAGTGCTTTGTAGTCAACTGTATCTTCCGAAAAGTGGACAACAAAATATTGTTTTAGGAGCCTAATGTATTTAATCTTTAGATAATGACTTATTTGACAGTGTTAAATAACAGGATTTCTGATTTACTGCACATAAATGTATAAACCCCCAAATTCATAAACGTCTGAATAATATTAAAGGCTTCCTGGATAATCAGAGTATCTGCCTTTAAGAAACGTGCAATATCATGTATGGAATATCAATGATAGGTGGTAATATCTTGCTTGAATTGCTGAATAGTACGGCAAAAATCTTGTCAAATTGTACCAAAATAAAAATGTGGTGACATTGAGCAGCCCTGATGAGTCTCCCTAGTCACCAAAATGTGTTTCCAACTGAGGTGCAATTTTTGAAATTAGCTTTCAACTCAGAATGCAAAAAAGTGATTTACCTCGTGAACTGGGAGGAGAAAACAATAAACAAAAAATTAAGTACAAGAAACTCCCAGCTCACAAGGTCAAAACCTTTCTCAGCATTACTCAGGATAACAGAAGGAGGAATTTTTAAGGTTTCTAACAGTCCGAAGTTCTGTCAGATAGGCAGAATTGGAAGCCAGATAACAGCCAGGTAAAAAACTCTGTGGAACCTCCGACACCGATGAGCCAAAAGTTTGGCTAAAATCTCATACTTAGAATTTAAAATTGTGATTGGCTCATATGACCCAGGTTCATAAGGTGGTTTGTTGGATTTGAGAGAACTAATCAAGATGCCCATGCAAGACAAGGATGGTATTAACTCACACACTAGTAGTTTGTTAAAATATGTGGTTAATATAAGGGTTAGTAATGTCAAGAAAGCCTTGTTTCATTCCGCAGGAAAGCCATCTTCTCTGTAGACTTTGGCACTGAATATTAAAGCAATGACATTGGCACTTCTTCCGTGGAGAATGGAAACACAAGCTGATATTCATTATCCACTATCAACTTGGATAAAGGAGTTAGTTCCCAAAACTGTCTATTTCATCTATTTTGAGATGGCCCTGCCTGGTAACCATCCTAGTATTGAGTTAAAAACGTTTGTCTGGTTTTGGAAATATCCAGCATAAATTTGACCTTCCCCGATATATCCTCTCACCTCAAGGAACTCCACTGGCACCCAGTACAGAAGAGATTTGAACTCAAGTTACTGACCCTCTCATACAAAACCATTCACAACCTAGGATGAGCATGCCTTAACCACCGCCTGAACTTCCAGCAACCAACCAGGCAACTATGCTCCACCTCCCTAGTACTTGCCCACACTCCCCACATCAAAAGAAGCTTGAGCGAAGGATGCTCTTTCTCCTACCTCACAGCAAAAGCCTGGAACGACCTCCCCCTGCAGCTCCATACCTCTCCATCTCTACCAGAATTTAAAAAATCTCTCAAGACCTGGCTATTCTACTGAGGCTATTGCATCCTGCAAACACCTGGATACACTCTCTGGTGATCAGGTATGCTGTGCAAATCAACTGATTGATTAAAATTGGTCTGTTCCCAAATCTATAATACTGTCTCTCAGGTTTTGTGCGTGTATTTTCCGATCAGCCTACGCAAAAATAATACTAGTCCTTTCATTTTTTTCTTAGGCTTTCTCCCCTATAATATTTGATTTCATAAGCTCTTCCTGAGGAAAAGAATCTCTCTGAGGGTAAGGCACGGTAACTGAAGTAATACCACCACAATGTCAATGAAACCTTAGAACCCAAGTTCTCGAATCAGCATTTTAGCGCCTGAATTAGAGTTTGGCAAATAGATTGCTCCACCTCACACGACGGATATCCCGTCCACATTATTACAAGTGCCACTGGATATAATGCAATTGTACAACAGTGGACTAAATATCCATCACGTTTGTGATGGAGTATCGCATCCGTCAAACTCTAAATAAGGCCCATGGTCACAAGTCCGAATTTCAACAAGAAAACAAGCGGAAATGTTATTGATTAACAATGTGAAAATGGGATTCCATCAGTAGGTTTCACAGGTGCACATGCATTAAATTAGCCTTGATTATAGAAATCATGCATGAAAGTTGTTTAGTGCCCTTTGCTTATGTGGCCTATTACTAATGGGAACATTCGAGTACATTAGCTGGTTATTTGAGCCTACACATGAAAATTGTGCTTTGAGTCACTCATAAAAGTTTTACTTTTCAACCTTTGGAAAATGCAAGGAATTACGTTAATTTTATGGGGTTATCTGCACATGATATTTATTTCATGAGAGGTCTATTTATCATCATCAGGACAATGCAAGCAAATTAATAAATGCTATGAGAGCACATGTAGAAAAGTTTCCTGCTATCATATCTTGTAAAGTCAATGTATTAAAATGTACAGAAGGACAGATATTATCCATAAGAAAATGCAGAAATGTAAGTACAATTCATTAAATGTAAACTTACATGTAAGGGAATTTCTAAAGCACGACTGTTACTCCAAAGAGTGTCCTGGCGCTCTGCACAGAGAGTGGAACAATGGGGGGCAATGGATCCCGCTCACTTGCTATAGAAGAGCCACGTTTTTAGCTTCTTACGGAACAGGGGGGTAGCTGTGATGCTTCTTAATTCCAGGGGGAGTTTATTCCATAAAGAAGGACTCAAGAAGGAAAAGGATCTGCCCCCTGTCCTCAACCTACAGATCCAAGGAACTTTGGCCAGAGATTTGCTGAGCGTAAACTTCAGAGAGGAGTGTAGAAACCGATTCTCACTCTTAGGTACCCTGGGCCTGCCCTATGCAATGCTTTGTGGGTTAGCAGTAGGATCTTAAAGGTGATCCTCTTCCTAACAGGAAGCAAGTGCAGGTCTCTGAGGGATGAAGACACATGTGTTCTCAGGGGTAGGCTAAGTATCGTACGAGCAGCTGCATTCTGAACCATCTGTAGACTATTGATCAAAAAATCAGGCAGGCCGAGATACAGTGCGTTGCCATAGTCCAGTCTTGATGTAATCAGAGCTTGGACCACCAGCTGACTAGCTACCAAAGACAGAAAGTGCAGGAACTTTCTCAACATACGTAATATTCCAAAACAGGTTCCTACCTCAGCATTGACCTGTGAGAAAAAAGAGAGTTCCCCATCAAACTTGATACATACATTTTTAACAGACTTGGTATGAATAAGTGGTGGGGGTGCATCCTTTGGCCAGAAGGTCTGCCAGGGTTCTTACAATCTCAGACCAAAGAAGAGGGGGGCTCTGTTTTCCCTGCATTAGATTTCAATTGATGGACCGAGAGCCATTGGAAAACTTTGGCCAAGCAAATTCTGATCTTATCACCCGGAAATGTTATATTTCCCCTCCCCCCCAAGAGAATAACAGCTGGGTGTTATCTGCATAAGAGATAACTTTAGCACCCAAGGCCTCTGCCAAACATGCCAGGGGAGCCAGATACAAGTTAAATAATGTAGGGCTCAGAGCGGAGCCCTGCGGCACTCCCACCTTCAGCTCCCGTGTTCCGGCCAGCATTAGACATCACATGGAAAAGTTGTCTGCAATCAACGTATTAGGACACCAAAAATGCAAACAAGACTCTAAATATTGTAGACAAGGCTCTCGTCTATATTGAAATAAGTCATAATTGGTGGCAAATTCCAACACTGTGGGAGGCAGTGAACTGGCACTACACCATCCTAGGTTGTGGAGTCAAACCTCTACATAACTCAGTTATCAGTACTGTGCAATCAGCTTCACTCATGGTAGGTCCCACCACCAGCCCTGCCACTCACCTACTCAAAGTATCAAAAAGGAAGTCTTCGTGGGCCTTGAGATGGACGAGACTTATTGATGAAGGTGCGTTTCCGAGAATCATGGTCAATATCCGGACCATTATGATGATTGGGATGTGAGTGCATAATAGAGGGAGGGGGATGGGGGCTGGTCACCCTAGGATGGAAAATTAGCTGTACATTTTACGACCCAATTCTTTGATTAGCTCTATTCTACAACTGGATTTAAAACAAAACAGAGGAGGTGAGTGGAGCTAGTACAGATACCATCAAATTCAAGACCATGAACAAACTCAACTTCCAACATTGCCAGTTCTTGGAAGTCCAAATTAGACTATCAACATAACCCCTGTACATTGTAGAATTATTCACCACAGTCCTAGATAAAGAACCTATTTCCTAGAGGAACACATGGAGTATACACTTTCTGTAAGCTTCTCCAATGCCAGACACATCTCACTAGAGGACTTTAATACCCACTGGGGAGACACAGTGGACGCATCAGCTAAATCTCTTGCATTTTCTCTCATGTAAAACATTTCACACAATAAACCACCCTCCCCCCACACAATAAAGGCTCCACACTGTACCTTATCACCAGCAGCAGCGCAGGGCTTTCAAAGCAAGCCTCCAATGGATCCAGGTGACGCTTGCAAACTCCCAAATGGACTAAATGGCCCAACAGGCTCTGCCTATTCATCATAGATCATATATTACAGATATTAGACAATGGAGAATCCTGCCTTCTCGTTCTCCTGAACCTCACAGCAGCCTTTGACAAGGATGACTACGAGACCCTACTCAACCCTCTCCAAGAAAGAATGGGGATGGATGGCACAGTTCTGAAATGGTTAAAATCTTACCCAGTAAAAAAAAAAAATTTACAGTTCATATTGGAAATTGGTCATCATTATCCTATGTCCTCAACCCCTGATGTACCAGAAGGCTTATACTAGCCTCTACATTATGTAACCTTTGCATAGGACCACTCAATGATACAATGAGAGGAAGTGGCCTAAAAGTACATCAATATACTAATGACAGCAAGTGCTACTTCAACATTAGCTCTGAACAAGACGCTAACTTAAGGAAAGGCCATGAAATAACTCAGAAATGGCTATCTAATCAATTTCTAAAGCTTAATTCAGACAATACTAATGACAGCAAGAGCTACTTCAACATTAGCTCTGAACAAGACGCTAACTTAAGGAAAGGCCATGAAATAACTCAGAAATGGCTATCTAATCAATTTCTAAAGCTTAATTCAGACAATACTGAATTGACACCTGCACATGAATCCATAATAAACTCAAACCCTTTAGGTACTAAACTAATGAAAGTAAGTAAAACCAAGTCCTTTGGTATTACACTCGATAACAGACTCGCTAACAGATGATGTTAACAGTATCACTAAAATCTCAATAATGTACAACAGCATTTATCTATCAATCACAACTTTAAATACTTGATCTCTGATCAGGATCAACAAACAATAGTCCAGTCTATGATACGACCTTACTCACCGCCTTGCCTAAATCAACATCACTACCGCTAAATATTTCACTGAACTCTGCAAAGAAATTTGAGGACATCTTGCCAGTCCTAAAATGTCTGAACTGGTTTCCAAATAACAAACATTGAATACTTAGGATGGCATATACAACTAGGCTACCCTGTTTTAGGTTTAAACCTATAACTGATAAAAACCACCAAAATGGAAACAGCCCTCATCAGAGTAATATATAAACACTGATAAACAGCAGTACAACCACAATACAAAGAATAAATACAATTCAAGGAATGTATGCGAGAATGAGTCATTTTCATTTCTTCCTGAAGGTGCTGACACAGTGTAACTTTGTTAAGCAAGGTAGAAGCGAGAACGCCTGGTCTAAGATTATTCTGCTTGAGTTTTGTTGTTAGTGATGTTACTAAAACACTGTTTCTTCTTCCTTTTGTTTTCTCCAGTTTTGTGTGCTTGGAATAAAGATGCAGGGTTTAGAAGCCTAGATTCGGCCTGATATAATAATTTTATACACTGTAGAGAATCTGAAAATATTAAAATCAGATTTGATGTTCTGGCTGTGTTTAACTATTTTAATCTTTGGTGAAATGGCTGGCTCACAAGAATCTTGGCCAATATGTACTTTTACATTTACCCACAGCAGGGGTACATCCCTTTGATACATCAGCCACCTTTTCTATCAGGCAGTATTGATAGAGGTCAAATGCCAAACACCTCAGGGTTTAAACAATAAATGCAAGATGTAGTGACCTATGAAAATAGTGCAGTCACCATGTGTTGGAAATTTGGTTACTGGTTGAGGGGGGTGAAACCATACTCAAGCAGCAACCATAATCTCTGTCAGGGTGACACACAAGGAAACCCCAAATTAACCCTTGCTTAACCCTCTGGTACTTTGGCACAGAAGCAGTCAGGCTTAACTTAGAGGTAATGTGTAAAGTATTTATGCAGAACTTCAAACAGTGATAAAGTTATAACACAACCCACAGAAAAATTCAACACCAACTAAGAAAAATAGAGTAAAATTGAATAAGTCACCTGACATTAAAACGACAAAAATCCAATCAGTAGAACAGGAGATATGCAATTTGAAAGATTTAGGTAGAAATAGTGCATAAAAGCACAAAGCGCTAACTGCAGTTATCTGGTCGCACCGTACAGGGACCAAGTCACAAGTACAGGCTGACTGCTATGGAGTGCGGGCCAGGTACAGGGACCCAGTTAGGCCAGCAGAACACAGTAACTTAAATCCTGTTAAGCAGAGCATTGCAAAATCCTGCATCAAGGATGAGTCGCACAGATTTGTGGGCCCCGTTAATAACTAATGCATAAGAGCTGCTATAGTGGGATCCCTAGTTAAGATATGGCAGGAAGCTACTATTGTCCCAATCTTTATAAAGGGGGACAATAGCCAACCTCACTGTTATAGCCCGATTTCTCTGTTGAATGTCTCAGTTAAAATCTTGGGTAGGGTTATTCTGGCCAAATTAGAACTGTTGGCGCTCGAGACCCAGGCGCTCTCGATTTATCAGTTTGGGTTCCAACCAGGACTTGGAACAATGGAACAGACACTAAATTTGGCACTAATTGTACAAAAATATACAAAGGCCCAAAAAGGCTGTGTGAATTTGACGTTTATGGCCTTAACGTGTGCCTTTGATACAGTGGACCGCTGTAAATTATGGTCCACAATGGCATAGTTAGGGATCGATGGAGCAATTATTACCCTGCTTACCAGGCTCCACGAATACACATCGGTAAGAGTACGGTATAGTGGAAAGAGGGACCTAACGGAACAATGCTCCTCCGATTTGGGGGTCAGGCAGGGGTGTGTTCTGGCCCCATTTCTCTTCCTATCATACATTAATGGATTAGGAGAAGAATTATGCAGGGTAGGGAAGGACACCTCGAGGACTAACTTATGCCAAATCCCTATGTTACTATACTCTAGGACAGCTAACGGCTTGCAAATTCTGCTTGACACTTTTAATGCTTTTATTAATAAATTAGGACTTAATATCAACCGATCCAAATCATTTATAAGGAAATGTGGCCCTAAAAAATCCAAAACCAGGACATTTTTAGTCGGAGGTGAAGAATTCCACATTTTACCTATTTAGGGGTCCCATTAGATGTGGATTTTAAATGGAAATTTCTATTAAATGTCAGAGCCAGGCAATTTCAAAAGTCGATTGATGCCATTTTTAGATTTGCTAAGAGATTAGGCCACAAGCCAATGAAAGAAATTTTAAGTGTTTATAAGAGTAAAAGTCTTTCGGTAGTAACTTTTGGGGCTGGTCTCTCTGGATATGTAAATTGCAAGTCACTTCAAGTAAGTAAGTAAAGGCTTATAAAGCACACGAATGCCGAGGCATCTTGGCACTGGGGAGAGCAGGACGGTGCAGAAGTTTGGAGGGGCTTGATCACTGTTGGGGAGGGAAAAGCCAGGTTTTAACGTAGAAAAAAAAGGAGACTTCTCACAGTGCCCCAGAGTTCTTCTGCCTCTTTCTGTTATGCAGAAGTTGGATTGAGTTTTTAAAAGATTATATTACATTGCAGCCACTATTGCTCTGGGTAAGAATTTGGAATAACCCAGGTGCTCATTTGTGTAGAACTATAATAACAGACTGCATGAAATTGGATAACTGCTTAAACATATTGTGGCTAAGATTCATTAAAACGCGTTTTGCTAGGTTGGGCTGCCTGGAATACTATACAAATCCCAACTTCCTGAGAAATGTCTCACCTGTTACAATTAAATCACTTTTTTATCAGTGTCTTGAGCGGCCAAGCGCAGCATGCAATATCGCTGGAGAATTTGAGCTTTCTCGTCAACTCCAAATAAAACCTGCCTTCTATCTGCAAATAAATCTTAACAAAAGGCAGAGATTTCTGTTGACCAGGTTCCGTTTCAAATCCATAAATGTTTTGGCTGCCTTTCCTATCCAGGGTATATGGTTTTCCTCGCTCCCTGTCTGTCCTTGCAATAACTTCACATCTCAAACCACTAAGCTCTTTATTTTATTCTGTAAATTTTATACTCCCCAGAGGAGGCAGTTTATTTGTCTGTTATTACTAGCATTGGAGACTAGAGCTCATGAGGTGGCAATGGTTTTTACCTGCTCTCTCTAGGAACTACAGATATTATGTATGGAGTTTTAAACTATATTTTTACTGTCAAGATTCGTAGTAAATATTAGGTATTTTTATCAATTTGTATTTTACTGTTTTTGCCCATATGCCCTTATTTAATGAAAATGTATATATGTAAACTTTTATGGCACTTTAGAGTCAAATAAAGTGCTTTGATTGAGTCGCATAGCGCTGGTTCTGAGGGAGCTGCGATGCGGAGCCTGCGTCATCGTTGAGGATGCAGGCGATGAGTGACATGCGATGCAAAGTCCTCCATCGAAGATACGTTGAGGATCTCGGCAGTTTCGAAGAAGCTGTGGGGCTGTGAAGCAAGATCCTGTGTTGTACTTGAGGATACCGTTGATGAGGGGCTTGCGGTGCGAAGGCCTGCGGTTCTGAGGGGACTGATGCCTGTGATGCGAATTCATGCGTTGGGATGCATTGCGCTGCGGTGGTTCCAATGCAGCTGTGAGGAGATGTGTTGCGATGCTTTGGCTCTCCTTACAACATCACAGCTGGGCTGGCAGAGCACCTTCAGGCCCACTTACAAGATTCCAGGACTGGGGTGGCACCACTTGGGGGGCAAGACTCACAACTAGTAGAGTTCAGTAGCTGGGTTCAAGATGGGTGGGGCCTCTCCTGTCCCTGAGGCTCTAATCAGGAGGACAGCCAACTAGCCCTTGGAGTCACTCTGGTGGTCCCGGGATCAAGATTAAGGTCCAGTCCTTCTCACTCAGGCAGCAGGACGGCATGGTAGCAGAGTAGCCGTCCTTCTTGTAGAGCAGCACAGCAGTCTTTCTGAGTCTTCCACAGGTCCAGAGGTGCACTGAAGAGATGGGTCTGAGGGTCCAATATTTATACCTGGTGATAGCTTTGAAGTGCCAGAAGGTTCTGGAGGTTTCCACCCCCAGAGGTGTTTGGAATTTCCTACCTACCTACCCTGGCCGCAGCTTGTCTGGGTCACAAAAGTCTAGTGTCAAATCCTTTGTGAGTGTGCCCAGGCAGAGCCTTTGCGATGTTTATGTGTGGCAGTTGACAGCTCCTCACCCTCATCACGTCAGAGCTGGCCCCTCCTGTCAACACCTATTGCCATTTGTCTCACAGTCTGGGAACAATACACAAAGATCAACTGCCAGCTACACCTAGTCATGTGACCCAGGACATCAAATCGTTGGGACAAGAAAATGCCAACGTTCTAAAAGCGGCATTTTCAGAATTGTAGCTTAAAATCTGACTTTACCATTAAAGAGGGTTTTAAATTACAATTCCATAAACATCAAACTCTACATTCCTACCAGCTCCCAATTGAAAGGTATCACTTATTAAATTAAATAGGTTAACCCAATGTTACCCTATGGGAGAGGCAGGCATTGCAGTAGTGAAAACACAAATCTAAGAGTTTTTCACAACCAGGACATGTAAATGTTAACATTACCTGTCCAAGTTTCTAAATGCACTGCATTCTGCCCTATTGACTGGTTAAACAGACCCCCAAGGATTTTTGCGACCTGGCATTACAAATTTTGCTACAAAAAATGCAAAATTCACTGTTCCAAACCCCAAAGTTTGCACTATTTTAGCAGAAAGCAAAAAATGTGTCTGTCTTAAATACTGCTCAAAATCCCCCAGCAGGAAACAGTAATGTAAGATCTCTTTCAGGCAAAAATCGGACGCGCTTTTGGTTAAACATAACGGTTTGCAACCGCTGCCTGAGATGGATTGTGTGTTATTGTTCATTATTGTAAAATACCATTAATCACCTCCACATGCCAGGTGTGGAAACATCTTGCAACATGACTATTTTAAGCAACATACACGTGTCAGCAAAGGACTGGCTATCAACAAAACACCATGAAAAGTATTTCTGCAATGCTCGCCTGTGTCTCATCTGTGTTGTTAAACTGCTTATCATTTTGCTGTCAAAACTTTCCTCCTAAGAAAAAAACTTTACCTGAATATTTGCAGTTTATAATTATTTTGGAAAATTAACGTGTTTAAGGCATTACAGGAAACAGTTCCCAAACAGTTGTTGATGAACTCCTAAAAAGGCCTTCAGCACAATGGTTACAGGAGACGAAGGGCAGTGGAGAAGGAGGGAGGCTGGGGAAGTATGCAGGGAGCCAGCCCCATAGCTTGTATTTGCAAAGCTCTTAACAGGCAGGCGACAGAAGAATTTAACACCTCTGCTGCCAGCTGGCCTATTCCTCACCCTCCTTTAATGGCTCAGCGACAGTGCAGAGACAATTAAAGGTGGATCAGCATAATTTGTTTTCAATAAATTTCAATTTATAAATGTTTCGCGGGCACATTTCTAAAAATTGCTGTGACTTTTACAAAAGTGCCGATTTCATGTTTTTTGTATAACGCAAAATTTGCAAAATCCCGGGGGATCTGTTTAGGGCCTACCCATTGGGGTGACTTGTATGTTTTTAACAGGAAGTTTTAGAACTGGCAAAAGGTTTATTTTGCCAGGTTGATATGGCAGTTTAAAATTGCACACAGGCTGCAATGGCAGGCATGAGACATGCTTAAAGATTACTTAAGTGTGTGGCACAATCAGTACTGCAGGCCCACTAGTTGCATCTAATTCACAGGCCTTGGGTACATGTAGTACCACTTTACTAGGGACTTACAACTGACTTAAGTGTGCCATTAGGGTGTAAGCTTATTTTACCATGTTTAGAGGCTAGAGCACTAACACTGGTTGGCAGTGGTAAAGTGCGCAGAGTCCTAAAAACCAACAAAAACGGGTTCAGAAAACAGGAGGGTGAAAGCAAAAAGTTTGGGGATGGCCCTGCAGAAAGGGCCAAGCCCAACACCATGTGCAAGGTATAGTGGTGTAACATGACACAAGACTTTCCACATACCAACAAAATTCAGAGCACCAAGGTATTTCATTGTTATGGGTGATAAATTGAGCTAATACTGGCTTTTTACCCAACTGCTCTATACTGCTGGGAGTTTTGAGCCTATTGCTACAATGTTTACAGCAAACTTTCAAGTCCCAGAATACAATGTGATGTATGTTAAAAGGTCAAGGCTGACTTAAAGTGAGACATTTGCCAGTGGGACACTTGGCAGCTATGAATTTCTACACAACAGCATCTCCAGCTTAATGTAGTAAGGCAAAGCGTGCAGAAAAGCAGTGGTGAGCATGCTTAAAGCACCAAGTTTCAGGTGTCTTAGAATGAAGGGATACAAATTAACCTGATGCAATTCAAATATTTAAAGGTTTCACACGTTACTATGCAGTTGACAGGATTGACCACCCCAACAAAGTCATAATATTAAGTGAGGAGTAAGTGAATGACCCCCAACTGTACCCAAAAATGTGTTTGTCAGAACATTTGAATTTAGCACTCTTATTTTGTTACTCCCTTCAATAGTCCTATAAACCAGACAGAGCCCTGACAGAGTGAATGTGAGAGGTGATGAGATGTGAGAAAGAGTAATGAGATGTAAGTGTAAGTGACAGTGCAATATAGAGGGTTTCTATGCTTAAAACAGTCTAACCTAATTCAATGGGACACACCACCAAAGGGAAGATACTACATACCCTACACTTCTCCTTTAAATTAATTATGAGCTTTATAACAAGCACTGCAAAAATAACATGTTTTGTAAACACTGGGAAAACATAGATGCTGTCTCTTTTAGGGGTTACCAAAGGGGATGATGGACGGAACGTTTGAGCTAATCGAACACTCACCCCCAGTCAACTGATCTGGGTTTAATCCATCATCATTCTTTAGCTCACTCCACCACCCCAGTTCAGACATGGCCATATGCAAATCAGTCTGACCCTGTGCCTCATGGGAACAGTCCAGCCCGAACTGCCAAGCCATGTCTTCCCTGGACCGGAAACAAGCATCATGGGACCGGTTTCTGGCTATTAAGCCGTCATCAGCCAGGCTAGCTTGAATCCAGTGGCAAAGTGAGCAAGGGACCCACGTCAGCTAAATAAACACTGAAAAGCACTGATTTCAAAATGTTTGGAAAACACTGAAATCCACATAAAATAAACACTGAACACAAGGCAACCCATATATAACCTATGAGCCTGTAAACCACAATACTATAAGTTCCGCAGCTCAAAAATTGCATACCCTAAGGGAAAACAGAAATTCCAGAAACAAGAAAGGACTGGTGTGTGAAATTCCAAAATTCTGAAAACAAAAAACTCTGCAAGAGTTATTCTCCTGGGCAGCAACCAAGATCTAGAATAATATTCCTCTAAAGGTGGGGAAGGGTACATTGTATAGTGGGTTCAAGAGAATAATAAAAAAACTCTTATCACAACACTAAATTTACCACTTAACTCCACTCCACTCCTTAACATGCCTAGTCTTGACTGCAGTCCTATAACATTATACATTTGTTTATCCTTACCAACATTCCATTTCTGTATAAGACATTTTTATTAAGGCTCCCAGGGCATATTCTCAAGGACTTATTGCCGATTTATCGGCACTTTAGCGCCGCAAAAGTGGCGATAGATTTATCGCCCTATTCTCAAGCTGGTGCAAACTGCCGATATCGCCAGTTTTCCAGCGATAGCTGCCGCAAAAAGCATCGCCACGGATGAGAGCGACAACTAACCCTAATGATATGCAGAGTAGGCGTTCCTGTGCAAAAACACACGAAAACACCACTTCGCGATATTCTCAACGACCAGCCAGATCGGCGAAGTGATCCAAAAACAGGCGATAATGCGCGTTAGCAGCAGGGATTTAACACCTGCCTATGACTGGTGTTAAGCAGGACGACAACCTGCAGTAGAAAGGGAGCCCAGCCCAGAGCCACATCTGAAGACCAACAGATGCCATGGAGCCAATGATCATGCAGCTTGGAAACCCAAGAGGGCCACAACACCCACCGCCACCACCCCCAGGACCCCCCCCCGGACCACCCCTCCCCGGACTACCACCTAGGCAGCGCAGAAGAAGACAGCGGACGTTCCTAAAACGCACCAGCCTCAGACACTCAACACCAGAGGATGCCATTGCCCACTACAGGCTCAAAAGGACAACCATCCTCCGCATCCTGACCCACATTGCCCACAGGCTGACGGTACCAACACAGCGGAGAACCAACATTCCTCCGCAGACAAAGCTGCTGGCTCTGCTGCACCTGTTGGCCTCTGGTACCTTCCAACCAACAACTGCCAGAGTCGGAGGAGTCTCACAGCCAGCCCTATCAAAGTTCCTCATACCTGTCTTGGATGCCATCATCAGCTTGAAACCCCAGCACCTTCACTTCCCCCACACTGCGCAGGAACAGCTGGAGACCAAGCAAGGGAACTACGCCATAGCTGGCTTCTGGCACGTGTTGGGGGCAATTGACTGCACACATGTACTACTTGTGCCCCCTGCCGACACTGCACACAATCACCGCAACAGAAACCACACGCATTCCATCAATTTGCAGGCAAAAGTGGACCACCGGGGCCTGTTCACCAATGTCGTCGCAAACTTCCCAGGCAGTGTGCATGATTCCTACATCTTCCGCAAGTCCATCACCAACCAGCGCTTTGAGGATGGCACTTATGGAAATGCACTGCTCGTCGGTAAGTACCAACTGAACACACCACACACCTCAACTCCACAATCATACAACTCACAACTGTGGGAATGCACACGTTACAAAATCACATACAACATGCCAATCAACATGCCCAACTACCAGACACGACAACACAAGTAACTGAGGTAACCGTGGCCAGCCATGTAGACAAACCATCCACGGCATGGCACCTCTGCCACACAATTGCAGAATGTGGGGAGAGGTGGGAACCAAGTATGTGCGAAGGAGGCAAGTGACCCATCAATAAGAATGTACACAATGCCAAGTGTGGCGGTGATGTGCTGGACAGACTTCAGTATGCAGAGCACAGACATGTCCATGTGGACATATACTGCTGGTGTTTGTAGTGTTGTGGACAGTGGACGCAAACAGGTTACCTCAGGCAGTGTGGAAGACCTTGGACATGTAGCTTTGTCGTCCCCCCCTGTAAGCGTGAGCGGAGTGGCCTTGGCCGGCGTATGTTGTGAATAAATAGCCTGGGGCTCTGGGCGTGGTTCAGTTCTGGGCTGGACAAGAAAGTAACGAATGCGTGTGTCTCTGTTGTAGTGTCGGTGCCACCCGGACCGCAATTGGCAATGTTGCACCCTGTGACTCAAGTCCCACAACATGAGCAACATGGACGTAAGGGGGAATCACTGACCCTACATTCATCCATACTTTCATACTTGAATGATCATAGACATGACACATCTGTGTGAATTTGAATGTTTTATTCACATTCAGTGGAGTGTTGAAGCTGGAGAAGTACAGGGCCATGCAAACCCCACTTTACATTGTTGCCCCGTGGAGGGCCAGCCAGAGTCCTTTAGGGAATGACAAGTTCATCGGAAGAGGAAGAGTTCAGTCCGCAGTCTGATTGCTGTGTCATTGGTAACCAAACAGAATATGGCAGTCCATGTCGAGGTCCAAGGTGAGCGTCGCAGAGTGTATCGGGGGACAGTGGAAGGTGATGATGCAGAGGGCAGAACCAAGCAGAAACAGGCCATATGGCGGAGATGAATGCTACTGCTTCCTTCTTACCACTAAGGCAGAATCATCCTCATCTTCGTCCTCTGATGTTTCATGTGCCTCACATGTGGGTGGTGTTGTTTTGTCTGCATCACTGTGTGGCAGTAACACATCAGTGGCCGGAGGTGGATTGTCTGCAGCACTGTGTGTCACTGACACATCAGGGGGCGGAGATGTAGATGTAGAAGCAGCAGCAGCATTCATCGGCGCCAGGCCTTGTGGCGGCAATGCCATGATGAGGGTCTGCAGGGCATGGAAGAACCCAGCTACATCTCGCTGGTGTGCAGCCGTGGCAGCCATTCTTTCCGCCTGCATCCGCTCCATGTTCTCCATGATCCTCCGCATGTGTCCCAACTCCCAGCTGACATCGCTGGAGCCACTCTGACTAGACAGTTGTCCTTGTCTCAGAGTCAGGACTCCAGCGATGTCAGCCATGGATCGTTGGAGAGCATGGAGCGGACTGTGGGTGTCCGTTAGGGACTGTAAGTGGTCCCTGATGGGACTTAGACACCCACGTTTGGCATCTACTTTGGCTGCCATGAGGTCGAACCCCACCCGCACCTGATCAGCCATTTTCTCCTGGTAGGCCATGTGTTGTTCGAAGGGGTCCTGGGAGACAGCCGTGGTGGTGGGTGCTTCCTGCTGTGTGGTCTGTGCAGGGAGTGAGGTCTCCTCGATGCAGCTGGGCTGCCCTGCTCCTGGAGGTGAGGTGCCGAAGCTGTCCATGAGCTCTTGAAGGCCTGGCGCAGCTTATCGCTGATTTTTTTATCGCGGTTGGGCCCATTGGCACTTTTTTCACTTTCGGCTTTAGATTTTTATCGCCGTCCCGGTAATTTTATCACGGACATTTGACGCGTTATCGGCAAACTATCGCATGTTACCGCCGTGTTGAGAATACGACGTTAACACAGAGTTATTTTCCCGCGATAGACGGCGATATGAAAAATTGCGTTAACCTATTTTGGCGATGATTATCGCACGTTCTTGAGAATATCCCCCCAGTTTTCTGTTTTTACTGATTTTCACACATAAATTCAGACAGAAAACAATGTGTTTCCTGTCTGTATTTATTTTTAAAAGTGGAAAAATACAGAAAATTGTGCTTCCTGTGAATGACTCTTCATGCTGTCCTTCATGAATTCAAGACCAACAGCTGAGCAGATAAACATCATGGAGAGTTAAAAAAACAACATCAAAATTCCTTAAACGAAGGCATACATTAATAAATGTTTGTGTGTAATGCTAATATTTACCTGTGAGTGTAGTGTTTTGCTATATTTAGCTGCTTAATTAGCTAAAACGTGGCAGGCATCAAAGTATGAGTGCATGTTTTTCAGTTAAATAAATGAAGAAATATACCATTTTACTTCTACATTTATTCTCAAAACACAAAATAAAAATGGAAAAATACGAATAAGATGGCCAAAAAATAAATATGGATAAATACAGACGGAAAGGTTAAAAAAATAAATACCATAAAACCGGGAGCCCTAATTATTATCCACGTTGAACATGGCAGATCATTATACAGAATGTTTAGAATCTTTGCTACTCTACCATTTCAACCCATTCTCTACGACAAATAGCATCTGTTTTTTAAAATGACAGTTGACAATAACTCTACAAGCGATATATTTTTACTTGATCTCTTGGTGGCCTTTAACACACAAGATCATAACATCTTACTTGATAGACTATCGAGAAGCAGTATTGTTAGACCTGTCAGGCTTAGGGTGGTGTTCCCCCCAAACTTTTTCCCTCTCTTCCTACATCACACCCAAGACACGGAACAACCTCCCCCACACATCAGAGCCTCCTCCTCACTTCTTGAGCTCCACAAGAAGCTGAAGACCTGGCTCTTCCTATAAGCACCTTCGGGACCACAAACATACACCTGCACCTGGATACCCTCTTGGGTGATTAGTGCACGATACAAATCAATATAACATAACATTTTGCTGGACTTATTTTTGTTGGCCTTAGGACTCTGTGCACTTTACTCCTGTTAACCAGTGCTAAAGTGATTGTACTCACTCCCCAAAACATGGTTGAATTGGCTTATACTCAATTGACATATTTAATTTACTTGTAAGTCCTTTGTAGAGTGGTATACCATATATCCTGGGCCTATAAATTAAATGCTACCAGCGATCCTGCAGCACTCATTGTGCCACCCACTTAAGTATCACCTTAAAACATATCCCAGGCCTGCCACTGCAGCCTGAATTCAGTTTTAAACTGCCATGTTGACTTGGCAATAAACCTGCTTACCAAGCCTTTAACTCCCCTTTTATTACATATAAGCCACCTCTAAGGTAGACCTATGGTAGTCCATAGGGCAGGGCGCTTTGTAATTAAAAGGTTGGATATGTTTTACAGGTCCTGGTAGTGAAAGACTCCGAAATTCATTTTTCACTACTGTGAGGCCTACCGCTCCCATAGGATAACATTAGGGATTTCTTATCCCATTTAATAAGCTGTAATTTCCAATTGAGAGCAGGTGACTATTTCATGTTTGGTGTCTATGAAATTGTAATGAAAAATCATCTTTGATGGTAAAGTCTGATTTTTTATTACAATTTTGAAAATGCCACTTTTAGAAAGTTGTGCTTATCGTGACGGGGAGTGATCCAGTTGTGGTAATGGGGGGCTATGATCAGACTTGTGTACTAGAAATATGTGTACTCCCTACACCATAAACTCAACCTCCTTTAATTTATCAGAGACATCGCTATTACTCCGTGTCTCATTCGTACATGACGATTGCTGATTATTTCATATAATTGTACCTGTTTCTCCTCACACACCTATAGCATTAAACAATAATTCATAACCCTACATATGCAGGGAAAAAATGTATATACCCGAAACACACAAATTAAATATTTCTTCATGCTGCTTTCTTAGGGTATCTTTACTTCAAAAACCCATCACAAATCAAAAAGGACAGTACAAACAATGCACAAAAATATATCTACATAAACATCACATAAAAAATACATGACATACATTCAATGCAACAGTACTACATACTATAACATGAATGTTTTTTTTACATATATAAATGTCCAACATATATATTCACATAACCGATGAATGATAACAGGTTCAAAGTGTTAGGGATCTCTCATTTCCCTCAGCGTTCTGGTCTGTGTTTACCATATGGCCCTTGGTTGTAGGAGTTGAAAACATTCGGTTGTTGGAGGGGTTAATACTTCCCAGGACCTTCCCATGTCTCTACTTGCCTTTGAGAATAGATTGCTCCTGGCCACACATCTATGTAAGCCAATAGGTTTCGACCTTCTCAGTGGGCCTCAAGAAATTTTAACGAAGGAATTCCTCAGGGCAGGATATGTGCATTTGTGGGACACATACATGAACCTCATGGGATCCACACCACAGGAGTTGGTGGGCGAGGCAGGGAATACTCTTATTAATGAGGTTACTATTGTGAAGCTATGAGATGAACTTCACCAGGCTCTTATACTTAAATTGCTGCATCGCAGGTCAGTGTGGGACCTAGTCTTTCTGCAACGGAGTTCGATTATATAGCGCTTCCCCTGCTGCGAGGCGGTGAGCATAGACGGAAAACCGCAGGGGTTCCCCTTCGGGTTTAAGGTTAGGAGAAAAGAAGCACTCCCCGCAGGACTGGAATAGGGAGAGCTCTGCCTTCACACCAAGGACCTATCACCTCCACATTGTATTTGCAGCCAGCTTTGAGCCAGGGCAGGAGAGTCAGGAAATGTAATGCACTTCAAAGCCACAATCTAGAAGCTTCTCCCATCTTCAAGAAGGAGGGCACCAGGGTATGAAAATAGGGCCTCGGACACCAACTCTTCTGTACACTTCTGGACCTGTGGATATTCTGCCAGGAAGAAGGACTGATGTGCTGCTGAAAAGACTGCCACTCTTCTGGACTGCTGACTTGCTGCTGCCTTTCTGCCCTGCTGCCCTCTTGACTGGGGAAGAAGGACTGGACTTGAACCCAGGGCCACCAGAGTGACCCCAAAGGGCTAGTTTGCTGGCCTCCTGATCTGAACCTCAGGGACACAAAAGGCCCCCTTCCCCTTGATCCATACCTGAACCAAGTCTGAGTGAGACTGGTCTGGTTACTTGCTGCTATGAAGTAGGAATCAATGACTATGGTGCATGTTCACAGGAATTTCTAGTAATGATCTGATTCCATGTTATTATGTCAGATCCATGAAGTACTGAGTTAATAATCCTGCTGGAGTAATTAATTTTTGGATGCTATGTTTTCCCTTTATTTTGGAAAAATATTTAATCAATAATTTTATTTTAATGCAATATTGTTTACTTTGTTTTTAACATCCTATTGCCTTCAGGTCAAACCGCTGAATGGATTCATACTAAACATGGCATGAAGGTAGAACTTTACTCTGAGTTCTTGAGTGCACTATGAGGCTAGAACATAAGGAAGCGGAGATGAGGCTTAGAAACTTCCTGTGGTAAGAAAGGTGGAACATATTAAATTACAAATTGGTAGCAGTGAATAATGGGGACGTATATCCCTGAGGGATGCTGAGTGACATCAAATAGACGAGAGTGAAGCTCAAGTTGTGTATGATGACACTCAGAACTCTGAGATAAATAACAACCTTGTTATTTCCATTTTACACATCTCGAATTCTATGTTATGTATACCCCACAAAATCATCTACCCCTGATTTCAGCTATTACTCAGGGGTAGAGGAGTAATGGGGGAGCCATACATACCTTGACTTACCATTCCCAAGATAAAAAAATACCTGGCTTCCTGACACCCACCCCACCACTGTCTGTACTTTACTTCTCCTGCCCACCCGAAGCTGCGCTCTCTAGGCTCTATCGGAGCAGAGAGGCAGCACACTCTCAGAATACGCTATCAGGGCAGCCTGGAATTTCTTTGTGATATAGTAACAGTTGAAAACAAGTTTTGTTTCCTACGTCATAGAAGCGAGTAACCTGATTTTGAATCTGGTATTCATGATAGTGGCTGTCTGAGAAAGCCATATAGAAAATAATAATGTGTTTCATGTGATTAATATGGACTTCCTTGGATAGGGTACCAAGGTTTTTAATTCAGTTTTGGTAATGAGGGTGTGAGGAAAGATATTCGCTGGAAAAGAGTAGATAGTTGCTTAATAATCTTGGCTTTAGTGCTAAAGAGAATGATTTCAGCAGCCTTTACCTCCTTAAACTGAAACAATCTATATACTGCCCTACGCTCAACTTGTATGATTCAGCCAACCAAATTGTAAAACTTTGGCTTCAAGCCACTGAACTTAATAAGAGGTGGCGTGTGACTTGTCTAAGAGTCGTAGATGCAATGACTTAATAAGGGTCATGAGGGGATCCATATGTTTTAGAAATTCATGGACACAGATGAGTCCCTTGGGGAAACCCAGTGATTCATCTTCTCAGCAAAAAGCCAGGGGGACGATTCACAGAACTAATCTGAGATAAAATCCTAAACTTACTACTCTTGGTATTCACAGAAGGCATTTAGTAGTAGTAAAGTTAGGACTCCTAACTTTACTACTACTAAACTGAGATAAAATCTTAAACTTACTACTTTTGCCTTCTGTGAATACCAAAAGTAGTAAGTATGTATACTCAAATCGTATATGACTAATAGTGGGCTGACCTCTGTGGCATCAAATGTTGAAGGTGGAATCATGATACTACATGCACAGCTCCATCATTTTTACTTCTGGCAAGTCCGCCTTGTCAGACCTCCCTGTGGAAGGTCCCTCATGCCTCTATACCTAAAACAAGGTGATGATACCATTACATGGAACAAGAATCTGTTCAAGCTTTACTATAATCAACAGTAAGCAAGAAAGATTAAAGTGGGTTAGTCTGAACAGTCTTGCAGAGGAAAACTATGCTGGATTCAGGGAGACCAGAGAAAAACTGCATAATATTGACTGTCATGGACTCCAGAGTCTACAAAGTATCATGGGAGGTCCACATGGGCATCCTTGTGTCGCTCACTACTAAGGCCTCATCTACCCACATCACTGGGAAAGGAGAACTTCTCTCCTTTCCCGTCACGTGGGTTGTGAAGTGCACTTGTTTCACTAGGTGCTTGGGAACTTTTCCTAAAGTAATTATTCTGCAGCTTATGCAAAATTCAAAAATACTTGTCACGATTGGCATCAGCAAGTGTCCTGCCTACACCAGCGGTGACCACACATGCAAAAGCATCCCAGCCCGGCTTCCTGACGCTCTTGAGAAACAGCTGCTTTCCATATTCCCACCACATTCTCACCAGCAACTCATGCCCCACATTCTCTGCAGTTTTTTTGCTCTTTTTGAATGCTCTTGTTTATAAAATGATGGTCTAGGTGAGTACATTGGCATGCAAAACCTTCTATCAACAAAATCTTGTGTCGCCTTTTTCAATGCAAAACAAAGTCATCCAAATTTGCCCTCCAGTACTGCACACAACAAACTAAGTGGGATATTCACAAGAACGTGTGCTAAATATCACCAGAAAATGTTAACGCAACTTTAGACATCGCAGCCTATCACGGGAAAATAACCCCGTGTTAATCTGGAATTCACAACACGGCGGTACCATGCGATAGTCTCCCGAAACCGCGGCCAATGTCCGCGATACAACCACCTCGACGGAGATAAAAACACAAACCCCAACACCAAAAAACATGCGGTGAGCCCATTCGCGAGGAGGAAAGCAGCGATAAGCTGCGCAAGGCCCGCGACACATATACGGCATGCGGGAATAAGCACAACAAAAGCAGGAAAAAGAAAGACAAACCAAACAGAAAACAGCGAAACACAATGGAGGCAGTCGGAGCCAGCACACAACACCACAAGCACCATTGGCAACAAAACATTAGACATGGCAGGCCATCGTGGACAAGGTGAATGCAGCCCGAGAGCGGAGGAGGACAATGGCAGAAAACCAGAACAGCTGGAATGATGCGAAACGCACAAACAAGCACAAACACGCCAACAACCACAAGGCAGCAATGCACACCGGAGGTGGGAGTCCAGCGCCACACCAGGAGCTGGATGACATGGAGGAAATGGTGTCCACCACATCAGTCTGGAGATGGTGGCAGGACTCGGGGCCCAGAAACTGCTTAAAATCAACAGACACAACAGCAACAGGGAGAGGAACCACCAGGGACTGGGGGACGGGGGAGATGGCCACAATGGCACACATGCACAATTAAGCACAGCACAACTGCAGACAAACCATGCCCAAGAGGAACAACACCAACCAAGAGCACAAGTCACACAAGTCGGCAATATCACACCACTGAACAAGCACAGAAGTGAAAACCACACTGCCTGAAAGGGAGAAGGGTGAGCCAAATCTGAGCTGAAGGGACATCTCACACACAATGCAGCACACACACATAGGAAGCAGAGCACCCCAACATCGAACACAATGTGGAACAAACACCAACATCTGCACAACCGAACACAGGAGACAAGTGCACCCGCTTGTGGCCGGTAAATGGCCATACGCATCTGGCAAACCACGAAACAGGGACATGATAATGCACAAGTACCAACCCACAGCCCTGATGGGGCAGCAATGCATGTAAGGCAGTGACCCAGATAGGCCGTGACACAAACATTGGCATACAAATAAACACTCAACACAGTTGGAGACAAGTGAACGTGCGGAAACTTTATCAACAATTGCGTGTCAGTATGGCCAAGGGAAGTGCCACGACATGCAGACCAATGCAGCAGCATGTCTGAATGAGGAACGTTGGAAAGCGCCCATGTCCACCCCGGGGGAGTCCATCACCAACACAAGTCATTGCCAACCCGCGTATGTTTTCCGCGCATGGATCAGGAGTCCAGGCAAATTCAGCCATGTTCACTGTCTCCCAGGGACATGTGACCAGATCCCCAACATGCAACCAGGCGTCGGGACACGTGCCATGGGTCACATGCAGTCCTGGCTGCAGGTACCTGGTCACTCGTCCATGAATGCGAGTGCAGCAGCGTAGGCCAACATTTCCAATGCGAGATCGTTGTCCACCACATCTGACATGTCGGCGACGTAACCCATCAGCTGTCCCGGACAGATGTGCTCACTCCAACCCCTGGCCCCAATATGCATGAAAGCCCAATCAGGGAGCGGCTCAATGTGGTCACTGCACATGACGACTCCTGCAATCTCCCAGGTCCAGTTCTCAGCATGCATGCCAAACATCCAGGCATGCCATAAACGGGCATTGCGGTGACACTCCTGGTCGTGGTCCAACTGGGGGCGCACACACACGTCGAAATCCAGGTCAGCTACCGTTACGTTGGAGAGGCAGACATCCATGGACCACTCGAATATGCACGAGCGACAGTGCAACACAGGCTGAACGCAGGTGACGTTGGCAATGCGGAAGCTCAGCCTGTAACTGATTCGCAGCACTGCCAATGGCAGTGCCCCCAGTACATGCAGCAGACGTGCACGGTACAGGTCCACGTGACTGGAGTAGAGCATGTGTCCGGGAAGGTCTGCCATTGCGTCAGTGGCTCTGCTTGAAGCGGCACTGTGAGGACCTGCGCCAGTCCTGTGGATGAAACGCCACAGCTCGGAGCAATGAGCAGTGTCTGTGTGCAACGGGTGCAGGCCTGGGGTGTGGTGGGAGTACAAGTGAAGGCCATGTCACGCACGCAAACTACGACCAAGGACTTCTGCGTGTGGGATGTGTACACGTTGGCTTCACGTCTGGCAGTGCGTAGTATGGGAGTCGCCTGGAAATGCTATCCTATCTGTCAGGGGGTGCTGGGCACATGCAAGTCACATCTAGGAGCTGCAGATATGCTACCGCCAGATAGTGCGGACAAAGGACCATTCATCACTACAGTAACTGCACCATCTGCATGCATTCAGGAGACGTACAGAGGCCTGCCGTGGGTGTGGTGGGATGTCTGCGACCCTGGGAATCATGGATGATATGCCCAGCACATGGCACATGTGCGGCCTCACTGTGTGTTACGTTGCCTCACAGCTGCTCCACCCTCCCACGAGCCCCCACACTTGTGTGCCCTGCGCGGTTGTATCACGTGCACTCCTACGGCACACCATTGTAATACCTGTCCGCGCATATCCAGTGTCATGCCACCAACACCGTGACGCTGGCCTTTGAAGGTGTGCGGCCAAGTGAGTGTAAGCCAATGCTCCGGACAGGGCGGACACAAGTGTACATTCCATGGCTGGCTGTGATCACGCTGCGAATGAGGCTAGGCAACTGACTCATGCAGCCGCAGGACTGATACACATAACACTTGGCATGCATGTGCCAAGACCCCGAGCGGTCTTGCGCTCCTACATTTCCCCGTCCGTGCGGGCCCGCCCTCCTGGTGCATGCTACATTGCAACATCGACTACTGTGGCCCTGGTGGCGACAACACCCCAACACAGAGACACACTTACCGCACTTCCTGCCCAAGGCCAGGTCCGAGCCACGCCCTGCTCCCCCTGCCGAATCAGCACACCCCTGCGCTGACCTGACGTACGCCGGACCAGCACACGCCGCTTGTGCATGCAGGGGGGGCGGGCGAAGCTACATGTCCAAGGTCACTGCCAACGCTGAGGTGACATGGTATCGTCCGCTGAAGACAGCACACTGTGATGTTGCAGGGCCCGTGCCCATCATGCTGACACAATGACCACACGGACACACTTGCTCAGATGGTGTGAATGGCTACGGGCACGTGCGCCCGGCCACATTTATTAGCAGGCACACATATCGAGTGACACCTGTGTTGGATGTGTGTGGGGTGTGTGCACACCAGCCGGCAAGGGCTGCCTGGTGCAGTCAGAAATCGACAACAGTGTACATCGTAAAGGACACAACCATTCAAACGTAAAGGACCCATGACCTGAGCTTCACAGAGTTAGTGGCCCCAGATGCACAGCGTCCTGCACGGGACTACCGCCACGGGCCGCTGACTTGCGGTGCACTGGGGCAGGGTCACGAGAGCAGAGCAGGTTCCCGCAGATGACTAGGGGGGTTGTCGCGGAGTGTCTCGGTGGACAGTGGAAGGTGTACCCCCAGGGCATGATGCAGAGGGCAGAACCATGCTGAAACAGTCACCATGGTGGAGATGAGTGGAGCAAACACATGTCAGACACCAGGCCGTCCCAGCCAGATGATGATGCAGACAACCTTCAGGCCATGGACTCAGACACCATCAAAGTTCAACCAGAGAGTGCCCATGAGTCATTGCGCACAGAGTTAGTGGCACCAGTGCTGATAGGGGATGCCGCCTGCGATGAGGCGTGTCCAATGGCATGGACTCCTCCATATCTTACCCAGGACACAGTTCCACATGTGTGGCCTACTGGACCGCAGTGTAGGCCTGAGGCAGTGGCCAGCAGGGGCCATTCACAGAGCGTCACCGGCTTAGGTTGGATGGTACCACCGGCCTGCGTAGTTCAGGTTCAGTGGCACCACGGGACGCGGACTTGCGTTGCACAGGGTTAGTGGCACCAGGTCAGTTGTTGCTAGTGTTCGGTCACCTCCGTAATGAGGATCCGGTTTTCATCCGGACTGAACCGCATCTTCCTCTTACTCCTCTCCGTGCGTTCACTGGTATGGACTCTGCCATCCATGAATCACGACTGGGTGCTGGATGTGGGGCCTACTGGACCGCAGTGTAGGCCGGGGGCAGCGGTCAGCACGGGCCCACAGACACGTGTCGTGTGCTTGTGATGCATTTGTTTGATCCACTGATATCACTAAACTCCCTGCTATCACCCCTGCAGTAGACATCTGGTCACTGCCATTCATGACTCAGGACACAGTTCCACATGTGGGACCCACTGGGATGCTGTGTAGGCCTGTGCCCTCATCCACGTGTCGCCGGCTTGCGTTGAACAGGGTTAGTGGCACCACGTGTTGCCGACTTGCGTTGAACAGGGTTAGTGGCACCACCTGTCGCCGGCCTGCGTTGAACAGGGTTAGTGGCACCACGTGTCGCCGGCTTGCGATATGGAATTATGCCTCACTGATCGAAGAGAGTCTGGTGCTGTGGCCGCTGCCACGGACTTGGGGTCACTGCCATTCATGACTCAGGACACAGTTCCACATGTGGGACCCACTGGGCCGAGGAGGACACAGGTGGAGTATGTAAATGTAAAAGGAGTAATGTGGGCCTGCGCCGTGGAGGCCAGCGATGGTCTGCGGAGGCTGCAAAGGTCGCGGGCCTGGGGCCTGGAGCTTGCACTGGCACGTGGTGGGCCCTCTTTGGCGCACGCCGGTGTCGGCAGGTGAGCGGAGCCTCGTTGGTGCGCTGGGGCAGGCATGACGGGTCTGGGGCCCAGCGGCCCGGGGTGCTGGAGGCGCACAGGGACGCAGGCCCCGCCGCGCTCGGCGCCGGACTCGTGGCGGGCTGAGAGGTGCTGCCCTGGCAGACGCGTTGTCCATTCCGAATGAGAACCACGCCCAGTGCGACGGGCTTTTTGTTCACACCCCTACGCAGGCCTGGCGTACGCAGGTCCAACCCACTCCGCCCGCGCATGCAGGGGGGGACGTAACGTGCGACATTTCCGAGTTCTGCCCCACAGCCTGTGGGGACATGGTAGCGTCCACTGGCCACTACACTCCATGCACCAGCAGTTGATCTCCACATGGCCATTTCCGTGATTTGCACGCTGTGGTCTGTCCGGCATCTCCACGCCACATCTGGCATTGGGTAGGTTCACATTCCTTAGTCACTTGCCGCTCTCGCACATGCCTGCTCCATGCCTATCCTCACATCCTGCTATTGTGTGTCTGTGGTGCCATGCCGTGGCTGGGTTGTGGGCATGGCAAGGCCAAGTTCCTGATGGAGTCGTGTTGTCGTGTCTGGTCGGTTGGCATGCTGTGTGTCATGTTGAATGTAGTTGTGCTGCGTGTCCATTGCCGGTGTCGTGAGTTGCATGACTGTGGGCTGGAGGTGTGTGGTGTGTTCATTTTGGACTTACCAACGGGCACTTTATTTCCATGGGTGCCATCCTGGGAGCCATGGGTGATGCTGGACTGTCCGGAGATGTGAGAATCATGCACTCGGCCTGGGGAGTTGGCCACGACATTGTTGAGGAGTCCCGGGCGGTCCATGTTGCCTGCACATTCATGATATGAGTGTGCTTTCTGTTGTGGTAGTTGTGTGCAGTGTCGGCAGGGGGCATGAGGGGTACATGTGTGCAGTTGATTGGCCCTGGCACGTGAGTGAATCCAGCTATGGCGTAGGGGCCTTGCTTGGTCTCCAGCAGCTCCTGCGCAGTGTGGGTGAAGTGGAGGTGCTGGGGTACCAGGCTGTTGTTGGCATCCAGGACAGGTGTGATGACCTTGTATGGGGCTGGCTGTGTGACTCCTCCGACTCTGGCAGTTGTGGGTTGGATGGTACCAGAGGCCGACATGTGCTGCGCAGCCGGCAGCTTTGTCTGTGGAGGGATGTTGGTAGTCCGCTGGGTTGGGACAGTCAGCAGGTGGGGGATGTGGGTCAGGATGCGGGGGATGGTTGTCCTTTTGGGCCTGTAGTGGGCAATGTCCTCCTCTGGCGTTGGGTCTGGGTGGCAGGTGCGAGTCAGGTGGGTCCGCTGTCTTTGTGTACGCTGCCTCTGTGGTGTTCCCGGGGGGGCGGGACGGGTCCTGGGGGTGGTGGCGGGCCTGGGGTGGGTGGGGGTGGGTGTTGTGTCCCTCATGGGTCTCGGAGCTGCATGATGATTGTCTCCATGTCATCTGTGGGTCTTCGGGTGTGGCTCTTGGCTGGGCTCCCTTTCATGCTGCAGGTAGTCATCCTGCTTAACACCAGCAAAAGGCAGGTGTTAAATCCCTGGTGCTACCGCGGCTTATCGCCTGTTTTTGGTTCGCATCGCAGATCTGGCAGTTTGTTGTGAAAGTGGTGTTGTGGTTTTTTCGTGTGTTTTTGCACGGGAACGCCTACTCTGCATCTCATTAGGGTTAGTTGGTGGTGTCCACCATGGTGTTAAATTTTGGGGCAGTTATCTCGGGAATACTGGCGATGTCTGCAGTTTGCACCCGCTTGTGAATGGGGTGTTAAATCTATCTCCACTTTTGATGAGTTAAGGTGGAGATAAATCGGAGATAAGTCCTTGTGAATATGCCCCTAAAAGTGATACCTAAACCTGGTCACAATACACAAGATGCAGTTTTTTTTTGTGTTGTATTTCTTTATTAACAGTTTAGAGAAGCTACCTTATGACAGTAACAGTACAGCAATAATAGTATATGCCATGCAGATGCAATGGCCGTGAAAACAATTGAATAACAACTCGTGTGGCGTATGCCCCTTACAAACATTACTGTCAGAAGGTATGTAGTAGAAGGAATAAAATAAGATAAAGGAATAAGATAAAGAGGGGGTGTAAGGGAGGGGATGTGGGAGGGAGGGGTAAACGGGAGTGTGTCCACATCAGGGGGGCACGTAGGCTGGAATGTCTTTGCTGGTGTCCTTAATCTAGGTGGATGTTAATGGGGTGTACTCCAGTACTAATGACGGGGTCATGATGAGGTCAGAGAGATGTGAGTACAATCGTGTGGCGGGAGCTAGAGTGGTACTTGTGCGTGTGAGGTGATAGGGTATGGTAAAGATGCTTGCCAGTATCTGGATGGTTCCTAGGATCTCTGGACTAACAGACTATGGGGGCTGGGTTCCCACTTGTTTGCAGTACCGGGGGGAAGGGGTAGGGGATGAAAGGGGGAGGGGGGCTGGGGAGAAGGAAGGAGGGGCAGCAGGAGATAGAGGGTGAGGGGTATATCAAGGCCGGGTTATAGGAATTATATGAATGCTGATGGAAGGGTGGAAGAGAGGAGGGGTAAGAGGGTCAGAGGAAGGGGAGGGATGGGAGGATATGTCCAAAGTAACTGTGCGAGAGGGGAAAAGGAAATCAGGGCAGTGTCGGGATGGATGTGTGGATGGGTGTCTGGGGGGGTATAGGGAGGTCTGAAATGGGGGGCACAGGATAAGTTGTACATGTCTGAGCTGTACGGGGTGTGTGCGGGTGGGATTAGGGGGGTTAGCACCGAACTTGCCCGTGTCAACAGGGGCGATGGTGGGAGAGGGGGAGGGGGGAGAAGGAGTGGCACCGCCGCATGGGACGGCTTCTCATGCCATGTTTCACACATCCTCGTCTGGTGACCCTGCTGCGGCCGGGCTCAGAGTCCGGTTCATACGGTGTTCTGCGCTGTCGCCCCCGTGTGTAAGGAGGGAGCCCACACTTGGAGAAACAGATCGGATTGATCCTGGAGGTTGTATATGATTCGTTCATGTGCGGCCGTGTGGATCATAGCTGTTAGCCAGGTCTCCTGCGACAGTGAGGTCGGTGACCTCCATTGACGCAGAATACATATTTTTGCAGTGGCCAATGCCGTATGGAGAAGATGACGCTGCGGTTTTGAGAGCTCTGGGGAGTAACGCCAGTGGTGGCTGGTGACATTTGAAAGTGGTGGGGCGTAAAAGTTCAGAATGAGTGCCCTGTGGCACGCGAGCATAGCTCGCATGCCCACCGTCATAAGAGGAATTTGGGGTTGTTCTCCCACCGAGAATTTTGAAAAAAGAGCAGGCAAGTGAGGCATTTTCAAACAAATTTAAGAAAGCAAGATGGTTAATAAAGCAATTGTGAAAATGTAGTTATGACATCAATATAGAGATTTCATAAGATAATGACATAGGTAGCTGTTTATTCAGTATAACCACAGACTGGAACACAAAATAAGTTCCAGGACGGGCACCAAAAGAAAAGCAGCCCCTAGATAGCTAAAAACTGGCCAACTGGGCAAATTGTAACTTGTAAAGACATGGTAATGGTGTATAGTTATCTTACGGTATGGTAGACTGCATGCATTTGTGTTTTTGTTGTAGTCAATGTTTGCAGTAATATGATCAGGGAAAACAACAGTAAACACGAACCCAGGCAGCAGCAGAACACAATGCAGGCCAACATACAGCCAAATAAAACGTCCCATGCACTGACCTGTCAGACCAGTCCATCTGGCACTGCCAGATTGCCCTATACTCTTAGCCAGTCCAACTCTGCAGAAAGAACACCCAGCAGAGACAGTCTCCCCAGAAATCAAATTCACACACATGCTATCAGACATACGCCCCTGCACCCCAACAAAGAAACCACCACTGCCATAATTATGCAGCACATGCTGCAGAATGACAATTTGTGGTCCTGCTTATAGCATACAAAATAACATCAGATGCAAACTGCCAATAAGACTTAACACACAAGCAGAGGTGCACCCAACAACCTGCTGCTGAATTCATATCACCCACAGTATAAAAACCTTATGTGGGGATTTTTCAGAGACAGACTAATACGATCAGCACAAAGTATTCCATGTCAAATAAAAAGGTATTACACACACCCCGGCAGTAAGGAATGTAAATCTACTGTGTTATCTTGTCATTACCACCCACATATAGAAACGAATTGTTTTTGAGTTATGCTAATTCTTTGACAAACCATGTGACTTGTTAGGTCAGAATGCTCATTAGCATGCGCAGCTTATCCATGTTTTGTTTTTATAACAGCACATCTTTTATCATGTGAATTGAGCAACCATTTTACGTCTCATATACATGTTCGGCCTGCAACAACAATAGAGAACACTTCACTTTTTTGGGAGTGAACTGTGGCCTTCAAGAGTCACACTTAACAACACACCCTTCGGTGGGGGACACGTCACATTTCTCCTCACCAGCACAGCGTGTTGGGCATAGAACGTCACTCACAGCTGCCAAGTTGTCAGCTTCCTTATGTGACATTTTCATGATTGTTGTGTGCTTATGTGTGACATTTTAATTCTTTATGTATGACACTTTGAGTGACACATTTTATCTGTAAAAAGAAGCAGTCACATCAATGCAGTGAAACAATTTACACTAATTACAGTATTTTGCTACTGCAGTAGTGTAAAAACAGCCTTAAAAGTGCTGCAAGCATCCCAACATACTTATGCTAGATCACCAACCTACTCCCAAGTTCTGCTGTGACTGGTCTGGAAATTATTTTGGCCACAGAATAAACAATGTACAAGTCTTCTAAAGGGAACATTTCTGTTTAATTTAGAGCCAGTAATACACAAGGCTTGGAAGTAATTTGATAGTGAGAACAATTTTAACTGCTGAATTTTGGCCTTGAAAAGTGGACAGGAGCATGCCATTCCTTTTAACAGTTGAGAAGTTTAGTAGGCAACTTTTGGAAGAACAATTGAACTATTTTTGTTAAAAAAAAAATATTTTGCCATGTAGTGTTAGGAATAAAATAATAATGGTAATGTATGTTATATAGTGTATCAATGTATCATACCGTACTAATGCTATTTTAAGTGCTGAAAATAAAAGATGTTACTATTACAAAAGGTAATTGTACCAACCTTGGAAGGATATAAGTCTGAGTTGGCCTTGCTGGGATTTGAATTTGTAAACTTTCCATCACATTATATAGCAGGAGACATATTCAGCTCACTGAGCGCCCCTTATCCCCACCACTTAATTGAAGGAATGTTGCTTACATGGAGTAAGTGAAGACAACATAAAGCTGTATAGAAACAAGCAAACACTTCGTGACCATCACCTCTTAAGTTTTTGATTTCATGAGTGTGAGTAGGTCTACAAAGACAGTTGTTCTTTGCATTCTGGCACTTGAAGTCCTGAGTATATATTGGAATAAATAGCCCGACAAGTGCTAGAATGCAAAGAAAAATCTAAATTGAATGTAGTGACACAATATTGCTTTAGAGCAGCTTGCACAAGTGCTGTATTCATCATAAGTGGCATAAAAGCCCTATTTAACTAATCATAGAGTGCAGTGGAACTTAAGATAATGTGGCCACTTAACAGACATAGTAGGGTAAACCTTATTGTGAGTCAAATAAAAACTCGAGAGTCTTTTAGAGCCAGCCAAGAAAGCACAATTTGAAAAATACCCACATGAAACCGGTGGGTTCCTTCAGACTGATTTGTGGCCAGGATATTTTTAGTGGCAACATTAGCTTCGACCTTCGAAGCTGAGCATCAGTTGGCTTATAAACTATGCTCTATTGCGACCATGTGACGACCGTGGGGGTTGGCCCCAACCTTTCTCTCCTACCTGCTTTAGATCCCTCTTGGCCGTATACACTCCAACATAGCAGTCTGGCACTGGGAACAAGGCACACTTTCACTTCTTCGGTTTACTCTCCCCACAGTTGCCTTCCAGACAATAAGGCCGTCTGCCTGCGAGAGCTTATTCCATGGAAGCTGCGTGGTCTCGGGTGAACAGACACTACCTTCCATGCATGTCAATGTAGTCTCAATAAGGAGTAAGTGCTAACTGAACCTCTCTTCCCTCTAATAGCCAGAGAGTACGCATACAAACAAGCGTTAACAGCGACAGAACATGTTATCAGCTGAGATGCTTGTTTGATTTGGGTGATGAATGTCAGACCCTGCGTGGATGCGAAATCTTTATCGGAGAGGCGTTAGTGTAACCCGAGGGCCGATACGTTATACTTGGCACGGCTGGTCACTGCTGCTTAAGGCAGGAAAAGCGAAGTGACTTGCTGTAACTTCTATGTTAAAGCACAAGGCCTATAACAAGAGGAAAGAAAGCCGTTCACTATTTGCAACCCACATTTGTAAATATCTCTCAAATCCTTCCTTAAAAGGATAGATTAGAGCCGGATAGCGTTACATAATCTGCAACAGGAGCAATTAGAGGCACGCACACCATTACCTGATTTTGGATATGTTAGGATCCAGATATCGCTTTCCCGGGTGGTAAAATCGTCAATCTCCTCCATGATCCCCCTGTAGAAGGGGGGGGGGGGCAGACTCACCCGTTGTGCTGGGTCACTTCCACAAAATGTATTTTGATCCGATCTAGCACCGTGTGTGTCTACACTCAGCGTAAGGTAATGAGAGAGCTCATGCACTGAGGGTCGCGGCTCGCGCTCCAATACTCGCGGGGGGGGGTGTTAGGTGTCGCGCACGTCGCAGGGGAGTTTAAATTATTATTATTATGCAATTACTTACCGGATCCGCGCCGCCTCTGCAGTCCTCCTGGGCCGGGGTCCGACTCCCGCGTTGGCGCCTTGGCAAGTACTGTAACTGCCTGCTCTCAGCCAATCCAGACGCTGCTCCAGCAGCAGCGCCAGGATTGGCTTGAGCAGTGTTGCGCATGTTCTGTTTAGGGCTTAACATTTTTTGCGACCAGCCCGAACATGCGCACTAGGCTGCTCATTAGAAGAGCGGCATGGAACAACCCTCGCTCTTCTAATGAGCAGCCTAGTGTGCGCATGTTCAGGGCTGGTCGCAAAATGTTTAAGCCCTAAACAGAACATGCGCACTCTTGCTGTGCGCTCCGCCGGCCGACACTGACTTGCAGCTGAACTGTAGTGCTGCCCCGCCCCATTCTAAGCCGACTGCCTCCGGAGGGATTGCATTGTGTGACTCGTGAGAGAGTCAGAGTTAGTCAGAGAGTGACGGCAACGCTCAGTGGGGCAACGCCCAAGCGCCCTAATGGACGCACCGCCCCTGAGTAACGCATATCATGCAAGACAATGACGGTAGGGGTAAGCGGCAAATGCAGGGGCATGGTGGAACTTAGAACACGGCCCACATATGACCAGAAAGGTTGCACCGATGGACATTCACATATGATGTGAGTCATGTCGCAGTTTGTGTTCGAGCATCTCCAACAGTTGGCGTGCAGGAGTAAGAATGCTCTGTGTAGTTTCGTGGGTGACCAGTGCCAGGCATGTAAGGTCTTAAATAAGCAAAACTTCAATCTTGCCTCTCGAGTGCCTTGGTCCAGGGCTTCTAAGAGTTCTGCCCATTCATCATCCTCGCAGGAGGCTGATAATCGGGTTTGTCATTTGCTACGGAGGGTTTGCACCATGGGTTGTGAGAAGATATGGGATGCGAGTACTCCATACAGTACGGATGTCACCCCTTTAAGTTTCCCTCATCTATGCAAGTATGATACTACCGGTGAGGCCGGTGAGGGACCAAGGGCGTAGGTCTAGGCACTTCCTCAGGCAGTGCTGTAGCTGGGTGAACTTCCAGGACTGCAGCAAGGGTTGGCCAAACTCCTCCCTCAGTTGCGCGAATGTCTTGAGGTCGCCGCCATGAAAGAGCTGATCTAGGGAGTGGATGCCTGCCGTCTTCCATATGGGCCAGGACAGTTTGCCCGTCAATGCATATGCCTGCATTTTCCCATATTGGGGCTTTTTCATGAAATCGCGGGTGCGAGCCCAAGAGACGATGAGCACGGCCCTGTGCATGGCAGACAGGACCGGGTTGGCAGGGTCCTGTCAGCTTATTCCTGTCCCATAGAGGGCAGAGAGGCCCAACTCTGTGGACAATAGGTGCTGTTCTATGTGTACCCATTGTGGCACGTCCAATGTCCCTGTATGGCTTGTATCCTACCCCACATGGAGAGTCCCAGCACTTTCCACTTTTCAAAGTATCGCTGCATCTGAGTTTTTAATGGATTTAGATTATCTGCCACCATCTCCTCCGTCCCCTTGTTCACCAACACGCCCAGGTATTTGAGACGTGTTGGTTGCCAGTGGAAGGGGAACCCATGTATGGCCACTTTTGTAGTGCCATCTGAGATGGGCAGTGCTTCGCTTTTGTCCCAGTTGATTTTGTAACCAGAGAAAGATGAGAAATCATTTATAATATGATGCAGTGATGGCAGAGACCGGTGTAAGTCTGTGAGGGTAAGTAGAATATCGTCTGCATAAAGATACATTTTGGAGTTATTATTATTTATTTATTCGATCAATAACATGATCATACACAAGACAGATATCACATTGCATATAAAATTTCATCAATAAAATACATACACAATATTAAAAAGTAAACGGCGTTCGAGCAATCATAAATGACATCCAAAAGTTGAATTACTAATTTGTCACATAAACCAAAATTTAGAAGTTGTGATATTAAAAATATAAAATTGAATAAAATTCACTTTGGATAAAACGAAACAATACAATTTTTCCTACATCATTTTTGGGCTGGAGACCCAATCTGACACCACACTACGATTATGCCCAATCTCCTGCAGTGGAGCTTTATTTGCCCACTTTAGATCTCTGCCGCCAGGCATAAAGGAGATATCTGGATAAAATAAAAACAAGCCAACTTGTCATATCAGAGCTAAAGACACGAAGGGCATCTAAGGGGCGAGAGAATGACAACAGCCGACAAGCAGGAATAATCCATGTTTTCCTCAAATTGGCATATGCAGGACAGAAAAAAACATAATGTTCAATAGTTTCTGTGGAGGAGTTACAAGACGGACACATAGAGGTTACAGTGGCATTCGCCCATCTACTTTTCATAGCATTCAAAGGTAAGGTGCCAAATCTAAATTGTATATAAAGTGCTCGTGCTTGAGGTGGTTCAACATCATGCATGTAAGTATCAAAATTAAAACGGCTTTTAACGTTTAAAAAACTTGATGTTAAAGTGCCAAGACCTAGACTCAGTGCCAGAAGAATCAATAAAATTCCAATAGATTATTTTGAGCTGTGGTATCATTTTCTTTGTGGTAGACTGCGGGTCGTCCCACATATTCCCCAACCCCAGTCTGGAAAGCCACTCTTTAATTTTTTCAAACCAAGGCTAACGGCCTGATTTCCTTTGGAGGATTAATAATTCCTCCACTGCATCCTTTACTGGTACTTGGGTATTGCTAGTCCAGAGTCTTAACCAAAACATGAGCGCCTTGAGAACAGCAAAGTGGGTAACAGGCATTAAACCAAGATCAAGACGTAAGGGTAATATGGGTGTGTTCTTACGAAGATGTAAAAGAGCTCTTAAGAATTTATTTTCAGTGACTTCCAGCTGGCTAATGTTCTCCAACCCCCATAATTCGGCCCCGTAAAGAGCCGCACCCAACCCTTTAGCTCTGTGTATTTCTAAAGTTGGAGAAATTGGGCGAAAGGCTGAGCGTTGAACTCTCTTTACAATAGCACAATCCGCATACTGAAGAGTCAGTACGCTTTTCTGGATTTGGAGGGACCATGCCAGATTGTCGCTAATTCTAACATCCAAACAATAAAAGGCCTTGACCTCTTCTAAAAATTGAGTGTCAAGCCTCACCTTCCCTTTGGTGGATTTATAGGGATTAAAAACCATGAACTTTGTTTTTGAGCAATTGATTTCAAGACTCCGGACTTTGCAGGCTGTTGCAAACTTGGTTAACACATTTTGAATGCCCATTGGAGTTTTAGATATGAGCAACGTGTCATCTGCAAATAATAAGGATGGTATTAACCTGCCTCCCAGTTTGGGCGGGTCGCCTCCACAGTCATACAGCTCACTTATAAGCCCATTCATATACAAAGTAAACATGGTTGGGGCCAGCACACAACCCTGGCGCACTCCCTTCATAATAGGTATGTTGTTGGTTAAACTCCCATCAGGGTTCCACCTGACTTTAGCATAATTATCATGATGTAAACGAATTAAGAGTTGGAGCAGGCCAGGGGGAAGTCCCAAATCCCTAAGAGCAGCCCAGAGCTTAGTACGGTCTATGGAATCGAACGCCGTTTTAAGATCAACAAACAATACATAAAGATGGCCCCTCTGAAGCTTAACCTCCTTCCATATAAGCAAAAGAAAACAACTGATCTAGGGTGCTTGTAGAGACTCTAAACCCCGCCTGCAGATGCGAGAGTATGCTATTATCCTCTATCCAATTTTGGAGATGTAATAAAATCATTTTGCTAAAAACTTTCTGGGACACATCTATAAGACTAATAGGCCTATAGTTTGCAGGGTCCCCTTTTTTGAATATTGGGATTTTTTCGGCACCCTTCCACGTTGCCGGGATGTCTCCTCCACGTGCAATGGCAATAAAAACTATGTGGAGCAAAGGGTCCCGTATTTTGAGTTCAGCCAATAGAGATCTCCCGGTAATCTATCTAACCCAGGGGCTTTCCCAGTTTGTAGTGAGTTAATTGCATTCATCGTTTCCTTTAGGGAAAAACTGACTGCCTCTTTAACATCATGCTTTTCATTACTGACCTCAACTGGCTCCACTGCCTCACCATCGGGCTCACAGTCCTTCTCAGAATATAATGCCTGGAAGTACTCTTCCCAAAGATGCGGCTGAATATAAAAATCTTCTTCAGTAACCTGATGGGTTACCCCTTTAGAGAAAAGATGCCAGAATAACCGACTATCCTTCTGCCTAGATGCCTCAACTAAAGTTCAAGAAGCGGAGTGCAAGTCCTCTCTAGGCCCCCTTTCCAACAGTGCAGTGATAGCTGTCCTACCCAGGCCTGGGAAAGACCCCTTACTATGTGGCAGCTACTGCCCTATCTCGCTGCTGAACTGTGATATCAAAATCCTGGCCAGTGTCTTGGCCTCCCGTCTCCGTAGAGTTATACCTTCCCTGGTCCACCACACACAAGTAGGATTTGTACCCGGACGTTCCTCTAGAAACCACCTGCGTACCCTGGCCCACACACTCTGGTCAGCTAAAGGCCTTCGGACCGATGCACTGGCACTAAAAGTACGGCAGTTATCTATTTCACAACCACGTTTAGCCTCCGCTTGCGTTCTCTTATAAAGCCTTCTTTTATTCATTATGTCATGCTGTATCCCTGTTTTTACTGCTACTATTAGGTCTAATCTAACCTGCCTACATGCCTCATTATACCATGCGTCAAATCGAAGATGGCCTTCCCTGACTACTAAAGTATGGCAAGATGTTATTTGACAATTCTTGATAGCTAGTCAAATGGTACAATTTGGAGTTTCCCGTCAGGAGTCATATGCCCGTTACATCGGCCGATTTGCGTATGGTGGCTGCCAGGGGTTCCATAGCCAGGAGGAAGAGAAGCGGGGAGAGGGGAGAACCCTGGCGCGTACCCCTACGAATTGGAAACGGATCCGATACGAAGCCCCCACAGTTTACCTGTGCTGTGGGATTGTCGTACAGCAACCTTACTTTGGCAATGAATTGTTCGCCCAGTCCGAAGCGCTTCATTACCTCAAAGAGGTAACCCCACTCGATGCGGTCGAACGCTTTTTCCGCATCGAGTGAGAGTGCCAGTGCATCGGTCCGAAGGCCTTTGGCTGACCAGAGTGTGTGGGCCAGGGTACGCAGGTGGTTTCTAGAGGAACGTCCGGGTACAAATCCTACTTGTGTGTGGTGGACCAGGGAAGGTATAACTCTACGGAGACGGGAGGCCAAGACACTGGCCAGGATTTTGATATCACAGTTCAGCAGCGAGATAGGGCGGTAGCTGCCACATAGTAAGGGGTCTTTCCCAGGCCTGGGTAGGACAGCTATCACTGCATTGTTGGAAAGGGGGCCTAGAGAGGGCTTGCACTCCGCTTCTTGAAATGCCGCATGCAGGGTGTCAACTATCCCCTCACCTGCCCAGCGATAAAACTCAGCCGGAAAGCCGTCTTCACCAGGGGCTTTATGGTAGGAGAGATTGGCTATAGCATGTGCAATCTCTTCCTTGCTTATCTCACTGTCGAAGAGCTCTCTGCCCTTATCCGGTAGGCAGGGGAGGGTGGCTTCCGTAAGGAAGGTCTCCATTCTTTCCCCCTCTGCCAGGGGCCCCTGGTGTACATGGATTTGTAGAGTGAAGCAAATTTGTTCACGATATCCTGGGGGTGCGTAAGGGTCTCCCCTGCGGCTGACTGAATGCTGATATGGCCACAGCCGCCTCTCGTTGGCGAAGCTGCACCGCCAGTAGTTTTCCTGCTTTTTCCCCCTGCTTGTAATGTCTCCCTTTCATCTTCTGTAGGGCATATTCCTCCTTGGAGGTAAAGAGACCATTCAGTGCCGCACGGGTCTGTTCCAGGGCCCTATGATGCTGTAGGGTAGGTTGCGCAGTGTATAGGCGGGTATGGGACAGAATGTCTTTTTCCAGATCTTTGTGTCAGGTCACTATTAGTCTACTGGCTTCCGCTGCTTCCCGCATGAGCTGGCCCCGAATGGTCACCTTTGCTGCTGCCCATAGGGTCCTGCCAGAGTCTACAGACCCCTGGTTGTTAGAGAGATAAACTTGGAGGTGCGCTTAGAGTTGGGATTTGCCCTTAGGGGTCTTGTGACGCTGTATATTCATGCGCCAGGGTTTGCGGCCCGGTCTGACCAGTCCTACCTCTATTGACAGGAGGACCGGGGAGTGATCAGAGAGCGCTGCCTCTAGGATGTGGGAGTCCCGGATAAGTTGTACCGTCCTTTGAGAAACCAGGAAATATTCCACCATTAGGCGGTTCAGTTGAAGAAGGAACAATTTTTTCGTTAAGGTCGGAGCGTATACCGAGCCTACGCAGATATGGGTCTCCCGTATTCGCAGCTTGGCAAACACATACCGTCCATACGGGTCCGTCCACGTCCCTGTTACTGTGGCCGGCAGAGATTTACGAATGAGGATCGCTACCCCGCATTTGCGTGTGGGGCCGGAGTCCGGAACATCGCTCCCCGGTACGCTGCTGTGATACAAGATGCAGTTTGAAGAGCTGGGGCCGGCTTTGGAAGCCGATACAGCATCCAGAACTAGGCACAATAATTCGGATGTGGCATCTAAAACAGGACACAATGCTCCAGAAGGGTCCTTGATGGCTACACAAAACACTCCACATGTGGCTTCCAGGACTGAATACTCCAAAAGTAGTAGCCAACACGTACCCCAAATGTGGACTTCAGAACTGGAGACAATGCTCCAGAAGTGCCATCAAGGACTGGTAATAATACTCCAGATATGAACCCAGGGATGAACACAGGACTCCAGATGTGAAATACAAGCCTGGACACAATGGAGTTCTTGAAGAAATGGCACACAACTCTGCAGGACTGCTGGAGCTGCAGAACTAGATGCAGCACTCTGAGGTATCATCCAAACCATATGCAGTACTCCAAATGTGGCCTTCACAACTGGACCCAATGGACACATTACTCCAGATGTGGCATCCAACAATGGAAACCACACTCCAGAAGTGCCCTCAAGGGCAGTACACAATACTCTTCATGTTGATTGCAGTACCCAAAACAATACTCCAAGTGTGGTCTCTTAGGTGTTTTTAAGGGATCACTGACAGAATATAGATGTTCAAAATATCGATGTTCAAAATATAGATGTAAAAATATCGATTTAAAAATATAAATAAAATAATATATTTTAAATATATATAATACTAACATTATCTTTTTTTTTATAAACTTTGTTTATTGGCATTTTTACATTCAGCAACACAACAGTGGCAGTGCATAATAGGCATTACATTGATCCAACGTGGTTACAGCAGTACAGTGCAGAGTTAGGGTCAGGCTATACAGGACCCAGTACAGATTATTAAGCATAGACATGGTGGGTTTTCACAATAATCTTACTAATGGTTGATCCCGCTATCCTGTGGCCTATCTGTCGCAGCGGGGCAGTCAGCCTGTGCCAGTGCAGAGCTATCCTCTGTGTCCCCTGCAGCCACTCTCAGCAGGTAACTAGTAAGGGGCTCCCAAATGTCGCAGGGCCTCGAGCGGATGGGTAGCAACTCTGCATATATATTATTTTTCTCTTGACAATACGTAAGGTCGGCTAACAAGTCCTTAAACTTGGGGGCCCTGCCCCTTCCCCATCTGCAAGCAATTCTACGTTTGGCCACAAGGAGGCCCATCGCCAGAAAGCGCTTCACGCGACCTTTATACTCCGGGAGGTAACCCAGGAGACCCATTTATGGTGTGAGATCAAGTGACCCTCCCACCATATCACCCAAGGCAGTCCCCACCTTGGCCCAGTAGCGCGCAACAGACTCACATTCCCACGCAACATGTAAAAATCCCGCTCCCTCCCGCCTGCAGCAGTCACATCTATCGCTGTCTCGTAGTTGCAATTTGTACATTTTCACTGGGGTATAGTACATTCTGTGGAGGAATTTAAAGTGAATGATTCTGAACCTACTGTTAGCTGTGATGCGTTCAGTTTGTTGGCAACTATATGCCCAGGCCTCCTCTGTAATAGGATGGCCCAATTCTGCTTCCCATCCCTGCTTTGCCTTCAGAGTGTTGTGTGTCCCCGCCCCAACTGTGGCTTTATATATACGGGACACAGCGTGGGGTGCCCCAGCATGTAGCAGTTGGTGGAGTGGGAGCAATGTGGGGGATTCCTCTGGGAACGCCGGGGTTGCGGCTTTAACGGTTTGTCTCAAGCGGATATATAGGAAGCGGTCCATGGTGGTGGGGGAAGTGTCGCCAAAGAACTCCGTTGCAGCTTTGAATTGCCCATCGTGGTACAAATCCCCCCAAGTGTGTATGCCAAGTTTGAGGAGCATGCGTTTGCATATGCCTTCTTGTGTGACTGGCAAATTATGTTGATCGCGCAGGGGCAGGAGCGGGGAGTATAGCATGGGAGTTTGGGACTGTTTGGCTATAGCTCTCCACGCGTTATTAGTACAAGCTACTGTGGACCGTTTTCCCCCAGCTGTGGTGCCGTCGGTTCCCAGGAACCCAGCGAGTGGGATAGGTTCCATTAGCCCCTGTTCGACCGCTAGGTGTGCCATAAAGGGGGGAGGCTCGAGCCAGTACGCCGCGAAGTGTGCCTGAGTGCTGAGATAGTATAGTTCGGGATCGGGTGCTTCGAAACCGCCCTGAGCGAACGGCAGTGTAATGGTGCACCATTTGATCCGAGGCTGTTTCTCGCCCCATGCCAGGCGGATGATCTGGCTCTTCAGCCTAGTAAAGAAAGGACGACCAGGGGAGAAGGGGATGTTTGTGAACAAGTATAAAAATTTGGGCATGATGACCATTTTCATTAAGGCCACCCGGCCGGCTAGGGAGAGCGGGAGAGCTATCCATCTAGTGATTAAGTCTTCCACCTTAGTAAGGACCACTCCATAGTTAGCTCGCAAGAGCTCTTCTCTGTCCTTGGTGATGGTGACGCCCAGGTAGCGGACCTCGTCATCGCACCACTGCAGTGGGTAGTCCAGGGGGAATGGGGTGGTGCAACTGGTGAGCGACATGATTTGGGACTTGCCCCAGTTTATGGTGATACCCGAAAAGGCCCCAAATTTTATTATTTCGCGTATCATGGCGTTTAATCCTTCTGCAGGATCTCGCACGTAAAGCGTGACGTCGTCCGCGTAGAGCGAGATTAGAACGGGCCTAGTGGTGTAATCCAGCGCATATTGTTTGTGGTGCTGTCGTAGCATGGCTGCCAGCGGTTCCATGGCTATCGCGAATAGCAAGGGTGAGAGGGGGCACCCCTGTCGCGTGCCCCTGGATATGCCGAAGGCGGGAGAGCGTTCTCCATTCAGGAGTAACGAGGCACGGGGTCGATGGTACAGCAAGTGGATCCACTTGAGGAACCCCGGAGGAAATCCCATATGCGTTAAAACTGAGAATAAGTACTCCCATTCCAAGGAGTGGAACGCTTTGGTGGCGTCTAGAAAGACCGCCACCGCCTGCTCCTCCTGGTCAATTCCCTGCAGGATGGAAAAGAGGGTCCTCACATTGTGCGAAGTGGATTGCCCAGGTATGAATCCCGCCTGATCAGGCCTGATGAGGTTATCCATCAACAGCGTGAGCCTATTGGCCACTACCTTAGCTAGTATCTTCACATCGCAGTTAATTAGGGATAAAGGTCTGTACGAGTCCGTGGAGTCGGGGGCCTTTTCTGGTTTCAGTAACAAGACCAACATTGCCTCCCTCATGGAAGGCGGGAGCGTCCCGGTTTGGACAGCCTCTTCATATACCGCTCTTAGGAAGGGGGCTAGTGTGTCGATATAGGTCTTGTAAAACTCAATTCCGAGGCCGTCGGGTCCAGGCACCTTCCCATTCCCTATGTGCATAATAGCCTCACGTATTTCGTCCTTCCCTAAGTCGGAGGCTAAGAATTCGCGCTGCCGGTTGCTGAGCCAGGCCAGCTCTATCTGCTGTAAATATAGAGGGGTCTCAGCTTGACGTGCCGTGCATGTCGTGTACAGTTTTTGGTAGTGCGCAGTGAACACCTTCATTATGGCCGACGTGTCTCGATGGGTCACGTCCCGGATAGCCAGCACATGGTTCGCCGTACTAGGTGGACGGATGGTCTCGGCTAGCGCCCTACCAGGGCGCTCGCCCTCGCCATATCTGTGCGCCGTGTGGTATTTGCTGCGGAAGAGGCACTCCCTTTCCGCCTCGTTTTGATACTTCATGAGAAGTTCGCGTATCGTGGCCAGAGTGGGACCTGCGCCTGCCGCGTGAATGTTCGTCTCTTCCTGTTTGATCTGACGTTCTAGGTGTGCTATTGAAGTGCGAATATCTTTGAGTATGCCTCCCGCTTTAGCTATGCAATGGCCCCTAACGGTGACCTTCAGGGCTTCCCACACTGTAACTAGGGAGGGTACTGAGTCGACGTTGAGTCTCAGGAACTCCTCTAGTGTTTCCCCCAGTTCAGTCTGAAACACTATGTCGAGGAGCGCCGTGGGTTGCAAGCGCCACTGCCTGGGTTGGGGCGACAATCCCAGTGGGTGTATGGCCATAAGCACTGGGGAGTGGTCCGAGTAAGTGTGCGCTAGGTGACGCGAGGAGAGGGCGTGTAACGCTGTGGGGCATATTCTCAAGGACACATCGCCGAATTAGCGGCACTTTATCGCAGCCAAAGTGGTGATAAATTCATCGCACCATTCACAAGCTGGTGCTAACAGCCGATAACACCAGTTTCCATGTGATAGCAGTCGCAAAAAACATCACCACGGATGACACCGGCAACGAACGCTAATGAGATGCAGAGTAGGTGTTCCCGTGCAAAAACCCGCGAAAACACCACTTCGCAACATTCACAACGACCAGCCAGATCGGCGATAAGAACACAAAACATGCGAAAAGGCGCGTTAGCAGCAGGGATTTAACACCTGCTCCTACCTGGTGTTAAGTGGGACGACAACCTGCACCACAAAAGGGAGCCCAGCCCACAGCCACACCAGAAGAACAACAGATGCCATGGAGCCACTGATCATGCAGCTCGGAGCCCCAAGAGGGCCACAACACCCACCGCCACCACACCCAGGACACCCCCCCCGGACTACCACACCGGCAGTGGGGTACGTGACGTGCTAGGCCCCCATGATTGGCTGGGTCACATGTCATGTGATGCCTGTGCTGGATGGGAGTGGTGTGGGTCTGAACGAGCTCCAGGGAGTGTCCGTGGTATGCTGACGACTAGACCAGTGACCAGCAGATCACCACAGGGACGATCTGGGACATTTAGTGTTGTGGCCCCCCTTGGAAGCGGAAGCGGAGTGGACTGGCCTAGCGTATGGCAGGCCAGCGTAGGGGTGGGAACAATGAACCCGGGGCTCCGGGCATGCTCCAGTTCTGGGCTGGACATGGAAGTAACTGAAGCGTGTGCCCCTGTCGTAGTGACCACGCCACCCGGACCGCAATCGGCAATGTTGCACCCTGTCACTCAAGTCCCACGACATGACCAACATGGACGACACCCTACATACACCCTACATACAACCTACATACAACCATACCCACATACGTGAATGACCAAAGGCATGACACAACTGTGCGAATCTGAATGTTTAATACACATCCAGTCGAGTGTTGCAGCTGGAGCAGTACAGGGCCATGCAAACCCCACTTCACATCATTGGCCCGTGTAGGGCCAGTCAGAGTCCTTCAGGGATTGACAAGTACATCGGAAGGGGAAGAGTTCAGTCCGCAGTCTGATCGCTGTGTCATTGGCAACCAAACAGAATATGGCAGTCCATGTCGAGGTCCAAGGTGAGTGTCGTAGAGTGAATCGGGGGACAGTGGAAGGTGATGATGCAAAGGGCAGGACCAAGCAGAAACCCGACACATTGCGGAGATGAATGCTACTGCCACCTCCTCACCACTACGGTTGGTTCACCAACATCTTCGTCCTCTGATGGCACATGTGCCTCACACGTGGGTGGTGGTGGATTGCCTGCCGTACTGTGAGGTACTGACACATCAGGGGGCGAGGATGTGGCTGAAGAAGCCGCAGCAGCACCCATCGGAGCAAGGCCTTGAGGCAGCAATGCCATGACGATGTGCTGCAGGGCATTGAAGGCCCCAGCCACATCCTGCTGGTGTGCGGCCATGGCAGCCATCCTGTCCGCCGTCATCCGCACCATGGTCTCCATGAGCCCCCGCATCTGTCCCAACTCCCGGCTGACATCGCTGGAGCCACTCTGACTGGACAGTTGTTCTTGTCTCAGTATCATGACTCCAGCGATGTCAGTCATGGATCGCTGGAGAGCATGGAGTGGACTGTGGGTGTCTGTTAGGTACTGAAAGTGGTCCCTGATGGGAACAAGACACCCATGTATGGCATCAAGTTTGGCTGCCATGCGGTCGAACCCCACCTGCACCTGATCAGCCACCTTCTCCTGGCACTCCAACACACGACGTTGGAAGGCCATGTGTTGGTCGTGGGGGTCCTGGGAGTCAGCCGTGGTGGTAGGTGCTTCCTGCTGTGTGGTCTGTGCAGGGGGTGGGGTCTCCTCGATGCAGCTGGGCTCCCCTGCTCCTGGGCGTGGGCTCCTGAGTGCGTCCATGAGCTGTTGGAGGGCGTCGTGGTCGATGATGGTGTGGTCCTCTTCGTCATCAGTGAAGAGCTGTTGGGTCTGCTCTGCAGGAGGTGTTGGTTCTCCCTCCGCAATGTGGAGGGCAGGTACAGTTAAACATTGTGTTCACATGTATGTTGACGCATTGTACAGGTTTACATACAAACTGCATGACAATGTACATTGTGACTGTTTGGGAGGTGCTGCCTATTTGATGCGGGACAGTGGACATTTCGAAAACATCACGGATGTGTGTTTGTACATGTACATTTTCATCCCACGTTTCCCTGCTATGCCACAAGTGATTGGCCAGTTTCTACACACAAGCGGCACCACTTGGCTCCCCTGTTCTGTTGTGAACGTGTTCCATTCCTTCAACATTGTTGTCAATGTTGATGTGCTCTGCATATTATGTGGGTGTGCTGCATTTTGTGCGAGTCGCCCCTGCGGCTCTGATGTGGATGGCCCTTATCCCTCTCAGGCGGTGTGCCTTGACTTCTGTGCTCCTGCAGTGCAGTGGTGTTGCATGCTTGGGTGGATTGGGCTCCTGGTGGTAGTTGGGACTGTGGGGCATGGTTTGTCCGCAGGTGTGTTGTCCAGGACAGGGGTTGTTTGTGCAGGTGGATGTGTCAGGGTGTGTCCTGCTCCTGTACGGATGTGGTCCACACTCAGCCACATCAGTGTCGTGGCGTGCACCATGTCATGTCATATCGACTGCATCCATGCTATTTGTCATGCTGTCTCACTTGCATTGTCAGTGTGGCTCACTGACATGCCGCTGTGCTGGGTTCGGCACATGTGCATGGGTTTGTTGTGAGATTGGCGATGTGTGGGGAGTGCCCCCTCTGTGCACATTGTGGACGGGGGCCCACTTGCTGTTTCTATGTGTGCTGCAGTGTGCCAGGTAGATCAGGGGCATGACCCAGGGTCATTGTGGGTGTGCAGTGTGCTAATCTTGATTGTGCATGTGTGCCATTGTGCCTATCTCCCCCCGTCCCCCCAGTCCCTGGTTGTTACTCACCCTGTTGCTGTTGTCCCCGGTCCTGTCGAGCAGTGTCCGGTCCCCCAACTCCTGCCACCGTCTCCCCACTGATGACTGTGGACACCATCTCCTCCATCTCATCCAGCTCCTCCTGTGGCGCAGGACTCCCACCTCCAGTCTGCATTGCTGCCTTCTGGTTGTTGGCGAGTTTCTGCTTTGTTTTGCGCTTCACATCATTCCAGCGCCTCTTGAGCTCTTCCATTGTCCTCCTCAGCACTCCTACTGCATTCTCCTTGTCCAGGATGGACTGCCATATTCCATTTTTTGTTGCCAATGACACCGTGGCGGTGACGAACAGTTGTTGATGGTGTTCTACCACCTCCGTGATCAGGATCCTGTTTTCCTGCGGGCTGAACTTCGTCTTCCTCTTCTTCTTGTCCTTGCCCTTCCCTGTCCCCGGGGTCCCAGGCTGGACCTCTGTGGGGCTTGTGGGGTTCTGGGCGTCCTCTGTACCTGCTCCGGCTGCCTCCATGGTGCTTCGCTGTGGTTCGACATTTTTTTTTTTTCCTGCTTTTATGGTGATTTTTCCCGCCGGATGTGTGTGATTTGCAGGCCTGGTGCTGCTTTTCGCTGATTGTTTTATCGCGTTTGGGGCCATCGCACCTTTTTTCGCGTTCGTGTTTAGCATTTTTTCGGTGTCGCGTTGGTTTTAACGCGGGCATTTGTCGCGTTATCGTGAGACTATCGCATGGTGCCGCAGGGTTGCGAATACTGAGTTAACACGGTGTTATTTTCCCACGATGGACTGCGATGTGAGGAGTTGCGTTATGCGATTTTGGCGATAGTTAACACACGTTCTTGAGAATAACCCCCTATGTCTTGCGAGGTGATCCACATGTCCAGCCGGGACCAAGTGTTGTGTACTGCGGAGTGAAATGTGCCCTCCCTCTGTGCTGGAGGGTGATGGCGACAGATGTCCACAAGTAAATTGTCTGCAATTATTTGCTGGAGTTGGCGTTGTGCCTTGGAATAGTGGTGCGGTAGCGGGTGAGAGCGGTCCTGCGAGGGTTGCAGCGTAAGGTTGAAATCACCTCCCCATATTAGATGAGTCGAGCCTATGCTCACTACCCGTGCCCATAAGGTTATGTAATAGTCTTCACCATCCATGTTAGGCCCATAACTACACACGAGTGTGATGGAGGCAGAGGCTAGTCTCCCCCACGTCATGCAGAACCTGCCCTGTGGGTCTAGTGTAAAGCCTTCCTCAGTGTAGGACACCGCTTTTTTTATTAGTATTGCCGCGCCTCTGGAATAGGCGGAATACGAGGAAAAGTACCTGTGAGAGGCCCATCTTGAGGCAAACTGGGGCTGCTGGGAGGGGAGGGTGTGCGTTTCCTGCAGCATGGCTATACTGATATGATGCCTGTCTAGGTAGGCCAGTATGTGCTGGTTTTTTCTGGGGTCGCCCAGCCCCTAATGTTCCAAGTTAGGAGACCCATGGACGCTATGGTGTCTGGCTTGTGTCCCTCATCCGCCATTTCCTAAGTTCCAACCTGTATATTGGAATTGTGGACCTGTACCTGTGATAAAGTGTGTGCTATAACCACGTTGCCTGGTATCTAACGCAGATTTGGTAATGCCTACCCTTCTACCCCGACATTCCCCCCACAACAGCGACCCCAACTTGCCGTGTACAGTACCCTCCCTCTGAACCCCTCCCAATGCATCAAGAAACATTTGAAACATTTGTGCCACCATTTCCCTGAGTGAACATTGCGCTGGCCATGTTATGGGGTTACATGTCATTCGCAACATAGGGAGATCACGGTGCAAGAACAGGCAGACACAGTGCATCAGCAAATCAGATAGAAAACGAGTCTCAGGGTTATTAGTGGTCCATGGTGACAGTGTCCCTCCATCAGAACAACAAAGGCAACCGCCTAACAATAAAGTCCCCGCGATTGGGGGACAGGGGAGCGCCCTTAGAGACGTGTGTCCCAGGGGGTGTGGCGGCTCCTCCTGCAGCATGGTAGCGTGCAGAAGGGGGCCCTGGAATGCTAATACAATATCCGACAGGATCCTCACCGCCTACTAAAAGACTAGAGAAAGGGCGGGAGGCAATACATTGACCTTATTTAATGTTACCTGCATATTGAAGCAAATGTCCATGCCGTCAGTGCCAACATGGCTACCTGCCGACAGCGACGTGCATAACTGTATTCAATGCTCTCAGTCCTCTTCATGATGCGCCGGGCCATCTCTGCCGCTCGTCGGGGATCGCTACGCTCTCTTGGCCGCCAGCACTGTTTTTTTAAAGAAGTCCGCCGCTTGTTGTGGGGTGCTACAGATGTGGTGCTTGCCATCGTAGGTGAGCCGTAGACGTGCGGGGTAGAGCATTGCATACTCCACTCCTTCCTGCTGGAGTTTCTTTTTGATGGGAGAAAATTTCTTCCGCTCTTCCTGGACGTTTAGGGTGAAATCAGGGTAGAGTGATATGGCATTGTTCTCAAAGACAACGTCTTTCAGCTCTCTCGCCTTGTGCAGGGCTGTATCGCGGTCATGATAGTTGAGTAGCCTCACGACTGTGGGTCTAGGTGGTGCTCCCAGCGGGGGCTTTGGTGCCAATCTGCAGTGTGCCCTTTCCACAATGAGCATCCTGGAGAATGCCTCCTGGCTGAAGCAAGTAGTGAGCAGCTGCTCTACGTAATCTTCAAGCCTTCCAGTGTTTGTGGTCTCGGGGACGCCAGTTATGCGTATATTGTTCCGCCTCGAGCGGGCTTCAATGTCCTCATTTTTGGCTGCAATCACCTTCAGCAGCTTGTCAATGTCCGTGAGTTGCCCTGCAGCCTGCGTATGATCGTCTTCGAGAGTAGAGATTCGCGCTTCGGCCTCCTTGATCCTTCCATCTTGTTTTTCGATCTTCTGGGTGATCTGGTCCATTCTGGCGCACATGGAATCCATCTTCCCCTCGATGGAGCCAAAGCTTGCTTTCATTGTGTGGAGCAGTGTCTTCATGTCCACCTCATTTGTGCCTTGTGTCTCTTGACCCGCGCTGTCTTGTTCTGGGTCGGGCGGCTGCCCTCTGGGCGTTCTGCGGGTGTCAAAATTGAGTTTGGGCTGTTTGCCATCCGGTTTCCCCATTGTCGCAACCAGCTGGGCGGATGGGAGGCGCTCCCGCCGACACTTAGCTGTTCTTCTGACTGTTCGCTCCGGGCGGCGCGAGGGGTTATGATATGCGCAGGAACGGGATGGCGTGGGTGGCGTCACTGTCCAGCTGCGCAGGGGGGGGAACAGCGCCGCGGTTCTTGTGGTGCCCAGCCTCTGGAGGGCTGCAGGCCTGTGGTCCCAGTGCAAGTGCCAGTCCAGCGCAGGGTCATTGTGTCCTGGGCCGGGTGGGGGCCCGGAAATGTGTCCGTGTACCCCGCTGCAGAGGGGGTTGACACTCGAAGTGCTCAGCCTGGGGTGATCTTGTAGTGGAGTAGAGGGTGTGTTGAGGTAAGGATTGGGTCGCCCCTCACCTGGCAACGCCTGCGCGATGTCTTCAAGGTCACGGTCCCCCGACCAGGTGGACCGCGTGTGCTGCGTTGTGCAGGGGTGATAAAGTCGTTTCGTCCCTCCTCCCCGGGGATCGAGCTCACGGGGACTGCTCCAGGTACAGCTCCGTGCGGGGTCGACTGGGGCCACTCCCCAGCAGTGGGGACGATGCAGTGTCAGGCAGAGCGATGAAGGCCCAAGGTCCCCCGGGCGACCCACGGGAAGGACGTACACCCTCCGCCGATGTTCTCAACCGGCAGGCGTAAGGAGCGGATGCGGCCCCCAGGCCACCGGGCCCTCAGCTTCACATTCACCTTGCCCAGGGGGCGTCAAGGGCGCAGCTGGGAGCGCACCACAGGGCTCAGGAGGGCCCACCCAAGTGCGTTATCTCAGGCCCCGCAGGCAATAACGTCTGTGCCCCGTACCTGTTCGCGCAGGCCGCGATGCAGTGGCGGTGTGCGCAGGGTAGGCCCCAGCTCCCAGCCCCCCGCCAGCCTCCACGTCCGGGCAATCCCCGCGAAGCAAGTGGGCGAGAGTGTCCGATTGCGGCGATGTTGCACCCCCCGTCAGCTGCTCCTCTGCCTCTCTCCCACAGGTAAATGCTGGTATGGTTTCGGGTGATGCGCCCGCCAAGGGCGGCTCGTCAGGATCAGCGCTCCTTTCTAGGCCTCACTCACGCGGGGCAGGCCGCGATCCTCGGCCTTGCGTGAACGTGATCCACGCCGGTATAGCTCAATGATCGAATGTAGGGCGCGTGTGCAAGTGCGGTCGCATGCCACTTCTTCGCTGCCGCGCCCCTGCGTGCCCTGCCGGGTACTTGCCGCCCTGGCTCCGCAATCCCGTCTGGCAGTGGCTGCTGGTCCGTCCCGGCAAGGCTCCCCAGGCTCTGTAGGCAGTGGGCCGGTCTCGCCAGTCGAGGCCCAGCCAGCAGTAACGCGTCTCACAGGCCTCAGATTGAGTCAGCGCTCCGTGGGGTTATCCCGGCCTCTGGCTTCCCGCAAACAGCTCGCGCTGCCTCCGACTGTCCCCCGAGGCCGAATGAAGCGATTTTTGGCGAAGTACGCCAGCGGATTCAGGATAGATGCTGAATATTTCATCCAGGGCTGACGGAGCCTCACTAAGGTGCGGCCATCTTGTCAGCCCGCCCCCTAGCGTCTCCTACTAACATTATCTTTAACAAAATTAATTACATTTAATTTATATTTTAACTAAATATATATAAATAAACTTAATTTAAAAAAATATAAACACACAAACATAACATTTTATACGTATACATATATTTACTTTAAAATACTTTATTAACTATTATCTTTATTTAATTTTTAAACTTTTAAATTATATAAAAATAAAATATATACATATATCAATTATTAAAAATTAAAAAATTGCTATTTTATAATTAATTCAAACATTTAACTATAAAAAAATATTTAAAACGTACACAATACAATAAACACAACAGTAGGGAAAATGTAAGTTAGCGGAATAATTAAATTTACTACTCCAACTCCAGTGAGTGCAACAGTAGAGAAAGTGTTGGATAGCGGAGGGCTAAAAATTACTATTCCCACTCCAGTGAGTGCAACATTAGGGAAAGTATTGGATAGTGGAGGGGTAAAAATTACTATTACCACTCCAGTGAGTGCAACAGTAGGGAAAGTGTTGGATAGCGGAGGGGTACAAATTACTATTCCCACTCCAGTGAGTGCAACAGTAGGAAAAGTGTTGGATAGCGGAGGGGTACAAATTACTATTCCCACTCCAGTGAATGCAACAGTAGGGAAAGTGCTGGATAGCGGAGGGGTAAAAATTACTATTCCGACTCCAGTGAGTGCAACAGTAGTGAAAGTATTGGATAGCCGAGGGGTAAAAATTACTATTCGCACTCCAAAGAGTGTAACAGTAGGGAAAGTGCTGGATAGTGGAGGGGTAAAATTTACTATTCCCACTCCAATGAGTGCAACAGTAGGGAAAGTGCTGGATAGCGGAGGGGTTAAAAATTACTAATAACATTTAAACAATTTTAAAAATTAAAATAATGTTAAAAATACATAAACAATATTTTACAACTACTTATTAATTACATTTAATTAATTAACAACTAAATATTAATGAATCAATTAAAAATAAATTACTTCCCACTCCAGTGAATGCAACAGTAGGGAAAATGCTGGATAGCGGAGGGGTAAAAATTACTATTCCCACTCCACTGAGTGCAACAGTAGGGAAAGTGTTGGATAGCGGAGGGGTTAAAAATTACTAATAACATTTAAACAATTTTAAAATTTAAAATAATCTTAAAAATACATAAACAATATTTTAAATCTACTAATTAATTAATTTTAATTAATTAACCCACTAAATATTAATTAATCAATTAAAAAATAAATTACTTCCCACCCTTCTTACCATTTTCACCTAAAAACACCACAACACACACCTGAAATTAATTACACAATTAACATATTTATTTGCCAATTAATTAATTAAAATTAATTAACAACTAATTATTAAATAATTAATAAAAAATTATTTTACACATTTAACACTATAACATCTCGATTCAACAAATATAAATAAATAAAAATGTATTCAATAAATTTACTATAATTAAATTACTTCCCATCCTATTCCCCTATAAACCCACAACCCGCTACAGAACTAAAAACGCAGAATTCAACTTAAAAAAATAAAAATACTAAAATTAATCAATACATTTACCATAAATAAATTCCTTCCCACCCTATACCCCTATAAACCCACAACCCGCTACGGAACTAAAAACACAAAATTCAAACAAAAATAAATTAATTACTACTAAAATTTTAACACATATAATAAAAATACAAACAATTCTTATACAAAAATCACATACATCACACACATATAACATATATACTAAAATACATAACATTACTAAAAATCGATATTTTTAAGAACTATATTTTTGCAAATGATATTAAACACTTCGATATTTTTACATCGATATTACTTACCTTAAATTGATATTCTTGACCATGAGAATTTGTCTGTCGATATTTTTGACCAACGATATTTATGACTCGATAGTTGTGCAATTCGATATTTTTGATTCGATATTCTGTCTCTGCACCGTTTTTAAGGACTGGCCACCACTGTTCAGATGTCAGCTGCAAAAACAACAATTGATGGACAGAATGCAGAACAATGTCATACATTCACCCCAGTACAGAGATCTGGGCCTAAATCCATCGTTTTTTTTGCTCACCATGCCATTCCAGTTTGAACCTAGCCATATGCAAATCAGTCTTGACTCTGTGCCCAATGGGAACAGTCCAGCCCGAACTGCCAGGCCAGGTCCTCCCTGGACTGGAAACAAGCATCCTAGGACCGGTTTCGGGGTTTCACCCCTCATCAGCCAGGAAAGCTTGACTCCAGTGGCATGGAAAGCAGGGGACCCACGTCTGGGCATACCCATCCCACTCGGGGTGACAAATGCAAAAACAACAATTGATGGACAGAATGCAGAACAATGTCATACATTCACCCCAGTACAGAGATCTGGGTATAAATCCATCGTTTTTTTTGCTCACCATGCCATTCCAGCTTGAACCTAGTCATATGCAAATCAGTCTTGACCCTGTGCCCAATGGGAACAGTCCAGCCCGAACTGCCAGGCCAGGTCCTCCCTGGACTGGAAACAAGCATCCTAGGACCGGTTTCGGGGTTTCACCCCTCATCAGCCAGGATAGCTTGACTCCAGTGGTATGGAAAGCAGGGGACCCACGTCTGGGCATACCCGTCCCACTCGGGGTGACAAATGCAAAAACAACAATTGATGGACAGAATGCAGAACAATGTCATACATTCACCCCAGTACAGAGATCTGGGCCTAAATCCATCGTTTTTTTTGCTCACCATGCCATTCCAGTTTGGACCTAGCCATATGCAAATCAGCCTTGACCCTGTGCCCAACGGGAACAGTCCAGCTCGAACTGCCAGGCCAGGTCCTCCCTGGACTGAAAACAAGCATCCTAGGACCGGTTTCGGGGTTTCACCCTTCATCAGCCAGGATAGCTTGACTCCAGTGGCATGGAAAGCAGGGGACCCACGTCTGGGCATACCCGTCCCACTCGGGGTGACAAATGCAAAAACAACAATTGATGGACAGAATGCTGAACAATGTCATACATTCACCCCAGTACAGAGATCTGGGCCTAAATCCATCGTTTTTTTTGCTCACCATGCCATTCCAGTTTGAACCTAGCCATATGCAAATCAGTCTTGACCCTGTGCCCAATGGGAACAGTCCAGCCCGAACTGCCAGGCCAGGTCCTCCCTGGACTGGAAACAAGCATCCTAGGACCGGTTTCGGGGTTTCACCCCTCATCAGCCAGGATAGCTTGACTCCAGTGGTATGGAAAGCAGGGGACCCACGTCTGGGCATACCCGTCCCACTCGGGGTGACAAATGCAAAAACAACAATTGATGGACAGAATGCAGAACAATGTCATACATTCACCCCAGTACAGAGATCTGGGCCTAAATCCATCGGTTTATGCTCACCATGCCATTCCAGTTTGAACCGAGCCATATGCAAATCAGTCTTGACCCGGTGCACAACGGGAACAGTCCAGCCCGAACTGCCAGGCCAGGTCCTCCCTGGACTGGAAACAAGCATCCTAGGACCGGTTTCGGGGTTTCACCCCTCATCAGCCAGGATAGCTTGACTCCAGTGGCATGGAAAGCAGTGGACCCACGTCTGGGCATACCCGTCCCACTCGGGGTGACAAATGCAAAAATAACAATTGATGGACAGAATGCAGAACAATGTCATACATTCACCCCAGTACAGAGATCTGGGCCTAAATCCATCGTTTTTTTTGCTCACCATGCCATTCCAGTTTGAACCTAGCCATATGCAAATCAGTCTTGACCCTGTGCCCAATGGGAACAGTCCAGCCCGAACTGCCAGGCCAGGTCCTCTCTGGACTGGAAACAAGCATCCTAGGACCGGTTTCGGGGTTTCACCCCTCATCACCCAGGATAGCTTGACTCCAGTGGTATGGAAAGCAGGGGACCCACGTCTGGGCATACCCGTCGCACTCGGGGTGACAAATGCAAAAACAATTGATGGACACAATGCAGAACAATGTCATGCATTCACCCCAGTACAGAGATCTGGGCCTAAATCCATCGTTTTTTTTGCTCACCATGCCATTCCAGTTTGAACCTAGCCATATGCAAATCAGTCTTGACCCTGTGCCCAACGGGAACAGTCCAGCCCGAACTGCCAGGCCAGGTCCTCCCTGGACTGAAAACAAGCATCCTAGGACCGGTTTCGGGGTTTCACCCTTCATCAGCCAGGATAGCTTGACTCCAGTGGCATGGAAAGCAGGGGACCCACGTCTGGGCATACCCGTCCCACTCGGGGTGACAAATGCAAAAACAACAATTGATGGACAGAATGCTGAACAATGTCATACATTCACCCCAGTACAGAGATCTGGGCCTAAATCCATCGTTTTTTTGCTCACCATGCCATTCCAGTTTGAACCTAGCCATATGCAAATCAGTCTTGACCCTGTGCCCAATGGGAACAGTCCAGCCCGAACTGCCAGGCCAGGTCCTCCCTGGACTGGAAACAAGCATCCTAGGACCGGTTTCGGGTTTCACCCCTCATCAGCCAGGATAGCTTGACTCCAGTGGTATGGAAAGCAGGGGACCCACGTCTGGGCATACCCGTCCCACTCGGGGTGACAAATGCAAAAACAACAATTGATGGACAGAATGCAGAACAATGTCATACATTCACCCCAGTACAGAGATCTGGGCCTAAATCCATTGGTTTTTTGCTCACCATGCCATTCCAGTTTGAACCGAGCCATATGCAAATCAGTCTTGACCCTGTGCACAACGGGAACAGTCCAGCCCGAACGGCCAGGCCAGGTCCTCCCTGGACTGGAAACAAGCATCCTAGGACCGGTTTCGGGGTTTCACCCCTCATCAGCCAGGATAGCTTGACTCCAGTGGCATGTAAAGCAGTGGACCCACGTCTGGGCATACCCGTCCCACTCGGGGTGACAAATGCAAAACAACAATTGATGGACAGAATGCAGAACAATGTCATACATTCACCCCAGTACAGAGATCTGGGCCTAAATCCATCGTTTTTTTGCTCACCATGCCATTCCAGTTTGAACCTAGCCATATGCAAATCAGTCTTGACCCTGTGCCCAATGGGAACAGTCCAGCCCGAACTGCCAGGCCAGGTCCTCTCTGGACTGGAAACAAGCATCCTAGGACCGGTTTCGGGGTTTCACCCCTCATCAGCCAGGATAGCTGACTCCAGTGGTATGGAAAGCAGGGGACCCACGTCTGGGCATACCCGTTGCACTCGGTGTGACAAATGCAAAAACAATTGATGGACACAATGCAGAACAATGTCATGCATTCACCCCAGTACAGAGATCTGGGCCTAAATCCATCGGTTTTTTTGCTCACCATGCCATTCCAGCTGGAACCTAGCCATATGCAAATCAGTCTTGACCCTGTGCCCAACGGGAACAGTCCAGCCCGAACTGCCAGGCCAGGTCCTCCCTGGACTGGAAACAAGCATCCTAGGACCGGTTTCGGGGTTTCACCCCTCATCAGCCAGGATAGCTTGACTCCAGTGGCATGGAAAGCAGGGGACCCACGTCTGGACATACCCGTCCCACTCGGGGTGACAAATGCAAAAACAACATATTTATGGACAGAATGCAGAACAATGTCATACATTCACCCCAGTACAGAGATCTGGGCCTAAATCCATCGTTTTTTTTGCTCACCATGCCATTCCAGTTTGAACCTAGCCATATGCAAATCAGTCTTGACCCTGTGCCCAACGGGAACAGTCCAGCCCGAACTGCCAGGCCAGGTCCTCCCTGGACTGGAAACAAGCATCCTAGGACCGGTTTCGGGGTTTCACCCTCATCAGCCAGGATAGCTTGACTCCAGTGGCATGGAAAGCAGGGGACCCACGTCTGGGCATACCCGTCCCACTCGGGTGACAAATGCAAAAACAACAATTGATGGACAGAATGCAGAACAATGTCATACATTCACCCCAGTACAGAGATCTGGGCCTAAATCCATCGTTTTTTTGCTCACCATGCCATTCCAGTTTGAACCTAGCCATATGCAAATCAGTCTTGACCCTGTGCCCAATGGGAACAGTCCAGCCCGAACTGCCAGGCCAGGTCCTCCCTGGACTGGAAACAAGCATCCTAGGACCGGTTTCGGGGTTTCACCCCTCATCAGCCAGGATAGCTTGAATCCAGTGGTATGGAAAGCAGGGGACCCACGTCTGGGCATACCCGTCCCACTCGGGGTGACAAATGCAAAAACAACAATTGATGGACAGAATGCAGAACAATGTCATACATTCACCCCAGTACAGAGATCTGGGCCTAAATCCATCGGTTTTTTGCTCACCATGCCATTCCAGTTTGAACTGAGCCATATGCAAATCAGTCTTGACCCTGTGCCCAACGGGAACAGTCCAGCCCGAACTGCCAGGCCAGGTCCTCCCTGGACTGGAAACAAGCATCCTAGGACCGGTTTCGGGGTTTCACCCCTCATCAGCCAGGATAGCTTGACTACAATGGCATGGAAAGCAGGGGACCCACGTCTGGGCATACCCGTCCCATTCGGGGTGACAAATGCAAAAACAATTGATGGATGCAATGCAGAACAATGTCATGCATTCACCCCAGTACAGAGATCTGGGCCTAAATCCATCGTTTTTTTGCTCACCATGCCATTTCAGTTTGAACCTAGCCATATGCAAATCAGTCTTGACCCTGTGCCCAATGGGAACAGTCCAGCCCGAACTGCCAGGCCAGGTCCTCCCTGGACTGGAAACAAGCACCCTAGGACCGGTTTCGGGGTTTCACCCCTCATCAGCCAGGATAGCTTGACTCCAGTGGTATGGAAAGCAGGGGACCCACGTCTGGGCATACCCGTCCCACTCGGGGTGACAAGTGCAAAAACAACAATTGATGGACAGAATGCAGAACAATGTCATACATTCACCCCAGTACAGAGATCTGGGCCTAAATCCATCGGTCTTTTGCTCACCATGCCATTCCAGTTTGAACCGAGCCATATGCAAATCAGTCTTGACCCTGTGCCCAACGGGAACAGTCCAGCCCGAACTGCCAGGCCAGGTCCTCCCTGGACTGGAAACAAGCATCCTAGGACCGGTTTCGGGGTTTAACCCCTCATCAGCCAGGATAGCTTGACTACAGTGTCATGGAAAGCAGGGGACCCACGTCTGGGCATACCCGTCCCACTCGGGGTGACAAATGCAAAAACAATTGATGGACAGAATGCAGAACAATGTCATACATTCACCCCAGTACAGAGATCTGGGCCTAAATCCATCGGTATTTTGCTCACCATGCCATTCCAGTTTGAACCGAGCCATATGCAAATCAGTCTTGACCCTGTGCCCAACGGGAACAGTCCAGCCCGAACTGCCAGGCCAGGTCCTCCCTGGACTGGAAACAAGCATCCTAGGACCGGTTTCGGGGTTTAACCCCTCATCAGCCAGGATAGCTTGACTACAGTGTCATGGAAAGCAGGGGACCCACGTCTGGGCATACCCGTCCCACTCGGGGTGACAAATGCAAAAACAATTGATGGACACAATGCAGAACAATGTCATGCATTCACCCCAGTACAGAGATCTGGGCCTAAATCCATCGGTTTTTTTGCTCACCATGCCATTCCAGCTTGAACCTAGCCATATGCAAATCAGTCTTGACCCTGTGCCCAACGGGAACAGTCCAGCCCGAACTGCCAGGCCAGGTCCTCCCTGGACTGGAAACAAGCATCATAGGACCGGTTTCGGGGTTTCACCCCTCATCAGCCAGGATAGCTTGACTCCAGTGGCATGGAAAGCAGGGGACTCACGTCTGGGCATACCCGTCCCACTCGGGGTGACAAATGCAAAAACAACAATTGATGGACAGAATGCAGAACAATGTCATACATTCACCCCAGTACAGAGATCTGGGCCTAAATCCATCGGTTTTTTTGCTCACCATGCCATTCCAGTTTGAACCTAGCCATATGCAAATCAGTCTTGACCCTGTGCCCAATGGAAACAGTCCAGCCCGAACTGTCAGGCAAGGTCCTCCCTGGACTGGAAACAAGCATCCTAGGACCGGTTTCGGGGTTTCACTCCTCATCAGCCAGGATAGCTTGACTCCAGTGGCATGGAAAGCAGGGGACTCACGTCTGGGCATACCCGTCCCACTCGGGGTGACAAATGCAAAAACAACAATTGATGGACAGAATGCAGAACAATGTCATACATTCACCCCAGTACAGAGATCTGGGCCTAAATCCATCGGTTTTTTTGCTCAACATGCCATTCCAGTTTGAACCTAGCCATATGCAAATCAGTCTTGACCCTGTGCCCAATGGGAACAGTCCAGCCCGAACTGCCAGGCCAGGTCCTCCCTGGACTGGAAACAAGCATCCTAGGACCGGTTTCGGGGTTTCACCCCTCATCAGCCAGGATAGCTTGACTCCAGTGGCATGGAAAGCAGGGGACCCACGTCTGGGCATACCCGTCCCACTCGGGGTGACAAATGCAAAAACAACAATTGATGGACAGAATGCAGAACAATGTCATACATTCACCCCAGTACAGAGATCTGGGCCTAAATCCATCGTTTTTTTTGCTCACCATGCCATTCCAGTTTGAACCTAGCCATATGCAAATCAGTCTTGACCCTGTGCCCAATGTGAACAGTCCAGCCCAAACTGCCAGGCCAGGTCCTCCCTGGACTGGAAACAAGCATCCTAGGACCGGTTTCGGGGTTTCACCCCTCATCAGCCAGGATAGCTTGACTCCAGTGGCATGGAAAGCAGGGGACCCACGTCTGGGCATAACCGTCCCACTCGGGGTGACAAATGCAAAAACAACAATTGATGGACAGAATGCAGAACAATGTCATACATTCACCCCAGTACAGAGATCTGGGCCTAAATCCATTGGGTTTTTTGCTCACAATGCCAGATGTCAGCAGCAGAACTGTATGCAGTGCCGTTGTGACATTCAAGACTATACAGTGCTGCATTTGTGGCATCCAAAACAGGGCACAATGTTCCAGATGTTGTCTTGATAGGATACCGTACTCCAGATGAGTTATGCAGGACACAATTCCAGATGTGCCATCCAAAACTGGGTGCAATGCTCCACACAATCCCTTGTGGACTTCAACACTTCAGATGTAAACCTGCATATAATGTACCAGAGCGGTCAACGAGGACAAGAAGCACCAGTCCAGATGTGGCCTCCGGAGGCCCAAACTTGGTCTCTGGGATGAGCACAATTCAACGTATGTGTCTATCCAGAAACACAGTGCTCCAGAAGAGAGCTCTCTAGTGATAGCTGCATCGGTTGAGGTCCAGAGATACCCTCCTCCTTGGTTGTACAGAGGCTGTAATACAACGAAGGGTACCGGGGTACGGTAGTAGTCGTGGATGAACCGGAGTCCTGACGGAAGCACGGTGAGTGCGTCTGCTTCCGGAGCAATAATAGCGCTGGGTCACACTTTGCCTCCACCACCTCAAGCACACTGCTCTCACCGCCGGCGCCTAAGCAATATTTGACAGTTGATTGAAAAGACACCATGAGCTGAAGGAGCTTGGCCCACAGTCCTTCCTTCCACAGACCATTGTCTACGTCCCATTAACCACCCCCCTATGCTCTGTGGTGCTTAGTCCCCTGAAAGTACTTTTCTGCCCCGCGAACCCCCACCCGTAGGTGCTACACTGCTACACTGCTACCTGATACCTTCTCAGCATGTGGTGTCACCTACACTGGTGGGTTTTAGGCCTGGCTCTTCTGAGCCCACTCTTACATTCAAATCACATGTTTTATCTTATTGCACTAGGAAGGGTAAAAGACTGGTAGTGACTTTTCTTCAAATGTGCACTTTTGCTTTTAAGGAACCTAGTTAAAAGTGCCTTTCTTGGTTTGTATCTATTTTCATCTGACAGGAGTAACGAACCATGACATTCATTACACTTCTGGAGAGCTGGGTTCAGCACAGGAGTCCACATCTGGAGAACAGGGCCAGAAATGTTGAGGTGCTTCTCGAATACTTTGTCAAGTCCTGCAGCCCACGTCTGATGTTTGTGTGTCCAGTCCTCAAGAACAGTTCAAGAGCACGGTGCTGAGTTCAGGATAACACCCCTGGCTTGTTATTATGTCTGGACCTCAAGAACACTTTTAGAACATCATGTCGTTTCACTGATGTCACATCAGGGGCATTATATCCAGTTTCGTATGCCACATCTGGAGAACTAGCGACAGGCATAATCTTCTCCTCCTCCCTCAGGCCTGCCCTACTAGGCGCCTGGAAACCCTCACGGTGATTAGCAGCGCTCTACAAATTAACATAACATAACATAGCATAACATAGCATAACATAGCATAACACCAGTGCCCTCCTACTTCTACAAACTTTAATGTTCACATAAAACTACCACTGGCAAAGCCCAGTGCTCGCTTTGTTTAAACAAGCATTGCCAAAGCCAATATTTATTTCTTCTAAATGAGAATGCTAGCAAAACCCAGCAGCTTTTGCAACGCTTATCCACTTTGACTGGTCAGTACCACTTATTACTATTTATGTACATTGCACCTTGCAAAGACAAGTTTGAAATAAACAAAAAAAACACAAAAACTCTCACTGAAATGTGGCATTTCCATGCCGTTGGATTTTTGAAAAGTTTTAAAAAAGGGACTGGTACCTTCGTCTATCAGGTGAGGTGCCTGGACTCAGACACAAGTTTCTGCAGCAGACTGCAGTACATTAGGCCATTACTAGCGGTTGCTCAGGTGTCCAAAACTGCCCTTTCAATCTCATCATACCAGAGAATTATGAACAGAGCAGATGCTCCTAAATGTCTCCATCTGATGAAAGTGGAAAGAAACAAGGGCAAAAAAGCAGGACTTTGCTTTTGTTTTACGCATGCCAGATCACAGGAAAGGTGTGGATTCAACACAAATTTGAATTTCACTTTCATAAATGTAATGATTTTTGCTTGTTTTGTATGTCCTAGATAAGCACGTCAAAGCTGTTTTATGATGAAAATACTAATTATGAAGGCCCTAAAGATCAGGCACAGGGAGCAAGGAAATGAAAGTCAGACCAGGTAAATAAGTCATATACATGAGAGCCAGTCACTGAAGGCGCTTCACCCAAAGCCCACTCTCTCTGTACAAATATATTCTATATGTAGCGAGAGGCAGCACCTTCAACCATCAATAGAGTCCCTTGAGTTAGACACAGATGCTTGCTTTAGAAGGCTGCAGCACCTTCAACCATCACTAGAGTCCCTTGAGTTAGACACAGATTCTTGCTTTAGCAGGCTGCAGCACCTTCAACCATCACTAGAGTCTCTTGAGTTAGACACAGATGCTTGCTTTAGCAGGCTGCAGTACCTTCAACCATCACTAGAGTCCCCTGAGTTAGACCCAGATGCTTGCTTTAGCAGGCTGCAGTACCTTCAACCATCACTAGAGTCTCTTGAGTTAAACCCAGATGCTTTCTTTAGCAGGCTGCAGCACCTTCAACCATCACTAGAGTCTCTTGAGTTAGACACAGATGCTTGCTTTAGCAGCCTGCAGTACCTTCAACCATCACTAGAGTCCCCTGAGTTAGACCCAGATGCTTGCTTTAGCAGGCTGCAGTACCTTCAACCATCACTAGAGTCTCTTGAGTTAAACCCAGATGCTTGCTTTAGCAGGCTGCAGCACCTTCAACCATCACTAGAGTCTCTTGAGTTAGACACAGATGCTTGCTTTAGCAGGCTGCAGTACCTTCAACCATCACTAGAGACCATTGAGTTAGACCCAGATGCTTTCTTTAGCAGGCTGCAGTACCTTCAACCATCACTAGAGTCCCTTCAGTTAGACACAGATGCTTGGTTTAGCAGGCTGCAGCACCTTCAACCATCAATAGAGTCCCTTGAGTTAGACACAGATGCTTGCTTTAACAGGCTGCAGCATCCTTCAACCATCACTAGAGTCCCTTGAGTTAGACACAGATGCTTGCTTTAGTAAGCTGCAGCACCTTCAACCATCACTGGAGTGCCTTGAGTTAGACACAGATGCTTGCTTTAGCAGGCTGCAGTATCTTAAGCTGTTAGAAGAAAGCCCTTGAGTTAGGCACAGATGCTTGGTTTAGCAGGCTGCAGCACCTTCAACCATCACTAGAGTCCCTTGAGTTAGACACAGACGCTTGCTTTAGCAGGCTGCAGCACCTTCAACCATCACTAGAGTCTCTTGAGTTAGACACAGATGCTTGATATAGCAGGCTGCAGTACCTTCAACCATCACTAGAGACCCTTGAGTTAGACCCAGATGCTTTCTTTAGCAGGCTGCAGTAACTTCAACCATCACTAGAGTCCCTTCAGTTAGACACAGATGCTTGCTTTAGCAGGCTGCAGTATCTTGAGCTGCTAGAAGAGGGCCCTTGAGTTAGACACCGATGCTTGCTTTAGCAAGCTGCAGTACTATCAGCCATTTCTAGAGTCCCTTGAGTTAGACACAGATGCTTGCTTTACCAGGCTGCACCAACTTCAACCATCACTGGAGTGTCTTGAGTTAGACACAGATGCTTGCTTTAGCAGGCTGCAGCACCTTCAGCCATTACTAAAGTCCCTTGAGTTAGACACAGATGCTTGCTTTAGCAGGCTGCAGTATCTTAAGCTGTTAGAAGAGAGCCCTTGAGTTAGACACAGATGCTTGCTTTAGCAGGTTGCAGTACCCTCAGCCATCACTAGAGTCCCTTGAGTTAGACACAGATGCTTGCTTTAGCAGGCTGCAGCACCTTCAACCATCACTAGAGTCCCTTGAGTTAGACCCAGATGCATGCTTTAGCAGGCTGCAGCACCTTCAACCATCACTAGAGTCCCTTGAGTTAGACACAGATGCTTGCTTTAGCAGGCTGCAGTATCTTAAGCTGTTAGAAGAGAGCCCTTGAGTTAGGCACAGATGCTTGGTTTAGCAGGCTGCAGCACCTTCAACCATCACTAGAGTCCCTTGAGTTAGACACAGACGCTTGCTTTAGCAGGCTGCAGCACCTTCAACCATCACTAGAGTCTCTTGAGTTAGACACAGATGCTTGATATAGCAGGCTGCAGTACCTTCAACCATCACTAGAGACCCTTGAGTTAGACACAAATGCTTGCTTTAGAAGGCTGCAGCACCTTCAACCATCACTAGAGTCCCTTGAGTTAGACACAGATTCTTGCTTTAGCAGGCTGCAGCACCTTCAACCATCACTAGTGTCTCTTGAGTTAGACACAGATGCTTGCTTTAGCAGGCTGCAGTACCTTCAACCATCACTAGAGTCCCCTGAGTTAGACCCAGATGCTTGCTTTAGCAGGCTGCAGTACCTTCAACCATCACTAGAGTCTCTTGAGTTAAACCCAGATGCTTTCTTTAGCAGGCTGCAGCACCTTCAACCATCACTAGAGTCTCTTGAGTTAGACAAGGATGCTTGCTTTAGCAGGCTGCAGTACCTTCAACCATCACTAGAGTCCCCTGAGTTAGACCCAGATGCTTGCTTTAGCAGGCTGCAGTACCTTCAACCATCACTAGAGTCTCTTGAGTTAAACCCAGATGCTTGCTTTAGCAGGCTGCAGCACCTTCAACCATCACTAGAGTCTCTTGAGTTAGACACAGATGCTTGCTTTAGCAGGCTGCAGTACCTTCAACCATCACTAGAGACCATTGAGTTAGACCCAGATGCTTTCTTTAGCAGGCTGCAGTACCTTCAACCATCACTAGAGTCCCTTCAGTTAGACACAGATGCTTGGTTTAGCAGGCTGCAGCACCTTCAACCATCAATAGAGTCCCTTGAGTTAGACACAGATGCTTGCTTTAACAGGCTGCAGCATCCTTCAACCATCACTAGAGTCCCTTGAGTTAGACACAGATGCTTGCTTTAGTAAGCTGCAGCACCTTCAACCATCACTGGAGTGCCTTGAGTTAGACACAGATGCTTGCTTTAGCAGGCTGCAGTATCTTAAGCTGTTAGAAGAGAGCCCTTGAGTTAGGCACAGATGCTTGGTTTAGCAGGCTGCAGCACCTTCAACCATCACTAGAGTCCCTTGAGTTAGACACAGACGCTTCCTTTAGCAGGCTGCAGCACCTCCAACCATCACTAGAGTCTCTTGAGTTAGACACAGATGCTTTATATAGCAGGCTGCAGTACCTTCAACCATCACTAGAGACCCTTGAGTTAGACCCAGATGCTTTCTTTAGCAGGCTGCAGTAACTTCAACCATCACTAGAGTCCCTTCAGTTAGACACAGATGCTTGCTTTAGCAGGCTGCAGTATCTTGAGCTGCTAGAAGAGGGCCCTTGAGTTAGACACCGATGCTTGCTTTAGCAAGCTGCAGTACTATCAGCCATTTCTAGAGTCCCTTGAGTTAGACACAGATGCTTGCTTTACCAGGCTGCAGCACCTTCAACCATCACTGGAGTGTCTTGAGTTAGACACAGATGCTTGCTTTAGCAGGCTGCAGCACCTTCAGCCATTACTAAAGTCCCTTGAGTTAGACACAGATGCTTGCTTTAGCAGGCTGCAGTATCTTAAGCTGTTAGAAGAGAGCCCTTGAGTTAGACACAGATGCTTGCTTTAGCAGGCTGCAGCACCTTCAACCATCACTAGAGTCCCTTGAGTTAGACCCAGATGCATGCTTTAGCAGGCTGCAGCACCTTCAACCATCACTAGAGTCCCTTGAGTTAGACACAGATGCTTGCTTTAGCAGGCTGCAGTATCTTAAGCTGTTAGAAGAGAGCCCTTGAGTTAGGCACAGATGCTTGGTTTAGCAGGCTGCAGCACCTTCAACCATCACTAGAGTCCCTTGAGTTAGACACAGACGCTTGCTTTAGCAGGCTGCAGCACCTTCAACCATCACTAGAGTCTCTTGAGTTAGACACAGATGCTTGATATAGCAGGCTGCAGTACCTTCAACCATCACTAGAGACCCTTGAGTTAGACCCAGATGCTTTCTTTAGCAGGCTGCAGTAACTTCAACCATCACTAGAGTCCCTTCAGTTAGACACAGATGCTTGCTTTAGCAGGCTGCAGTATCTTGAGCTGCTAGAAGAGGGCCCTTGAGTTAGACACTGATGCTTGCTTTAGCAAGCTGCAGTACTATCAGCCATTTCTAGAGTCCCTTGAGTTAGACACAGATGCTTGCTTTAGCAGGCTGCAGCACCTTCAGCCATTACTAAAGTCCCTTGAGTTAGACACAGATGCTTGCTTTAGCAGGCTGCAGTATCTTAAGCTGTTAGAAGAGAGCCCTTGAGTTAGACACAGATGCTTGCTTTAGCAGGTTGCAGTACCCTCAGCCATCACTAGTCCCTTGAGTTAGACACAGATGCTTGCTTTAGCAGGCTGCAGCACCTTCAACCATCACTAGAGTCCCTTGAGTTAGACCCAGATGCATGCTTTAGCAGGCTGCAGCACCTTCAACCATCACTAGAGTCCCTTGAGTTAGACACAGATGCTTGCTTTAGCAGGCTGCAGTACCTTCAGCATTCACTAGAGTCCCTTGAGTTAGACACAGATGCTTGCTTTTGTAAGCTGCAGGACCTTCAACCATCACTGGAGTGCCTTGAGTTAGACACAGATGCTTGCTTTAGCAGGCTGCAGTATCTTAAGCTGTTAGAAGACAGCCCTTGAGTTAGACACAGATGCTTGCTTTAGCAGGCTGCAGTATCTTAAGCTGTCAGAAGAGAGCCCTTGCGTTACACACAGATGCTTGCTTTAGCAGGCTGCAGCACCTTCAACCATCACTAGAGTCTCTTGAGTTAGACACAGATGCTTGCTTTAGCAGGCTGCAGTACCTTCAACCATCACTTGAGTCTCTTGAGTTAGACACAGATGCTTGCTTTAGCAGACTGCAGTACCTTCAACCATCACTAGAGACCATTGAGTTAGACCCAGATGCTTTCTTTAGCAGGCTGCAGTATCTTCAACCATCACTAGAGTCCCTTCAGTTAGACACAGATGCTTGCTTTAGCAGGCTGCAGCACCTTCAACCAACACTAGAGTCCCTTGAGTTAGACACAGATGCTTGCTTTAGCAGACTGCAGTACCTTCAACCATCACTAGAGACCATTGAGTTAGACCCAGATGCTTTCTTTAGCAGGCTGCAGTATCTTCAACCATCACTAGAGTCCCTTCAGTTAGACACAGATGCTTGCTTTAGCAGGCTGCAGTATCTTAAGCTGTTACAAGAGGGCCCTTGAGTTAGGCACAGATGCTTGCTTTAGCAGGCTGCAGCACCTTTAACCATCACTAGAGTCCCTTGAGTTAGGCACAGATGCTTTGTTTAGCAGGCTGCAGCACCTTCAACCAACCACCTGCGGAGTAACGGTATGCTAAGTAATATCATATATTACTCTGTCTAGGTACTTCTCACAGTAGATACTAGCGTATATCAGGAATGCCGAGGTCCAATTCTCCATATTAATAGGTACCCTCGGTCGTCTTGTCAATTCCCATTCTTCTTCCTTCGACCCCTCTTTTGCCTGTATTTCCCTGTGTAACAGTTTAAAAACGTCCACGTATTCGTGTTTCCAAATCCTGTTTTTTGTCCTCTCAGATAGATGCGAGCCTAATGGCATCGCCAAACCCATATATGGTAGCTTCTTGTGGTGTTTATCACCCGTCTTGTCCTCCTTCCCATCCTCCTCTTCAACTTTGACCATCTGGACTCCTGCGCCTACCATACGTGACACCCCCCCATTATCTTTGGGCTCCGCAGTTGCTACCGCTGTGGGCGCTAGCCCCACGTCTCTTACCTTCCCTTCGCCAACACCCACCGACTGGCAGGATTTTCCCTTTTTTCCAGCAGCCCCTTCTCCCCAGGCTGTCCACCACTCCCCAGTACCCGAGGGTCCTACTTGGGTCTCCTTGTCGCTGACCCGGCAGCTGGGCTTTTTCTGCGGCACAGCTTTCGCCTTGTATTTTCCCTTGATGGTCTCCTGAAAAACACTAACTTCCTTGTTTGACCTCTCTGGCACCCCAGGGGCCCTTTTCACTCCTTCGTCCTCATCACACACTTCACCTTCCTCCCACTCGTCACTTTCTTCCTCGTAGTCAAATACCAATTCTGCCTCAGGCACCACTGGCTCTCTCATTATCTCCTGTACCACTCTCTTCTGACCTCTCACCACTCCCCCACTCTTCCCGGTGCACTTCTTCGCCGCCACCGTCATTGCACGCTCCCTCTTTGGCGGGTAGGCTGCCGCGGACCCCCCTGCTTCTTCTGACCAGCGCCCCGGAGCCGTTGTGCGCCCCACCAGTGCTACCCTCCCCATCCCAGCTTCAGCCGCCGGGAATGCCCCCCCAGGCTGCTCCAACCTGGGGGGTCCCCAGCACCACTGGGCCTCACCGCCGTGCTGGCTGTCCCTGCCCTCTTACCTTTCTGCCGCTCAGCAGGGAACCAAACCCACTTGCACCTCCCTTATCCTGCTCAGGCTCCTGAAAGCTGTCCACTTCCTCAACTGCACCACAAAGCTCCTCCCCCCACTCTGTGTCCCCAAACCAGCCCTTACCCTGGCCTCACACATGGCTGCCCATTTGGCCTCAGTCTCTTGGATGAGCTGCCTCTGCTCCCTTATCTTCTCCTCCAATAATAGCCCCTCCAATCTGGGCAAGGATGGGGGAGATATCCCCTGACTTGTCCCTTCCCGAGGAACCAGCTGTGGCTCCCTTCCCTTTCTTTGCTGTGCCTGCCGACTGAATTTGTACTTGGGGCCCGCCCTCCTGGCCTTCTTCACTGCTGGGCCCTGGCTACCAGACTCTTCATTTGAGGCCTTCCCAGGGGGGTTCCTACACGAGAGATCCAGCGGGACGCTCTCTTCCCCCTGGGCCCGTGCTCATCTCCCTTCAGCCCGGCGCCCAAGCTCAGCGGCGCCGGATCGCTTATCAGCTGCTACTCCCCCCCGCTAGCCTCCTCACCTTCTTTGCCGTCAGCATCGGGCAGGCTCTGCCTCCTGCCTCCGCACTTCTGCTGCGTGGTCTTTCCTTGGCCCGCCCCCTGGGCCTAGAGGGTTTACTGGCGGTTAGCGGCTCGTCCGCACACGCCGCTACCACACCTGCTGATGCCATGCGTGTCAGTCGGACTATGCCGACCCACGCTTCCTCCAGCACGCCAGGGCGGAGGAGGTCCGCCCGGCCTGCCAGCCCAAGGATACGCAGTGCCTCGCGCACCGCGTCGTTGTCCGGGACAGCCATTCTCCGCTCCACGCAGGTAAGAGTATGGCTGCTGTTCCACTAATTGCCCTAACTACCACTCAGCTACTCTACTACACGGTTCTCTTGGGCCTAACTGCTGCCTACACTAATTTTACTTTCCCTATCCCTGTGGGTGAGGTGTCAGGAAAGAGGCCAGAACCTCCCTCCAAGACACCTTTAAACCCCACCCTTGACCTGCCCCTGTAACCTCCCTTAGGACCCCCTCCCACCTATCTCCTTCCGGCCATGTGCGAATCCCCCGGGGGAAGACTGGTTTGCGACCCTTGCTTCCCCCGGGGGCCGTCAATGCTTGTTGTTGGAATCCTGCATTGGAGCCATCCACAGCCCAGCCCACTAAGAGGGCGAAGAGTTAGACAAAGAGCTCCAATTAATCAACAAACGAAAGTGCTCACGATCTACAAGAGGAAAGTCAGGAAGCAGTAAAAATGTATTATGGAGGTAAACACACAAACGTGTGTGAACATAAGCCTGTGGCAGACCCAAACAAACACAAGCATTTACAATGCAATAGGTGTCGCATTTATGCGAGACCTATTGCATTGTAAATGGTAGGCATCACAACAATGGAGGGAGGGAGGGCGGGTGGGGGGGTTTGAGAAGGCACGGACAACGGGAGGAAGAATGCACGGGCAACAGGAGAGAGGGCGGGGTTTAAAGAAGGCACCAAAGCATGTCGTGCCTGAGCAGGAGACCCTCATTAAAGAAAATAGTGCTCACAGTGTAAAATATCTTGTACGGTGTAACAACCGAAGTAAAGGGGCCAGTAGCCGTGGGAGGATACAAATGACGACATGGCCATACTAAGGAGGGACTAGCAAGCCTCATAATGAACCAGAAGACAGCATTTACAAACGACAAACACACAAGCCAATGAAAAATAAGGGCGGGGGAGTGGGCAAAGCTTCTCTCCGTACTCAACTACCACAGATCTTCGCAGAGCAGCGCTTGCGTGCTGGCTCACGCTCGACCTGAAAACATGGTGTTCAGTCCCCACAAGCCCAGCAAAATGCACTTGCTCAGATTACAATCTTGCTGTGTGCTTGTAAAATCTATGGACTGATTCTCAGCCTGAAATCTGCGCCTGCGGTTTTCCACCCTTGTATGCTTTCCCATTTCTGACTGTTCGGAATTTGATAAAGTTTTCCAGGTTACATTTCAAAACCTGTACTAGTCATAGCTTGACTGGAGCAATGAATTTGCTTACTTTTTTCTTTTTTTCCTCTCTGGGAACCCCCATTTCATAGGCTCCCCAAATTTTAGGGAGTGTTATCTAGCACTTTCCACCCTGGAAAGGCGTTTACTCCTGCCTTTGGTAGTAGTAAACCACGGCCCATTTCTAAGGTGGTGAGAGTTCATAAGGTGGTGAGAGTTCATAGGGTGGTGAGAGTTCATACGCACTGTGTAAGTTTATGAGCATTCATGCACTTCCAGTGCATTCTCGACTTGGATCACCTACTCCTCACCTGCAGGAGCAGTTTTAACCACATGGAAACCTGCTGAGTAAATCCTTTTAAAGTGTGACACAGGTCTGGTAATTACACATGTGGCTCTAAACTCATCAAAATAGGTTAATTGTGCATCCCAGTCAATATTACATGTGAAATAGCTTGCGAATGAGACCGCGGGTTTACCACTAGATCCTTGAAGGGTTGAATAGATTTTTAAAAGAGGTGAATGTAAAATACTTTTTCATTTCCCTTTAACCACCGATTGTCTCAAACTGCAGCCCAGCTCTTTAGCTTGTTTGGAGCTGTATGCTTAGTTGCCAAGGTTTCAGATTGCTTATGTGTGACATTTTCATAATTTCAGTGTAATTATGAGTGACATTCAATGACTGTGAGTGACACTTTCTCGCGAGCAAAATCAAGCAATGAAGACAAGGGAAACATAAATATCAGAAATTACACCCATTTGAGCAACGAGAAACTCTAAGAAGATTTCTAAACTGCTGTAAAGCACCAGAAATGGAAGGGCACTGTGAGAACCGACTGTACCAAACAGGATGTGAGAGGCGATACTGCCTGCAAATGAGCCTCTTGTTCCAAAATGCACTGTGCTGTGCGCTCACCACTGGCAGCACAGGAAAGCAAACTCACTGCCAGCGCACTTTAGTACTATACTCAGTCGCGGCCTGTGCAGGTAAGCGCGGTGAGGCGGGGGTGGGACGGGGCAGGAGGGGGGAAGTGATTAATGGCAGAATAGGGAAAACAAAATTAATAAATAAATAAAACCGCTTACCTTGCGCTCGCCGCATTGCCGAGTCGGCGATGCGGAGAGAGAAGGTAAGTGGTTTTATTTATTTATTTATTTTATTTTCCATATACCGTCGTTTGTCACTCCCCCTGCCTCGCCCCGACACTTACCTGCACGGGCCGCCACTGGCTATACTATACTACTCTAGTACTGCACGCCCAGGAGAGGTCCCAGGGCGCTTCAAGATGGGTGACCAATGCATTTTAGTGCAGTGATGTGGACACCTGCACTAAAATACGTTACTCTAACCCCTGATGCGTGGTACTTGGCAGGGCAGGGAACTTAAATTCCTCAAAAATAAGACTCCAATCCTGTATTTAGCAGCAAGTGGTAAACAAATGGATAATGTCAGCTTCTTCATGACCACAGCAAAAGCTGACCTATTGCCCCATTAATTACATTTGTTAGGCGTGCAATAAATATCTTGTATCACTTTAAAGTGCTGACTTTTAATGAAAGAAGTGTTAGCGAATACATATCCACATAGCTGCCGCTGCAGGTAAGAGCTGTGGGGTGGTGGGGCCGGCTGGGGGGATTTCAAGAGACGATCATGAGGGAAAATTAATTATTTATTTAATTTTCCATTGTGGTCGTCTTCCGAAATGGAACCCCCCCCCCCCAGCCGGCCCCACCGCTCTTACCTGCAGCGGCCTTGGCTGCCCATAGTATACTAGTATGACCATTATAATGAACAGTAAGGGTGCAGCTTTAAATCATGGATTTCTCAGATCATCTAATCGCAGTCTGCAAATGTCAGCGAATGTTTGAAATCCTGTAAAATATATATCGAGCTTTCACATCAGAGATAAAGTCGTACGTATGGCGTTCATAATTATTACAACTTGGCTGGCTCTTGGCAGTAACGCACTGTTTCAGCCAGCTTCACTGGGGTAAAGCATCACCCCAATTTCAAAAACTCCCCATGTAAAGAACCCTCCCTCAGCTCGAAGCCTGTGTTAACTTCCACATAAAGCCCCATCCTTATGCCAGATCCAGTTCAAGCACCCGGTGTAACATACCATCCCTGTGACTGCAACCAACTTCCCTCCTAGCATTTAAAGCACCAATCCTGAGGCAGAAACCTGCAAAGCTTCCAACGTGTGTGTCACCCTTCCCATGCCAGGAGCCCACTTAGACCTAATATTTAAAGGATGCGGCAGTACAACCAAAATAAAATAGAGCTAGTGGAAGGACACCAAACTGTGAACATCATGAAAATTACTAGTGTAGAACTTCACATTTTCTAGTGTGCATACACCAACATCGTGAAAAATATTTGTGTGCATTTAAAAGCAGCAGGAGTTTCGGGTTTGTCCTATCTGGCACCGCATTGATACGTCCCTTGCTGTGTTCCAAGTACCTGCTCTGTGCTGTCTGCATGCAATGCACGGCCGGGGGCAAGGGTCACAGCAGGAAACAGGGTCCACCAGGAACTGGGTGGGGTGTCGGCTAACTGGTCTCAGAGTCTCATGAGACCAATAAATCTGTGGAACACCAACAGCCATTGCAACATCTGCAGTTGCTTATAGCCATCCAGTGTGGACTCGAATGGGGACAGTCCGGCCACCTGGGCAAGGACTGGACTTGTGCACAGAGGCAGCCTACTACGTGCATGCAATAAATATGACACTGTGTGGTCTACTGCTGCCACTAGTGGGGCAATTAAGTCCTTCAGAGGCAGTTATCTGGGGCTGCAGCACTCCACATGGCCAGAGCAACAAGAAAGCATTCCGAGCTCTGGGAATTTTTAAGATGTGGTCTATGTTGAGGGGCTGCTGCCAGCTGTTCAGGTCTGCTTCTTGGTGGCGACAACCAGCAACCACTGCCACAAATGAACTACTGCCAATGGTGCAGAATAAAGGTTACTTAAATGTAATCCTTGTTCTCAATCATTTAAAATGACTGCTGAATACACAAAGAACTCTTCATCTTCTCGGGTGTCAGCAAAACAAATAAATAGTAACATAGCTTGGATTAAAGCAGTGTGTCCTTGGCTAGCAGGCGACGGAGGCACAACATATTTAAATACTTTGGGGCCGATTCCGATCTCGGCCGGTAGGGCACCGAATCGGATTTGGCTTAACCGGATCCGATTCGGAACCCTCTTTCCCGACCGATTCGTACGTGCGTCCGGGCGAGCGAGTACGATGCGAGCGCGTGCGAATTCGCCGACCGACTCGTACGCCCGTCCCAACCGCACCGACCGACTCGCACGGATGCGCCTCGCACCGCGCAATGGAGACATTTCCCGGCCGGGCAAGTACGATGCGCGCCGTGAGCAGTCCGACCGACTCGCGCCGTCCGGCTCGAAGAAGCAGTCGGAGCCGTACTTCGGGGGTCCGTGTCAGACCCCCTGTATGCGTAGCCACGTGAGTCGCATACAGGGGGGACCCATGGGTCCCCCCTACCTGTGCGTGTACGGCGCGAGTCGCTTCGCCGCGTACACGCTGTAGGGGGCGCCCTTGTTCGCCTCGCACCCATTGAGTCAATGGGAGCCCGCGTACGCGTTGTACGACCGGCTCCCATTGACTTCAATGGGAGTCCGACCGAATCGAGTCCGATAGCATGCGTACGCATCGTACTCGTTCGGTCGGGCTGCTAGGGTCCGATTCGGTCGGAAATCTCTCCGGGTCCGGCTCGGTCGGAGAGATTTCCGGCCCGAATCGGAATCGGCCCCTTTGTGTGAATAACACACATTGCATTATTTTTGCCCACTTGGTGCCGCCTTTGCCAGTCAGAGACTACAGGAATCACACCCCTTTTACTCACCAACTCAGAATTAGCCCGTCTGTAAGATCCAGCAGCTACACATGTCTCAGAGAGGCCGTCGGGGTTGAGAGAGGGAGCACAATCTGTTTTTGCTCACGGGAAAGATACAATGTATCCCTGTGTTCAGCCTCACCATAACAACGAGTCTTAAAGGCCCACCGGCAGGGTAAATTGCTTTTTTTGATAGTCAGCTACGATCTAGACTGTTTACTCTATTTACAGACCTGACCCAATCCAGAAATACTGGAGGTGAAGAAGATACCCATTTCACGCAGAGTTCCCTTCTTGCCAATAATATTAAGACAAATAACAGTTGTGCATGCTGTTTTTTAAGTTTAAATTGTGATCCCTCTCCTGGCAGGACCCCAAAAATAGCCAAAGCAAGGCTTACCTCGATCTCTTTTCCCAAAATTTCTCGGATAGCCTTACCAACATCTTGCCAGAAGACCTGGATCTGAGGACACTGCCAGAACATATGTACATCATGAGCATTCCCCGTAGAAGACTTTGAGCAAGCTTTAGTTCCTTCACCTCCCAGTTTTTATAATATTTTAGGGGTCCAATACGCTCTGTGAACCGTAAACATATGATTTCTTCTGAGAGGTACAGCTTTAACAACCGACCATAAAGTGAGCATCGATACTTGCCATAGGTATCTTACATCTATCATCGGCATGTCTCTCTCTCAGGACTCCTCCGGAGGTGCTGACACCAAATCTTCTCCCTTTACCCGCATCCAGTACCACTTGGAAACTTCTTTGCGTTGATGAATGGGCCCCTGCAGTTTATTTTCCCATTCTTCGTTTCCTTCCCCGTCTTTACCTAAGCCGCATGCCCAACCCGATAATTGATAAAACTTAAACTTAGATAAACTTTGGTTCGTGATAGCAGTTAAGGTCTCCCAGGAAACTATTTTTTAATCCTCCAGTAATTGCCTCCATTTTTTTATTCCTGCTTCCATCAATGGGACAGCCAGTTTATCCTGCAGGCAATTAGGAGTCCCTGGGGAATTTCAAATAGGTGCACCGATACTGTAATAGGGTATCTTCAAAATTCTTCTGATCTGGTACCAAAGCTCACTTGCCACTCTTAATATCTTTAGTTTAACTTTCTTAAAAAATGTTGGGTGACCAAATTTAAAAAGAAAGAAATCACCGCCAAAAGGTAATTTTCTTGTCATTGCTTGAAAACAAGGAGAAAACAAGCTGAGTTAAACAAGAGAGGTCTTATATTTTTTAGCTGGAAGGCCTAACAGTATAAATGAAAATCAGGCCCTGCAATGCCTCCTTCTAATTTAGATCTTCGAAGTTTCTTCCAAGCGATCCTCACTCCCTTGCAAGACCAAATGAAGCTTGTAATTTCTCCTTGCAGAGTTTTTATAGCTTTTACATTAAATGATAACGGGATCGTATCAAAAATAAAAGTAAATTTTGGTAAAATAGACATTTTCATCAGATTAGAATGGCCTATCATTGAGAGCGGTAAACACCACCAAGACTTTAACAAAGCTCTAGTCTCCCTAATTTTTTTTATCGACATTGGCCTGGGCCATCTTGGTAAGGTCTTGAGTAACCTGTATCCTGAGATATCTTATCTCTTCTTTTATCAGGGGGTTGTTTAATTGAGTATTCCATGAAATGCTTTCGTGTTTTTTGTGAGTTAATTTGATAACCGGAGACCTCCCCAAATGCCAGCTGTTCAGGACTGCCTCCTAGTGGCGACAACCAACAACCAACGCCACAAATGAACTACTACCAATGATGCAGAATGAAGGTTACTTAAATGTAATCCTTGTTCTCAATCATTTAAAATGACTGCTGAATACACAAAGAACTCTTCGTCTTCTCGGGTGTCAGCAAAACAAATAAATAGTAACATAGCTTGGATTAAAGCGGTGTGTCTTTGGCTAGCAGGCGGCGGAGGCACAAAATATTTAAATACTTTGTGTGAATAACACACATTGCATTATGTTTGCCCACTTGGCGCCGCCCTTGCCAGTCAGAGACTACAGGAATCACACCCCTTTTATTCACCAACTCAGAATTAGCCCGTCTGTAAGATCCAGCAGCTACACATGTCTCAGAGAGGCCGTCGGGGTTGAGAGAGGGAGCACAATCTGTTTTTGCTCACGGGAAAGATACAATGTATCGCTGTGTTCAGCCTCACCATAACAACGAGTCTTAAAGGCCCACCGGCAGGGTAAATTGCTTTTTTTGATAGTCAGCTACGATCTAGACTGTTTACTCTATTTACAGACCTAACCCAATCCAGAAATACTGGAGGTGAAGGAGATACCCATTTCACGCAGAGTTCCCTTCTTGCCAATAATATTAAGACAAATAACAGTTGTGCATGCTGTCTTTTAAGTTTAAATTGTGATCCCTCTCCTGGCAGGACCCCAAAAATAGCCAAAGCAAGGCTTACCTCGATCTCTTTTCCCAAAATTTCTCAGATAGCCTTACCAACATCTTGCCAGAAGACCTGGATCTGAGGACACTGCCAGAACATATGTACATCATGAGCATTCCCCGTAGAAGACTTTGAGCAAGCTTTAGTTCCTTCACCTCCCAGTTTTTATAATATTTTAGGGGTCCAATACGCTCTGTGAACCGTAAACATATGATTTCTTCTGAGAGGTACAGCTTTAACAACCGACCATAAAGTGAGCATCAATACTTGCCATAGGTATCTTACATCTATCATCGGCATGTCTCTCTCTCAGGACTCCTCCGGAGGTGCTGACACCAAATCTTCTCCCTTTACCCGCATCCAGTACCACTTGGAAACTTCTTTGCGTTGATGAATGGGCCCCTGCAGTTTATTTTCCCATTCTTCGTTTCCTTCTCAGTCTTTACCTAAGCTGCGTGCACAGCTCGATAATTGATAAAACCTAAACTTAGATAAACTTTGGTTCATGATAGTAGTTAAGGTCTCCCAGGAAACTATTTTGTGACCCCGCAGTAATTGCCCGCATTAATTTATTTCTGCTTCCATCAATGGGACAGCCAGTTTATCCTGCAGGCAATTTGGAGTCCCTGGGGAATTCCAAATAGGTGCACCGATACTGTAATAGGGCATCTTCAAAATTCTTCTGATCTGGTATCAAATAAATAGTCCGATTCAAGGCTCTAATACGGGATCCTGGTGGTAAGGAGGTTCCAGTTGGGGGCCAGAACTGAGAGGCATGTAGCGGCGGGTGCCGCGGTCGAGTTCTGAGATGCGACCTTGTAAATGCAATAGGCTGCGCTGGTCGGCATATTCAAATTCAGGTGCAGCGTAATGTTTGTAGAGAGAATGAGCAAATACCCATGAAATGTTTTCCGTAAACGCTGCTGAGTCGCAAATCATTGTCATAGATACTACTCAAGTATTGATAAAAGCATGGGTCATTGTGACTTAATAATTTATTGAGGAACGAGTGTATATTGGGCAGTAGCCGTGGGTGTGATATGAAATATTAAACCATATGTCAGCCTGAGAGGGATTACGGTTAGTGAAACCCATTATATACATTTGCAGGAATGGATCGACAAGTGCGATCTTTTGAGTGGAACGCGACCCTGTGGCGCATGGTTCCGAATGAGAGGTGGTTGTAGGTACGCCGGACACGAGCAACCATATGGTAACTACATTAAAATAATATATAGTGGTTCTTTTAGATTGAGGTCCTATTGTTGAAAGGAGTGTTCGTGATTGGTACATTTCTCTTTTTTATCACTGTCAATAACCACAGATTGGGTGTGAAAAGGACTGAGGTGAGGACTGGTGCCCCAGCAGCCCTGATGAAGTTGCCTTGACGGGTTTGGCAACGACAAAAAATAATGGCCAAATGTTTGCCTTGTTTTTAAATTGAGGACACTGACAACAGTGAATAAAGAAGTGTTGGATGTGAGTGCTATCTCGTTTTTAGTATATTGGGAACTCCAATTTATTGTGCACGCTTGGGGTAAATTTAAACACTGAGTGTACTTTATAGCCTCAGTGGTAGGGGTCACATAAACTTGTTATTTTGACCTTCCACCTCGGTGGATTGTTTACACACACCTTTTTCTTTTTTTCTTTATTTTTTCTGGGCAAGGAAGCAACCGATGATGATAACGTGGGCCTACTGGCGAGTACCATCCAGGAGCCCTTTGGGTTTGCGCACGTGAGGTGCTTTCTTACCTTTCTCACATTTTTTACGTGGTTGGGTATGATTTATTTGTTTTTTTTAGTTCACTCTGAGCAATGAAGTGAACACGATTATCTGGTGGTTATTGACTGTTGATTTTTAAATGAGAACAGTCAGGACAATCCAGATCATTGACGACTAGGAATAGATCTGGGTGGGGAAGGGGCGTCAATAAAGAGATAGAACCCCCTAAGAGTCCTTAAAGTATTGATGGACTGTTCATAGAGGTCAGACCTTGTTGTGATTATAATCAAATAAATAGTAACATAGCTTGGATTAAAGCAGTGTGTCCTTGGCTAGCAGGCGGCAAAGGCACAAAATATTTAAATACTTTGTGTGAATAACACACATTGCATTACTTTTTGCCCACTCGTCGCCGCCCTTGCCAGTCAGAGACTACAGGAATCACACCCCTTTTACTCTCCAACTCAGAATTAGCCCGTTCTGTAAAATCCATCAGCTACACATGTCTCAGAGAAGCCGTCGGGGTTGAGAGAGCGAGCACAATCTGTTTTTGCTCACGGGAAAGATATAATGTATCCCCGTGTTCAGTCTCACCACAACAATGAGTCTTAAAGACCCACTGGCTTTGCAGGCGGAGCGACAGTGCGAGATTAAATGCTGCACATCAGGCTGTTCGTTTGAAGCAGCTCGTGATCCCCAAAGCATGTCAGGGAGTTTTATATGTGTGACCAATGCTTTTTAATGCAGTGATGCAGACACCAGCATTAAAATGCGTTAGTCTAACCCCCGATGCGTGGTAGTTGGGAGGGCTGTGTATGTCTTTGCACAGCAGCAATGTCAATGTTTGTCATTGGCTCTATTTGTAAGTAGAATATTGTAGCTTTAAGCATAGCCTGCTTAAGTATTTGGGGAATGTTTATTTTCAAGTGTTCTGTAGTGTTTTATGACTTTGGGCTTGAGGGGTCCATGTACAGGCAGTTACTCACTGGTTGGAGAGGGAGCATTAGGTCTTGGTCATCTCTGAGAATAAAGCATATATTCGTGCTTACGCCTTGTCTGCGGTGTTTGAAGTCCACTTCATTTAGCCAGAATGGCACACGTGATTGTGTAAACTGATGTCACTCACAGTGCATGAGAGCTAAAGGCAGAAGTGGGCTAAGCCCTTCCCCATGCTATATTATGTGGGGGAATCAGAGGGTAAGCATGAAGTGGGGCCATTGCCAAAGACACATACAGCATACAGAATAAGCAAAGGGATGAATTTATAAAGGAGATGGCCTGTTTTCCTTAAACATACATCATCTAACATCTGTGCACTGCTGTTACATCAACAATAAACATAACATAATAACATAACATGTCTATTTGCAAAGCGCACGTTCACCCAAGCGTATCTTAGCGCTGAAAAACAGATGTTTCTTGTTACCCAACCGTACTCATTTTATCGATCTCAGATTGATGAAAGGCTGATTTGAACCTGTGACTATGAGGTTGAAGACAGGCCCCTGCAGTGGACGCATTAGTCCACTGAGCCACCAGATCCGCATCAACAATGCAAGGAGCACTAGTAGATTACCACAGGTGTCTGGGCAACTTCAAGTTTTCCAACATCTCCAGGGAAGTAATTATTGATCCTCAAACTTTGAACCCAATATTTCTGGACCCCAAGATGTTAGAGGAGCTGTGGGGGCTGTTGTACCTGGCCTCACCCGCCCTCATACTTCAGCTGGGGGGGGCACAGAAAAAGCTCCCCTCAATTGAAGGTATATCTGTATTCCCGGTGGACCCCAACCCCTGACCACGCCGACAAACAAGGTATTTTATATACCATTATACTAATATGAATGATCCTGGGGCGATGGGTGAGGTGGAGGGATGAGGTGTTGTGCCCACCTGCCGTTCTGGTTCAAACTGGAGTTTGTTGAAGGCCCTAAAAAATATAACATGCGTTGCCAATAGCAAGAATGTAGAGACTACTTTGTTGTTGATGTGTAACATGGCTAGGAGGTGATTATTTTTTATTTAATTCATAGGCCCTTTCTTATAAACAAAGATTAACATACTTCCTGACCAAGCTGGATTATTTCCATGCCATAGCACATGATCAAATAAATTATTCAACTTCCAGGATCTAAATAGGAAGTTGTATGTAGGGACTGACACAGAGAGGCTTTGAGGCTAGGAGCCTGGGAATTGCTGACGAGTACAATCAACATTTGGATCTCTGAGAGTGAGATGATAAACCGCTCAGCCAAGTCACAAAGAACCATATTCACAGTTGGGTGTATACAGACACCGTAGAGATCATTGATCAGGCCATGCCAGTCATGTTCAGCTACAGCAAGAACAGGGCTGATGAGTCTCAGAAACCATCATCCCAAAAGCTTTAGTGTCACTTCTGTTACATTTAGCGAATAGGGATGCCTGTATGTGTTCCTTATAAGCTATTTTTGTGTGCTCTACAGTAGCTCCGTTCATCTTTCTAGTAGTTATTAGAGCATTTTTGTAGGATGTCAAATTAGTGGATTTATTTAGAGAATGAAAAACTGAGGTGGCTTTCAAACTTATGAATAATCACAGATTTGATTAACAAACCAACCATAATCCCCGGCATAATCAATGGAAGCACTGGAGCTGGTTGACCCAATGGAAATCTATCATTTGGAGACCAGAGTTTCAGCCTGACTAACTCAGTACAAAGCCATTTAACCCTAGAGTTGCCTCTAGATTGAGGATAGATGGGGGATGCGGGATACCCCATATGTTGTTGCAGAAGTCAAAATCTGTATCATTGTATTCAGCGCCAGAAATAATTAAGATATCCGTAAGAAGAATAGGAAGGGGACATGTTTTTCAAGAAAATAGTATTGATGAAGATGGGTCATGCGTTCCTTTAACCGGAGTAACGTATACATTAACTCAAAGAAAAGGCACAATCTTGCACCTGATTGGAAGTCCACAAAGATAACCAGAAAATTATTGTGATCAAGGCCTAATACAATCCCTGAACACCCACTTATTAATTTTACCATTGAAAAAAGTCTACCTTTAGGACGTTGAAGAGGTAAAGGCACAGTTCAGACATCAAAGAAAATGAAACCATCAAACAATAAATTAGATGCCAAGTTTCCTGCAGACATGCAAAATCACAAGTCTCAAGATGAACATAAACCTTACTGTTAGCCATCGTCTGCATATACCTGCTACATTCCAGGAACACATACTTTATTTGGAGGTAAGCAAGAAATGTAATTCTTATTTCATGATCAATCCTGAATATTGTAGTAAAATCTGTTAGATCCAATTTTCAGTAAATTAAATTGTCATTCTTACAGTAATCATTCAAGCCAAATGCCATTTTGCTCTGGCTAGTTGGTGAAAATGCTGGCTCAAATGTTTCCATTCAACAGTGCACAATTGCTCCATGACAGATGAAATGCGCATAATCCGTCCCATGATCTACCTCAGAATTTACTGGCTCACAGCATTGGAGAGGTATCCAATCTCATTGGAGACCTGCTTTATCAGGTGACATTGGGCCTAAGTGGCAAAGAGTTTGCCGTGACATACTCTTGTAATTATGCTTGACATACTCCTGAATGCCAGGAGTAAGTCAAGAGTACTCATGGAATTCAAGAGTAAGGGATGAGTGCTACAAGACAAAGTCATAGCTACTCACAGCAAACTATTTGTGAATCAGGTCCCATCTGTGCATTAGTCAAGCCTGTAGTTACCACTTGCTTTGAAGCAGTGGAGCTCAAGCAGGAAACATTTAAATGTGTGGGTTGACAACATGTTCGTGTGCATTTTAAGGCTTCATTACTTCTACCAGTCTGCAGTTGCTCACTTCTTCCTCTGTGTTTCTCTCTGACAGAGCTACCCTGCAAATCGGATCGCAATTGTCCAGAGAGCACAAGCTGCTGCTTTGATGGTTCATGCGACAGCGACTGCCCGATTCGGCCTACTATCACCATCATTGAGCAACACAGCACCACTCTGCCCACTGTGGATGGAAGCGGTGAACCTCCAAGTAGTGTGCTTTCCATGACACACAACCAAAATGATCCCCAATCAACTACAGAAGAGAGCAACAAGCCCCATCCACCCACAGAAGAGAGCAGCAATGCACATACCACCATGGAAAATGGCAACTATCACAAGTAGCTCCAGGGTGATTATTTGAGGCAAACAATGTAAGCAAAACACAATTAAGTAGAGGTTCAAAGATGTTTCTACATCTTAGCCACTTTTCTCTTTAATCAATATAAAAATATAGCAAGAGGAAAACTATCTGTAAGTAACTGAAAAAGATTACCTCCAGTTATAGAGTGTGGGATCCTGTAAAACCACAATTTATAAAATCCTTTAAAACCATATTAAAGCATTTAACCAGGCCATTGCGTTGCAGATCATATCAAGATAATATAATATGTTGTGCTTTAGCAAAAACTCATTCAAGTGACTGTAAAAGATTTGGACACACTGTCTGCTACTAGAATTTATAGAAGTCTTCCCTAAAAGATGTCTTATTAAAGAAATCAAGAAGCAAGCAAGGAAACAAATTTGAGTGATAGAAATAAATTGAATTTCAAATCTTTGCCTAATTCCAACCTCAACCTTTGATCTTCACCTAATTGTAACACCATCTTTAACCAAACCATTGTTCTTAACCCTTACTCCGACACAGATCCTAACAACAAGCTTGTGTCTAATTGTTAACGTGACCCTAACCATTAACCAGCTATGACTGTAATTCTTACTTTAACCTAAACATTAACGTTTGTTGTTCCTGATCATAAACAAATCTCTTACCCTGGTGTACAACCAGAAAATTGAGTTTTTTCACATTGATCTTCAAATATATTCACTCTAGAATATTAATTACCACTATGTGCAAAAGTTCAAGGTATGGAATGTGGAGTTAAGAATAGTAAATCTATATTCAGCTATGTTTATATGTTTACCTACCTTGATCCAGATATCTTGTTGATACTTATCGTCATGATGCGTAGATGTGGAGTTAAGAATAGTGAATCTATATAATGTATATTCCTTTGATCTACATATCTTGAAGATATAAATCTTCAAGGTATGTAGACATGGAGTTAAGACTAAAAACTCTACACTTAATTATGAATGATGTAGTAGGAGTCTACAGGCAATACTTTCTAGGTCAAAATTTGTGACTACAATATCCTGACATGTAACGTTCACTCTGTACTAACCTATTACCTTAACTCGACCCTGACCTGTATCCAATCTCTAAACCTAACTTTCATCTTGATTTGACCCTTCATTTTATTATCCTGGTTCATTGAACTGTACCTCTCCAATAGTGTTTATTCATGAATTGTTTTTTCATGCATTGGTTTCATTGAAGTCTGTTTTCTCTGAAATGTAATGGGATGGAATGGTAATTACTTTGTAGTGATCAATTACAACTGCCCATGTAATAGGCAGTTGCTGTAGGCAGTTTTTAAACAACTGGTAGGATACTTTAGTGATTTAGGACCTAGCTGCAATTGTCTGCATTGCAACCTTCAGATCCCACATTTTAATCCACACAAGGATGCTTTATCTGCTCCACTTTCTGAGATTTATAAGAAGGGGACCACTGGGCAGAACAATAGTAATACCTGATTTTATTTGATGCCACGGACTGGGATGTATAGAGGGAACTCATCCCCAATGAACAGCAGGTACTCTTTGGAAGTAGGATGAGTATGTTATTTTAACTATACATATTTGCCTACATAAGCCAATTCTGTGGGGATAAAACAGGTGTGGGATGACTGTATTTTCTTTCCAACTTCCAAAAGAAAAGCCACAATTTGTATAGCATTTGGGTGTCAATCGTTAGGTAGATAGTCCGAAGTATCTGCATTCCCATTATTCCGTTGTGCTGAAAAGAGGACAAGCATGTAGAGTAAGCAAGCTTTTGATCCTGTGCTAATCTGAGCTTTCAGAGGGCATTTGGCCCTCAGCTGAGAATTAAAGAATCATCACAACTATTTATGCTTTTAGAAAATGTTACCACACAATGCATCTGCCACAGGCCTGTGCTCTCAAACGGATGCCCTATTTAGGGAAGGTTTCCAGGGCATATTTTCTTGCATGGGACCTCCCTGCAAAAGATGGCGGAAGCAGGCAAGAACAAGCATTTGCAATGCAATCGGTCTCGCCTTTGGGACCTTATAAGTATTTAGCTATGCAGCACATTAGCCTGGGTGCTGAAACATCTACTGTTCTTTAACATGGAGGGAAAGTAAGCACCAAACTGCGTGACATGCCAGGTATGGGAACACATGGAGAGAAATATTGCTTTTCAGCAGGAAATGGTATAGTCCAAAGCTCTGTTTTTAATATAAAATCAGGGCCGTCGGTGGTCATATCACTGAAAATACAAGATTTAAAAAAATATTATTGTCTACGGGTGCTCGTGGAAGACAATTTCTATGGACTGGAATCTAGAGAATGCTAAAGTGATGCTGGTATTTTACTGACCTCTGCTGGTCGTTTTCTATCAAGAAAGTTAAATAGAGGCAGTTGCCAGAAAAATTAAAAAAAGAAAGTCCCTCAGCAGAAAGCAATTCTGGTATTTTACTGACCTCTGCTGGTCATTTTCTATCAAGACAGTTAAATAGAGGCAGTTGAAAAGAAAATAAAGTCCATAAGCGGAAGCAGACAAGTCCTAGGGCTGATCTCCAGAGCCCACAAAGTACATACACATATAAGTATATACTAAAGTATATACAAGAGGTCTCGAATGCTCGACCTAAAAATCAACAACGAACTTGTGCACACAAAGAAAATTCCCTGAGCATCAGTGTCATTGACTTTTTTTGAACTTCAGATTTATTTTTTTGCAAATGCAAAAAATATATACTAACATGTCACCACAATATAGCAAAAGGCAGCATAATATTTTTGCCAAAAATGTTTCGGTAAAATAACCCCGCCGATCCATCAGGGATCTCTAAATTTGTCATGGTGTGCCCTGCTGGAATCTTGCCACAGCAATGGGCTGGTGAGCAAGCCACCAATTCACAATGATGTGTTTCATTTTAAAGCCATAATTGCAACCACCCATGGCTGGTTGCAAATAAATAGAATTTCACACAAGGCAAGAAGATGACACATACATATATATGTAATCCCTATTCAGTGTGACTTGTTCCAAAAGTATCCCTCTGCACTTTCCGTATCTAAAGACCATTATGTGCATAGATGTTTCACTGAATTCCTTGTTCCTTCATATCTGAAGAATTAGGCTCACAGTTGTGTGTTATGAGCTCCCAGGGTGTGTGCTTAAAAAGTGATAAAAAAAGACAGCTGGGCAATCAAGCACATGTTCCAGTGACGAGCCCTCTTTGTACATCCAGTAAAACATGCCACAGTATATACAGTACAACATACTTTTAACTCTAAGAAATTAAGGGGACTTCAGTTTGTCCTATACCATCCTTCACTAGCAAACAAGTGTATTATGTATGTTTGCAGATTTTATAAGCAGAGTACAACAGTTGAAAAAGTAAGACATTTTCTTTGATTCTCTATTCACTCAGGCATGTACTGTATTCATTTTTCGATTTCCTTCTTCAAATTTTAGTTTTCCTCCTCGGATCTCAATTTATGAGCTGCAACCTCATATCCCGTGAGATCCCATTATACCTCCTCAGATCTCAGTTCTCCTCTCTCCATTTCAATTAAACTTTACAGATCTAAAGGTACCTCTTGGCATTTTAGTTATACTCCTTATATCTCATTTGTTTACTTGAATAATTTATATCTTTAGATTTCACCAAGCCTCCTCCTTAGTTCTTTGTTACCCTCCTCCAACTCTGAATATTTTACCTCAGAACTAACCACTTCTTTGGATCTTATTGTACCTCTTAAGATTATAATTATCCAGTTATGGTACCAGAATATCTAAATATCATCTAACAAAAAATTCTGCCCTAAATATTCTTTACAAAAATATCATCACATTACAGCCAATAATAGAAAATCTACACCCAGTGGAGTGGTATTTTTTAACAATATTTACGCTACAATGTTTATGTCAGACGATATTTTTGACATTCTGACTTAAAACCTAATCATTATTCTCTTCAGATATCAAGGGATATCCTTGGATGTAAGCTTACCTCTCTAGTGCTTACTGTAACTCTTTGGATCTCAATTCTAAACCTCTTGATTTCATTTTCCTCCTCAGTTCTCAGTTTATCTGTTCAAATTCTGCCTCTCCTCTGTACTGAACTCACTGAGCCTCTGATCCTTTACAGATATTAGTTTAGTTCATCATAACTCAGTTTCAAATGGTCAAAAATCTCTAAATGATTGTCAGCCATTTTACAGTTTGGTAAAAAAATTTGGGCAGCATCTAACACTTTGCCATATTTTGACTCCAACTTTCTTGTTTACAGTTTCTAATGGCTGCTAGTATGGGCTTCTCATTCCCAAAATATACTTCTGCTGTGAACCACCCGCCTTGTCCTACCTTCGCCCCTTCCCGTTTGTTCAAGTACATCAATTCCTGAATAGATCCATTTTTACTATATAAATAAATATGATAGCCTTGGCCCTGTGCATGTGACTTATTTCAGTTTGTGTATTACACTGTGTTTTTGTGGACACTGTCTGTGTGTATTGTAATGCACAGAAAAATGTTAAGCTTTAAATAATTTTGAATTCTGTGTATGCAACACATCTTGTTTAATTAATATAGTTGTCTGCTTTGTGCATGAAATCGACAGCACAAAAGACACTCAGGTGTTTGTGGTTTACAGAACATCTGTGTGTGTTGGTTATACTGTTACTTTTATTCAAATGACATTGTCTGTTTCGTGTGTGAAATTGTCTCCAAATTGTGAATCACACAATTACCAAAGTCTGTAACATTGTCTCACTTGTGCATGTCATGCTGCCTCATTTGTGTGTGAGCTTGTTTCCCATTGCTGTGAATATGCAATATTGTCTTTTTTGGCTGTGATTTTGTTTCCAGAGTGTATATCTCACAATCACATATTTGTGTGTAAAATCATCTCTTGTGCGTACGACATTCTCTATTCTTGTCTGATATGGTGTCTTAAATTTGACCCAGTATTTTTGGTGTGTGAGAACATCACCTTTGTTGTCCGGTGAATGTTGTGTGTAACACTGTCCCATATATGCCATGCCCTCTGCTCACTCACTCTCTTTAATCTGTTTTCTTGGTTTCTTACTTGTGTCCAACACTTTTTCTGTCCTTTCACTCCCAACACCAGAGTTGGAGTGGACTGGAAGGAGGTGGCATTGGAGTGAATGTAGGTATCTGCACTCCAAGCACCTTTCCCACAAGAGACAGCTAGTTTGAGGAGAGCTAACCACCAATGCCATTGAAGAGGAAGGGTCTGTTGTTGCGAAAGTGGATACTGGCCCTTTCTCTAGTAAGTAAAACAAGTCTTTCTCAAGTCCTGGGCCTGCATTAAGGCACTCTTACTTATGTGTGATGAGCTGAGGAGTTGAAACCAGAAGGGTAGTGGTCAAAACCTAGGCTTTAAAGCCATGAGAGAGACAGTGTGGAGGACCCTGGAATCATTTAGACAGTCGACAAACTAGTGGTGTAAGTCTGAGAGTGATGTGAGACAGATTGAACTATGCTACCAGAAAGGAGATATATTTGTAGTCAAGGAAAGAAATGATGAGTCAGGTGAATGAGGACCAGCACTAAGAGGCGCCTGACCAACCATGTGAAACTTGTCATTTAGTTTATTAAGTAGGGTGTCAACTCTTTTAGGTTCCACCTAATAAAATGATGGGAGATGCTGTGGAAAGGAAAACAAATGAGTCGGGTCTTGAAATGTGATGGGAGTTAAAAGTTGGACTAACAGCAAGAGAAAGCCAGTAGCACGTACAGCTGTGGTTGGATTACAGGAATGGGGCAGTGGGTTCAGAAGCAGAAAGATGTTCCACATATTAAAATAAATTATATATCAATAATTTTGTGACCCGGTGGCTATGTGGAAAAAGACCTTAATGTGGTAGTGAATGATGTAAGGAGCAAGGAAGTAGTGCCAAGCGTACAAGTATTCAACTCTGTGTAAAAACAAAAGTGTTCACGACTCCAAAAGTTAAGACAAAAATTCCAAAGATTCCTGACAGGACAAATACATGAGGTAGAGGCAGGATCTGGGCATAAAATAATTCAGAGTTCATTCAGGATTAGGTGAAAAATATCAGACACTCTACATATCTTGCGAGTTGCGCATATGATTTCTGTCCTGGCTACGGACTACAGTCAAGGAGCCCCCAGCCATGTGAGTGGTGCACTCCACTGATTAAGAGAGCATCCGCCATCAACACAACCTTTTACCCACTACACTCAGCACCCAATCAGGTGACCATGGTGTGATTCAAAGGGACTGAGCACAGAAGTCCTTCTGGGTAGTGTCACTGGGACAACTGTTTTAGGCAAGTTGTGTTGATTGGGAAACTAATCACTCACTGTCACACCCCATTAGTGCCTCTGAGGAAGAAGCAGATATATATTGACTTCTATAGAACTGGTAGCTTAATGTAGGTCAAACAGTGTCCCAGTCAGGCTCTGAAGGATATTTAAATATTCTATATTTGTGGACACTCAGTGGTAGCTCTTAGTACACCCGTCTCTTTAAAATGGCTGCCTAGAAAAAGAGCCGGGTGCAGATACTCCTCTACTGAGAGCAATTTGTGGAGGGATCACCTGTATGAATAACAATCATTAGCAAAGCCAATAGGTTTAGATTTTGTTAGATGAAATGTACTGTGATTTTATTTAATGGTTTCTTAGACTAAGGCTATCAAACATAGTCACATAAAAATTAATCTTACAAAGAGAACAAAAGGAGAAAAAAGAATGAATAAATAAAATAGTATTAATAAAATGTCCATCTTCAGAATAACAGCACTAATATAGAATTTGTTTAAAACATCGGCACATTGATAAAACAAGTTCTACTGTCCGAATCTCTCGATAACATCTATAAAATGCATATTTACTAATAAGTTGAGAACTGATAATCATGACAACGTGCCATATTTAACAAACAAAGTCTGCGCAACAATTCACACCGTTGCTTTAAGAACAGCAAACAATCCATTAATAAATGGGAACTTCACTATGCCCTCTGAAGTGAGCATAAACATATTGCTACATTTTCTTCAATCACATAATACCATTTCTAGTGTCTTCTTGAGGGGAAAATCCCAATCCTACACATAACAAGTGCCTTCCCTAATATAGCTGACAGGAGTTTTTCCAGATATTGTAAGTACCCATACATGACTTACCATAATGTTAAGGAGGTTGACAATTTCTCCATCAAAGATAATCAATTTCTTTCTAAAGAAACATAGTTTGCCAGTTTTCTAAGATATGCATGATAAAGAAAAGGGATCCCACAGGATAACTAATCCTACTATTAGCAAATCTATTCAATAATCATATTTGATTGACAGCCAAGGCCGCTCACTTCCTTGGCACTCCTGCCAACATGGAATCAAATGTTATCATTCCCCCTGATATGGATTTTTTTTTTTTTTAATGGAACGCAAAGAATAGCCTGGACCATGTCACAGACGTCAACATAGCAACAATACAATGTGAAATGGACTTTGTGGCTTTGGCCTGCAGAGACACTCAGTGATCCATGATAGAGTGGCCTTCTCTAAGGCCACCCCTTAACTGAACAGACAACTTCAGCAGAGTTCAGAGGTACCCTCAAAGAACAGTGTTATGAAAAAAGTCAGAAGATGTCGTTTGTGTCAGAAGTAGTGAACTTGAAAAGCCTCCAAAGGAAATATTGCATAGTGGATATTTTTTGCAAAGGCCAAGGACTTTCATTACATTTTAGGAAAGCCTATGTTTGTGCATGTTTTTACTGTGTGAACATAAAAAGCTGTAAATCCATCAACCTGGGATCCTGACAGCGGTGTGAAACCAATGAACCAAAAAGATAATTAGTCAAAAGCACTAGGACTTCATGACAGACTAAGGCATACAAACAGCAAGCATATCATAAACAAAAAAACACAACTCAGCCACAAATAAGCAATTAAAATGTTAAAATGTCACCAAAGTAAATACTGCAAAGACTACATGAAGGCTGTAAACAAGCTGTACATCATGTGGCATCTGCAGGCTAACAAAGGGACTACTTGATTCCCAACACCGAAATATAATGGGAAACCAAATGAGACCATGTCACCATCCTCAAAATGCCAGGAACTTGATGGATAGCCATCCAACCAATGGTAAAGCATGAATAACAGATGAATGCCAATGGATGAAGGGGGCTGACACAAAGCCCATTCTCTCTTGCTTTCCTTCATATTGTACTTTTTAAAGAATTGATAACCGGAGGTATACAGACAGCTAAAACCAGACCTAAAAGGAAGACAGCTCATATTACCTCCTACAAGGGTGTTTTGTGTGCATTATGAGATGTCAGGTCACTGGTATCTCAAAGCCATTGCTGCTTGGCTGGCCTCAAAGTCTGCCATACTACGAAACAATATATTATTCAGCACCTCACCTTTGTTGTTGTTGAGGACAGAGAAACGTATTCCATAAAATGAGAACAGTCTCATCTTTTAGAGAGTTAGGATTGTTAATTGTATTTAAGAGAACTTAGGGCCTGATTACGATGACGGTGATTACTGATTAGGATGGCGGGCGGATGGGTGGCAGTCGCCGACTGACCATCAAGAATCCGACGGGCTCAAAGAGCCCATTGGTCTATCAGAGGCAAAGTAATACCTACAATGGTGGCGGTGCCTGCCAGGCACCGCCGTAGGTATTACAATGTTCCTCTCCGCTGGCCCTTTCATGTCAGTGAACCCGCCATGAAAAAGAAAGCGGAAAGGGACATTGGGGGCCCGTAGCAGGCCCCCTTCCCCCTTGGCCTCCGACATGGGCCCTGGGGGGCACCTATGGTGCCCCCCTACATATCCCTGCACCATGTGGCAGGCACCGCATGGTGCTTGCCAAGTAGTGCAGGGATATGTGTAATGTCTATTTTTTTGTACTGTGGCGTGTGCTGCAGCCCGCAGCACCAGCCGCAATACAAAATATAGACATTGCGACCGCCGGGGTGGCGGTCACATCCTAATTTGGCTTGCGGGACCGATGACTTGTAGTCCTAATGAGGCCCTAAATTCATATCCATGTAATGATGGAATCCTTTACAGGAGGACTAAACCCTCATTAACCATCGAGAATAGGCACACTTTAACTCACATTTAAGAGAATTTGTCCATACTTCAACCCACATCACATCACAATAGAGATCAGGAAAAGATATGTGTAGCTACATCACTGCCACCTTCACGGCAACAGAGGACATGCAGGTCACCGACCCTCCGAACTAGACATGCATGTGGCATGGCAAAACATCCAGCCACCACAAGTGCTCATTATCTCCATCAAAATTCTTCTTGTAAGGAGGAGCTATAGTTAGTGTTACAGAGATTCATGCCTTATCCAATCGGAGCTCCTTTTTAAACGCTAATATATTGAAAACCAGTGGCGGCTCGCAGAGGGAGTGCTGCGGGGCGGTGGGGCACGGTGGGGGAGTAGTGGAGTTGGACATACAACGGCAAGGAGCAAAGTAAGCAAATAAATAAATAAAACTATTTACCTTGCGCTCGCTGCATCGCCGAGTTGGCGATGCAGCGAGCGCAAGGTAAATAGTTTTATTTATTTATTTACTTACTTTACTCCTAGCCGTCGTATGTCCGACTCCACTACCCCCCCCCCCCACCCTGCCCTGCCCCCGCCCCGCCACCGGGCAGCACTCCCTCTGCGAGCCGCCACTGTTGAAAACAATTGAACAAATTTGGCCAAAACCAAGCAAAGGTTAACTGAGTGAAGTTAAGCAAAATTTTACAATCAAGGTAAATTTGATGCAATTCCATTCAGATGTTTTTTCTCTCTATTGAGAAGCAAAAAATACAATGGGAATTAAAATGGAAAATTACACTTTTGGGACCTACCACCCCCTTTTCTTTGTCTGAGTTTGACAGATCACCAAGAAAGTTGCCATTAAGGACCAGAAGCAGATATACTTTCTTTTGGTGCGTTTTGTTGTAACATTTTGCACAGATTCTTTGATGCCAATGTTGTTAAGAAAACAAAAAATGCCTTACCTACGGAAACCCTGGCTCAACCATAACTACACATTGGCCACTGCAATATATTATGTGTGTTTGTCGAATATCAAATCATGAGTGATGTAATAGGTGGGGTAATTAGCAGTGCATGGCCAAGGTGTGGGTTGTAGTCACTATAGGGCATGAGTTATAATTCCTTTAGGTAACTATAATTGGTAAATGTCAGTGTTTTTGTTCATTTAAAACAGAATACCCCTTATTGTGTTTTTGTATGAAATGACAACATGTGGTCTTCCACATTGTGAAAGCTTTCCATAAAAAGACCTAAAAAGGAGATCCCACTGTTGGCCAGTGCTTCAAACCAAAAATAGGTGGCACTGCGTGGCCCACTATGTTGGTTGCACCCTTAATTAACAGTTCCAAATTGGAACTGCTCAGCTGCAACTACCCTCTGAATCCAGTCTCATTCCTCCTCTGTCCCAACAGTTCCAGCATTGCCACTCCTCTCTCTCACCCTCCACCAAAGCTACGTTTTTACATTGTGTTAAATAACCTACTATGAGGGATAGCAAAAGGATGAAAGTCTTTGACCCTAATCTTAACTGTAACTAGTCCTATCCCCAATCCTGACCACATCCATGCCTCTCAAAGTAAACAGAGCCGTAACACCGATCCAAAACTTAAACATAACCCCTACCCGAGCCATATTCTTCACCATAGTTGAAGTCACTTGTTACACATAACTTCAACTCAAGCCTTCACCCAGACATTAATGCTAAACTTAATCATAAACCTAATCATAAAGTTTAACCTATCCTGAATGTTTCAACCAGCCCTACCCTTTACCCTGCAATGGTGAAAATACAATGTTTAGTGGATTTTCTTCCTTACAGCTCAAATTCAAATTCTTCATTCCTAATCGTTCTTCTTCTTTTTTCTACTTAGCAGGTTTAATCCAAATTATTTCTTCATTTTCACATCATGCATCATGATGGTCCTGCATGAGACAAGAAAGAAGCGCTGAAGCAAACTTGGAGAATGAACTGCAAATGTCTGCCTCAGCAAGAATGCCCCAGAGAGACCCTGCTCACACTCTTGCTATTTCCTTACAAGCTGTATTTATTCAAGGTCACTGCACTTTACTAATCAAAGTGTCTTCCAGGGTCCGGCAAAAGGTATTGTGAAAGGATGAAGAAAAGGGAGTTTGTAAATCCTCTCAGAATTGTTTTGTGTGTGGTTTTGAAGAATGTACACCCAACAGCATGAGCCTGGATAAGCGACAACCCAATGAAGAGAGACACAGATGCTGCAAGATGTACACCAGTGACCAAGTGAAAGATCCCAAGTTCCAACATCTGAGTAGGCTGCTAGAGAAAATGGAAGCACCAAATGTGATATTTACATATCTCAAAGCGCATAAACACCGTGATGTAGGGGTGAATATGTGCCAGGGATATTTTTCTTCTGGGTTTGGCATCACTAGTAGAACTTAGATCCAACTTCCTGGTGGATCTTTAGATGTTCTAATGGGGGATAGGTGTTAGGGAGAGTGAACAGAGCTTCTAGTGAGCCTCACTACCTGAAATAGAAAAGGAAACAAAGTCTGGAAGTGATTGAGCTTTCAGAGCATTGAAATTTGGAACCAGATGGCATGAAGCACCCAAAATGGAAGATTAGGGGGGCACTGCTGGGGAATTAACTGAGAGATCTGTAAGAAAAGTTTCCAAACAACGCTGTGCACTACAGCTGTTCGAAAGGAGGCACGCACCCTAGGGAAGTTGAGGCCAAGTCACGGTCTCCCCCTTCCAGGTTTATTTCAGGTAGATTATATGCCTCACTGACCATCAAGGTAAAGACTGGTAGGTGGCGGGGGCAAGGGTGAAAGGGGGTCTTAGTAGGGTTGCTTGGTGGGTCAGCCTACTTTCCATTTGACACACTGGGAGGTAAAGGAAATATCTAAGATTAGCTGGTGAGGCCTTATGCATGGTAGGGCACATTCAGGTGGTTTGGGGAGGGAGGTGGTGATGGTGGGTAATGTGTTTTGGGGCAGTTGAGGTGGGGATGCAGTTATCACGGGGTGTTTTGGATGCGCTTGAGGTGCTTGAAGTGGGAGAGTTGGAAGAACTTGTTGTACCCTGGTGTATCTGACCAGGTATGGGTGGATCGTAGGTGACCTAGGAGGGAACCGGCCCAGAATGGAGATAGCTGTTATAGCCCGCTTCCCGCCACATAGAGTTTGTGAATGGGGTCTTATTATGGGGAGGGTGTGGTTAGGAAGGCAACCCATAGAGTAGGGGATGTAGAAGGGTTCAGTGGCGATGAATTGGGAGGTTGCACAAAGGGCTAATTACCCAAGGGAGCGCTGTGGAAAGGCTGAACGAGCCTGAGAGAGGGCTGTGTAGAATGCACTCTGCATTCCTGGTGTCTCGCGCCACTCTGGAGGAGGCACCATCGAGTATCCAAGCCCATGGAACTGGCACCCTTCAGGGAAGTGCATGGAGGGAATAGGCTCATTGCCAAGCGACATGTACAATGAACCTGTTTTAGTGGGAGGAACATTAGCAGTGTTCTAGATGGGAACATACGTGAAAGAGCAAATGATATGTTTAGATTTGAAAGAAGAGGGAGATATGGAGGTACATAGGAGGATAGAGGACAAGGTGTAGAGGGGAGTGAAGAGCCGGTGAGGGGGCAGATGTTAATAATAGGGTGTAAATTGAAAAAAGGAAGGAGGTGGCAATTAGTTTGGGCATAGGGAGAGGGGAAGGTGGGCTGGTGTTAAAGAGTAAGTTTGCTCAGGTAGTGCAGGTAAAGGATAGGGAGCCATGAGGGCTAGGGTCAAAAACACTAAGTTGATCGAGATGAACAAAGGCAAAAGGTGGGGGCATTGCTTAATGGCTGCAGGGTGGAAGCGTGAGATGACCAATATTTGGGATAGATTGCTTCTAGGAGGGGCAGGGTCAGTACTGGTTTGTATTAGGTGGGCCTCTGTCTAGAGAGGCACAATGGGTGAGAAATAATGGGTTGGAATGCCACCCACAGTGATTGCTACTGGCTGGACAAATTGCAAACATTTATTTGATTACCTTTTGGATGCTCGATTGCCAGTAGTATGCCTGGAAACCTGAGACTGGGATAGATTTCCAAGCCTACTACTGCCAATGTTTGTGTATTACAAAAAAGCTGTAATTTGCACCCATTCAAGAAGTACTTCTATGGGTGCAGATTTGCTCATTTTTTGTTGAACCACTCACTGCATATATATGTTTCTGCTCCAAAAAATGAACAAGTCAAAAGCTCTTATTGAAATGAGAGTGACAAGAAAAACTAACACACACCGACACAGACATAGCAAACCCCACTCAGGGCCCCCAGACCCAACTACCAAGCCAAGAACAACCCACCCTTATACCCCATCCCATCCCACCTGCGTCTAGTAGTTCTCCTTGGGAATTCACAGACGACACAACAGCCTGGAGTCTCTGCCCTGGAATCACTTATTTCAAATGTATTTTCACTGCACACACTCTTCTTTGTCTCTGCTATGAGCAGCCTTGATGGTACAGTTATCAAACCTGTGTACGTAGGCAGGGCCAGTATTCAAAGGGGGGGACAGAGGGCTTTTGGATAGGTCCAGCATAAAGGCCCAAGGAGAGTATTCGACAAAAGAGATATGCTGTTCCTCAGGGATGAGAGCCAATGAACAGAGAAATTAAACCAACCTGACCGGAATGGTTCAGGGTTGGGAATCCATATATTGGATTATAATGCCCTCACACACCCTGTCGGGTGTCATGCTTCATCATCGGGCTGCTCCTCGTCGGGTCGGCGGTGCAATACCCCCCGGGGGTGCTCCCTATAGTAGGGGCACTTTAACGGAGATCTTTTATCCAACAGCCGTACGGTGAAGTGGGGGTGAGGGGCCTAGTGTATGTAGATGAATGTGTGTTGATAAATTTAGAGTGAATGTAAAATAGGATTGGGAGTACTTGTGAAAACAACTTTAATCATGGGGTCTCCTACCCTAAGTAAAAACAAAAAGTATAAGGTGTCAGGACGAAAGCGAGGGGTATACTATCTACAACTGAAACTAAAATGGTGTTGTGGCGGTGCACTCACATCAACCATAGGACTAACTCGTCAGATACCTGGTAGTACTGGAACTACCCAGAACTGTAAACTAACCAGGCTTCACAGTACCCGGTAGGTAACACACACGAGGGGTTCCTCATGTATTTGGTGCTCGTAGCACGAAGTCTTTAGACCTACCCACTCCTACCGGGCCCCTCGCTTTGGTCCTGACGAATCGCCCGAAGATTATTCAATTGGCGAGAAACATGTTGACCGACCACGTATAAGAGCGCCACAACCTGAGACATAATCTCAGCTTAGCACCTTATACTTTTTGTTTTTACAAAAAGTATAAGGTGCTAAGAATTGCAAACATTTATTTGATTACCTTTTGGATGCTCGATTGCCAGTAGTATGCCTGGAAACCTGAGACTGGGATAGATTTCCAAGCCTACTACTGCCAATGTTTGTGTTTTACAAAAAAGTTGTAATTTGCACCCATTCAAGAAGTACTTCTATGGGTGCAGATTTGCTCATTTTTTGTTGAACCACTCACTGCATATATACGTTTCTGCTCCAAAAAATGAACAAGTCAAAAGCTCTTATTGAAATGAGAGTGACAAGAAAAACTAACACACGCCAACACAGACATAGCAAACCCCACTCAGGGCCCCCAGACCCAACTACCAAGCCAAGAACAACCCACCCTTATACCCCATCCCATCCCACCTGCGTCTAGTAGTTCTCCTTGGGAATTCACAGACGACACAACAGCCTGGAGTCTCTGCCCTGGAATCACTTATTTCAAATGTATTTTCACTGCACACACTCTTCTTTGTCTCTGCTATGAGCAGCCTTGATGGTACAGTTATCAAACCTGTGTATGTAGGCAGGGCTCCATGTTTCAAGTCTTTGCCATTTATAAAGGGACAAACAACCCTATGTACTAAGCCTGAGATGCAAATAGAGGTGGGCACACCATCAAATAATTAGGGTGAGCCGAGCAAAGGGTCTGGCTTGGCTCTAAGAGTCCGTGCACGAGCCAAGGCAAGCCATGGAAACATTTGGCTCGTGCAACAAACATATAGTAAAAAATATGATACAGTCTAAGAAAAATTCAAAACATTGTATTTTGTAACAAGCAGAAGCATTTCACCATAGCACATCTGATTATATCACTGCATAGACAGGCTGTTATTAACACACTCCGGTATCTTTTCAAAATGAAAAGTTTTTAAACATGAGCTTAGAAACATTACTAGCTTGCACCCCAACTGCAATGTCAGAAGTTAGTATTCATGTGATCCCTAAATGAACGGGCCTATATTCCTATTATAGATGGAGCAACATTATAGTTCATTAAATCAAACATACAAAGTGCTTGTATAGCGCACATCCCAAACTCAAGTATTTAAAAGTGCTCTCATGTGTGATAATAAAAAATGGAGGCTCTGTGAAATAATATGTTTGCCTATGATCACATAATTTGACAAGCAGGGAAGCCGTATTGATTCCAGGTTATCTGGTTTCACAGTTTCAAATTCAACCACCAGATGTATATCTCTCTCTCTCCTGTTTTATATCAGAGGTTACAGTTTTGTCTTTTATTCTTGGAGCATGACAAGAAAAACCGACACAGACACAGCAGACCCGACTGAGGGCCCCCAGACCCAACTACCAAGCCAAGAATGCATTTATTTGTGGGGTGTCACGCCCAAGCACTCACCGTGAAGCTACGCCCCTGGCAAAAGGATGTGGGTGATGAAGGAGGGGTTTGAGGTAGTGGAGAAAAGTTTAGTGTTGCCTGTGGAGCCTCCCAGTGTTTAAAGCTTCAATCGTTTGTTATCGGCAAAGGAAAAATATGGAAAAGGGAATTTGAGAATGTGCTCAAATTATTGCATAGACAGAATCAAACTCAAGAGGGATCAGAGGAGGAGGAATGAGAGTTGGCTAAGTGGCATTGGAAAATTGGACTTTAGCATTTGTAGGTCGAGCATTTGCGACCGCTTGCATATTCTTTAGTATATACTTATATGTGTATGTACTTTGTGGGCTCTGGAGATGAGCCCTAGGACTTGTATGCTTCCGCTTAGGGATTTATTTTTCTGTTCAACTGCCTCTATTTAACTGTCTTGATAGAAAACGACCAGTAGAGGTCAGTAAAATACCAGAATTGCCTTCTGCTTGTTCAACTGCCTCTATTTAACTGTCTTGATAGAAAACGACCAGTAGAGGTCAGTAAAATAAAAGAATTGCTTTCTGCTGAGGGACTTTCTTTTTTTTATTTTTCTGGCAACTGCCTCTATTTAACTTTCTTGATAGAAAACGACCAGCAGAGGTCAGTAAAATACCAGCATCACTTTAGCATTCTCTAGATTCCAGTCCATAGAAATTGTCTTCCACGAGCACCCGTAGACAATAATATTTTTTTTCAAATCTTGTATTTTCATTGATATGACCACAGAAGGCCCTGATTTTATATTAAAAACAGAGCTTTGGACTATACCATTTCCCGTTGAAAGGCAATATTTCTCTCCATGTGTTCCCATACCTTGTGTGTCACACAGTTTGGTGCTTACTTTCCCTCCATGTTGAAGAACAGTAGATGTTTCGGCACCCAGGCCGAACCGAGGCGCTCAGACCAATAGCATTCCCAGCATGATGGCAGCGCTGGGATTGAGAGCTGGGAGCCTGCACAGTGTGCACCAGGTTACTGACATGGGTGCGAGGATCGGGAGGAAGGCAGCGGCCGTTGGAGCAGGTAAGTGCAGTTCCATTATATTTTTTATTTGTCTTTTTTGTGTTCCCCCTCTGCTGCCGCACCACTTCACAGTACCAGTGGCTGCTCCTGGGAATGATTACTACTTGTTGGAACTGAGGGAAGAAATTGCAAAAGCATTGGGGGTAAAGTCCGTGGAGTTCTTCCTAGGCTGTGTACAGATGGTGGCAGCAGGAAAACACCTATTCAGGGTGTCCATGGCTGGAATGACAGGCAGGGTCAGGATTACAGAATGAAGGCTGGGGGTCACCGAAGAACGGACAGCTCGAGCATGGTGGGGTTGGGGAGGAGAGGGCGTTGGACTGAGAAAGAGGTGGCTTACAGGTGAGAGGTGCGCGGGAACAAGAACTATAAGAGAAGGGTTGACATGACTTCCCGATGTAACAGGACTAATCAAGAACTGAGAAGTGTGGTTAGGTGTTTGTAGGGTGCATCCAGAGGAAGGTTCAAGGGCACAATGTTAGGAATTTAATTATATATTAGTGAGGTGGGATTGTAGGCTTTAAGGCTTTGTCCAAAGTTGTACAAACCTATTCGAGTAAAGCAGCCAATTGCATTTGGAGGATTGGGTTTTTCTGCGACTTTTTGCCCAAAGAAACTTGGCAAATAAAACGCTTTACAGACCCAAGAACAGTGACAAAAATATTTATTAATTAGCTGATAAACATCGTTTCTTTGCGGACCTCCTTGAAGCTCATGTGACGGCAGGAAAATTATGGCCTTGTGCATGTGAATGAGCCATTCACTAAGTCTTAGCACTAGAGTGTTACCTGGGGCCATCTGCTGATTACAGGGAACAATAGTGACATCTTTCTCAGACTCTTCGCTGCGGAATAGCTTGACACCTTTTCACCTGAGGCATGGATTGCTGCAGCAAGGGTGCATTTAGAGTCAGTGTTTATGTTCCAGCAGCAGACAAGGTGAACCGGTCAGCTGCAGGCAGGTAAATCATTTCTGAAGCAACAGCCTGCTCTTACGTTTAATTCTCTAACAGAAAAAAGCCCTGGCTTTCCCCTACGTCTAAGGGTTCACGTGTAAGGTGACTTCTTAAAACAACCTTGAAATGCGGGTCTGGTTGGGAAATACTCTCTATTTCATTATCTTCTTTAGTTGGTCACTGGTCACAGCAAAACAAAGTTCACAGCGCACTTGCCTAACTGCAATGGAACAATATTTCAAGTCCATGAACTACAGATTCCACAACACATATCATTGAGCTGTGTAGGACATGGGCATGCTTGTCTGTGTTTTTTACTGAAGAACACATGCTGACTCTTCTACCCCATCCTCGGAGCTCTTTCAAACAAGTCCTGCTGCTGGCGCAGTGACACTTCTCACCGTCCAATCACCGCGAACTTACTGAAATATTCAAGACCCCAGAGAATGGTGGAACATTGACTCCTAACCTGCTGCACAGTCCTGTAAACGCGGGTATAAACACTCAGCCGATGCCGGCTGCGACAGCAATGCGGATCTTTGCAATGGGTCCAATCCACATGGTAGCGGAGATGTGTCAGTAGCGCCGCACAGCAGAGGAGATGCTTTGGTTCCGCTGGATCCATAGAGGCTGGCAAAGCACCTTAAGCCCACTTCCAAGGGTCCAGGACTGGGGTAGCACCACTTGGCAGGGTAGACTCGCAGATGGCACAGTCCAGGTGCAGGTGCAAGGATGTTGGAAGCCTGTTATGTCCCTGAGGCTTCAGATCCGGAGGCTAGCCAACTAGCCCTCGGAGTCACTCTGGGTTCTGGGTTCAAGAGATGTAGGTCCAATACTTCTCACACAGGCAGGAGGGAAGCAGGTAGAAGGTCAGCACAGCAAAGCAGTAGTCCAGCAGAGTGAAGCTCAGCAGCAGGACAGCAGTCCTTCCTGGCAGAGTATCCACAGGTCCAGAAGTGTACTGAAGGGCTGGTGTCTGAAGTCCTGTATTTATACCCAGTTGTGCCTTTGAAGTGGGGGAGAAGCAACTAAAGGTTTTACATTGAAGTTCCCAGGTATCCTGCCTTCCCTGTCCTGGCTCCAGACTCACTACAGTGGGGTATGCAGCCCTCTGTGTGGATGCAGGACACGGCGTATTCTGGTGTTAGTGGGGCTGTGCATAGCTCCTCCCTCTCATCCTGCCAGTAATGGCCTATCCAGGCACACCTAAGCTCCCTATTGTGTTTGTCTGACTAGGAGAAATACACAAAGCCCAACAGTCAGCTACACCCAGTCACGTGACCAGAGACAGGCTACAGGCACTAAATGTCTAAGGCAAGAAAATGCCAGCTTTCTAAAAGTGGCATTTTCAGAATTGTAATTTCAAAACCAACTTCACTATAAGTTAGGATTTTCAATTAGGATTCCCTAGACACCAAACATGAACTGGTTATCTATTCCCATTTGGAAATTACACTTATAAAATGTAATAAGGTATTCCAATGTTCTTCTATGGGAGAAGTAGGCCTTGCAAAAGTGAAAAACTAAATTAAGATTTTTTCACTACCAGGACATGTAAAACTTAAAAGTAAATGTTCTACTTTTTAAATACATTGCACCCTGGCCTCTGGGCTGTCCAGGGCCTCTCCTACGGGTGACATATGTATTAAAAAGGAAGGTTTGGGCCTGGCAAAAGGTTTATTTTGCCAGTTCGAGATGGCAGTTTAAGATCTGCACACACAGGCTACAATGGCAAGCCTGAGACATGTTTAAAGTGTACTTAAGGGGGTGGCACAATCAGTGCTGCAGGCCCACTAGTAGCATTTAATTTACACGCCCTCGGTACATGTAGCACCACTTTACTAGGTACTTACAGGTAAATTAAATATGCCAATTGGGGATGAATCAATCTTACCATGTTTTAAGGAGGGAGCACATGCACATTTGCACTGGTTAGCAGTGATAAAGTGCACAGAGTCCTAAGGCCAGCAAAAATGAGATCAGCAAAAGTAGAGGAGGTAGGCAAAAAGTTTGAAGGGGAAGACAACCCTAAGGCTCACAGGTCTAACATGTCCCACACCCCCGGATGAAAGTGGGGAGACCCACCCAACCCCTTGAGAGTTCTCATCACTAAAGCAGAAAAACCTGAATAGACCATCAGCATTGGTGTGGTCCTACCCAGGACGGTGTTCCATTGTAAAGCCCATTCCCTGTAGGGAGATGGGCCACCTAACCAGCTTGGAATTTTCACCCCTCATTTGCATGAGCCATATGAGGGGCCCTTCGTCTGTCTGAACCCGTAAATGAGACCCAAACATGTATGGTCTCTGCTTCTTCTGTGCCCACACCACAGCAAAGGCCTCGCTTTCAATCGCACCCCACCTCTGTGCCAGTAGAAGTAACCTACTGCTAATGAAGGCTACTGATTGGTCTTTGCCCTCCTGATTTACCTGTGCTAGGACAGCCCCTATGTCATGCTCTGAAGTGTCTGTCAATACTATGAACTCCTTAGAGAAGTCAGGAGCCTTAAGTACGGGTGCTGTGCACAAGGCCTCCTTGAGGGTATCAAAGGCTTTCTGGCAACTCTCTGTCCAGATCACATGTCTGGACTGCTTCTTTTGAGTCAGCTCTGTTAAGGGGTCAACAATGGTGCCATGTCCCTTAACAAACCTCCTATAGTATTCTGTGAGGCCCAGGAAGCCCCTCCCCTCGGTCTGTGTTTTAGGGAGTTGCCAGGCCAGGATGCTCTCAATCTTGGCCTGGAGGAGCTGCACCTTGCCCCCACCCACCATGTGACCCAGATACACCATGGAACGATGACTTATCTGGAACCTACTGGCCTTGATAGTCAGGCCCGTCTACTGCAGGGTCTGAAGCACCTCCTGGAGGTGGAACAGGTGTTCCTCCCAGCTGGTGCTGTAGACAGCTATGTTGTCCAGGTAGGTGGCACAGAATGCCTCCTTCCCAGCCAGGACCATGTTCACCAGCCACTGAAAAGTGGCAGGGACCTTCTTTAAACCAAAGGGCATCACCCTAAACTAAAAGTGGCCCTCTGGGTTGGAGAATGCAGACCTTTCTTTTGCCTCCTCAGTCAGAGCAATCTGCCCCAATGTCACATAAAAAAGTACTGAGGAATTTGGCAGCACCCAGCTTGTCTTTGAGCTCATCAGCTCAGGGGAATGGGGTGTGCATCAGTCTTCGTGACAGGATTGGGGCCCCTGTAGTCCACACATAGCCTAAATTCTGGAGTAGCACCGGGTGGGGCACCCTTGGGTACCAGCACCACAGGGCTGGACCAGGGACTGTTGGAGGTCTTGATCACCCGTAACACCAGCATCTTGGGGACCTCCTGCTTGATACTGGCCCTCACCTTGTCTGACAACCGGTAAATCTTATTTTTAAGAAGCTGACTGTCTCCCATGTCTGTCATGGAAGCCCAGGTGTGTGAGTCCAGGGGTGGTGGAGAAGAGAGAGGAAATTGTCCCAGCAACTGGTGACAGTCACTCTGCTACTCTGGAATCAGGGTAGGGGAAGGGTTGAAACCCTCCACTGACCCATTATGCTCTTGGGCAGAGGGGGTCTGGGAGAGGCTCGCTCTCCTCGTCCACTCCTTCATCCGTTACCGGTAGCATGCTTACTTCGGACCTCTCAAAGTGTGGTTTGAGGTGGTTCATGTGGAGCACCCTTAGGGGGTTTTGAAAGGGTCTTGAGATCCACCAAGTAGGTGGACTCCCCCTTCTGCTCTGTCACCTTACATGGGCCTGTCCAGTGAACCTGGAGATCTCTGGGCTCCATAGGTTCCATAACCCAACTACCAGAGTGGCCTTCTGGTCATACCAAGTGCTTCATAACTTCTTGACTGGCCTCAAGGTTGTTTTTTGCCTTCTTGCAGAAGCGGTGCATCTGGTTGTGGAGGGCCAGCATGTAACTAACCACATCCTGAGGGGTTTCCTGTGAGCTTGCTTCCACCCCTCTCTCACAAGGCTAAGAGATCCCCTAGCATGACGGCCATAGAGGAGTTCAAAGGGACTAAACCCAACTCTCTTCTTTGGCACCTCCTTGTAAGGAAAGAGACGGCATGACAGAAGGATGTCCCACTTACACCTCATGGGCTAAGGTAGGCCCATTAGCATGCCCTTCAGAGTCTTGTTTAATTTATCCACAAGACCGTTGGTTTGGGGGTGATGGGTGTGGAGAACTTATGGGTTACCCCACACTCATCCCACATAGACTTCATGCATGCTGGCATGAAGTTAGTACCTCTGTCAGACACTACCTCTTTGAGGAACCCCACATGGGTAAAAAAAACATCAGGGCCCTGGCCACTGAAGGTGCAGTCACTGACCTCAGAGGAATGTCCTCTGTGTAGCGAGGGGCAAGGTCCACCAAGACCAGGATGAACCTGTTACCCAAGGCTGTCTTGGGATCCAAGGGTCCAACTATGTTGAAGCCTACCCTCTCAAAGGGTTTGCCAACAACAGGTAATGGGGTCTGGGGAGCCCTGAGATTTTTCCCTGACTTCCCACTGGCCTGGCAGGTGTGACAGGACCTACAGAATGCATCTGAGGCCGTCTACATCTGGGGTAAACAAAAGTGGGCAACAAGCTTTGCAAATGTCTTGTCTTGCCCCAGATGTCCTGCCAGGGGCACGTCATCAGCCTAACGCAATAGGAAGGTCCTGTAATGCTGGGGAACCACAAGCACATGGGCTGCCCCAGGAAAATTAGGCTTGCTATATAGGTAATTCTCCCAATAGATCAGGTGATCTCCAGAGGTGTCACCTGCTGCCTGGGCCTCAGCTTGTCGCCTCAAGCCCTCTAAGTGGGGCACTCTTTCTGTGCCTTGCAGAAATGTTCCCTGGTGGACCCACCCTCAACTTACCAATCAGCAAGCTCTGGCAGGTCCTCCTCAGGTGCCCTATCTACCTGGATCAGGCGAAATTCAGGGGCTTGCTTCCAGGGCCCCTTGCTCCCATGCATCTTGAGAGCTGCCTGGGCCATTGTTCCAGGCACCCATGACTCCCTGTCGGTGCAGTCATGGACTTTGTGGTCATACAGACCCATTCAAGCAATCCAAATATATGCATGTGTGACCTAAGCTCCACCTCCCTCCAGATAGTGTGCTACAGGTCGTTGCCTAACAGACAATCTACAGCCATGGCAGGGATCACAGCTACTTTTAGAGAACCTAAGACCTCTGCTCTACACTCAAGGAGAACCTGAGCCACCGATAGATAACTCTCACGATTGTCCGCCACTATGACTTAGTGGAATGTGTTAGGGAGGGCCTGCTCTGAGGACAATAGCTGACATCTTACAGAAGTCATGATGGCTCCTGTGTCCCTCAGACCTCCACCCATTGCCCATTGATGGTGGACAACTGCCTGTAGTTACATGTATTGGCAGGCATATGGGCTTTTGGAACCATCTCCTTATACCCCAGAGAAACTGGGGTCACCTCTGTCTGTTCCCCAAAACGAACAGGGACCACCTCCTCCCCGAGTGCTACACTTGCCAAACCAGGTGTCTACCCGCCGATGGGGGGACTGTGCCCTCTTGGGGCATTTGGAGCTGCCCTTGGAGTGCCCATATTGTAGCACTCTGTGCATTGGGGGACAAAACTCCATGTCTGCTTAGCAACAAAGCAAACACTAGGAGATGATGGATGGAGCATTGAAACTTTGCAGACACTCACCCCCAGTCACACATTTGGGTTGAATCCATCATCGTTCTTTAGCTCACTTCGCCACCCCAGTTCAGACCCAGTCATATGCAAATCATTCTTGACCCTGTTCCTCATGGGAACAATCCAGCCGGAACTGCCAAGCCAGGTCTTCCCTGGACTGGAAACAAGCATCCTGGGACCAGTTCCGGGGTAACACCCCTCATCAGCCAGGCTAGCTTGAATCCAGTGGCAAAGTGAGCAAGGGACCCACATCTGGGCATACCCTGCCAACTTAGGGTGAACAAAGCAAGCACAAGGAGATGCTAGACAGAGCGCTGAAACTTTTCAGACACTCACCCCCAGTCACAGATCTGGGTTGAATCCATTATCGTTCTTTAGCTAACTTTCGCCACCCCCGTTCAGACCCAGCCATATGCAAATCAGTCTTTTTTTTAAAAACATCTTTTTATTGGTAATTTAAATCGGATTATACATTCTGTACATGTACATTGTGGGGCCGATTCCGATCTCGGTCGGAGGCGCACCCAATACCATTCGGTCGGGAAAAAAGCCATGCGAATGCCTGTTTCCAGACCGATCCGTACATCATACCGAACGAGTAAGTACGATGCGCACAACAGCACAGAATACGGCCGAGTCGTACTCACCCAATCCAGGTCCTGTTCTCCGACCGAGGCGAATCCGGAAACGCAGAATCGAGTCACACGGAAGGGAAAATGCAGCCCCGTCCGGCCGAACAAGTACGATGCGCTTTCCGTACGCGCCGAACCCGTCGCTACGTCCGGCACGTCAAAGCTTCCGGGAGAGGCACACATAAGCTCCGATTCGCGCCACAACACGATCCACGGCTACGAGGCGAACACGCCAGCGACGAGGACGACGCGAAGCAACGAGAAAGACGAACGACACGAACCAACCATGAATCCCTTCGTCCCGATCCTACCAATATTCTACATTTACCACCGGAACAGGCACGGACGCGTACGGCGCAGAAGGTAAGTCAGACACCAACCACAAAAACATACAACACGTACAAGACACATCACACACACACAGAGGGATGCAGCATTTACTTACACCAGCACCATAGGGGCGGGATGCCCATCACCAATGCCACATATGCACACAGGGGCCTGGATGCGCACCACCACTACCACCCCTACCCAGGGGAGGCTGGATGCCTACCACTACTACCACCCTTAGCCAGGGGGTGCCAGGTGCCCACCACTACTACCACCCTTACCCAGGGGGCTGGATGCCTACCACTACTATCACCCTAAGCCAGGGGGCTGGATGCCTACCACTACTACCACCCTTAGCCAGGGGGTGCCAGATGCCCACCACTACTACCACCCTTACCCAGGGGGCTGGATGCCTACCACTACTATCACCCTAAGCCAGGGGGTGCCAGATGCCTACCACTACTATCACCCTTAGCCAGGGGGCTGGATGCCTACCACTACTATCACCCTAAGCCAGGGGGTGCCAGATGCCTACCACTACTACCACCCTTAGCCAGGGGGTGCCAGATGCCCACCACCACTACCACCCTTACCCACGGGGGGCTGGATGCCTACCACTACTACCACCCTTAGCCAGGGGGGCTGGATGCCTACCACTACTACCACCCTTAGCCAGGGGGGTGGCAGATGCCCACCACTACTACCACCCTTACCCAGGGGGCTGGATGCCTACCACAACTACCACCCTTACCCAGGGGGCTGGATGCCTACCACTACTACCACCCTTAGCCAGGGGGTGCCAGTTGCCCACCACCACTACCACCCTTACCCAGGGGGCTGGATGCCTACCACTACTATCACCTCTACCCATGGGGGCTGGATGCCTACCACCAACACCACCCCCACTCATAGGATGGACAATGCATGACACAACCAGCACACCACAACCTAGGGAATGCAAGAAAAAGACATCCCCCAACACCATGACAAGCGTGTGTAGACTGTGTCAAATGCCTACAACACTGAACATGACTTTGAACATACAATGTGACCCCCTATCACATGTGCCACACATATATGTGTGTGGCCCCCACAATGCAAGCAGGCCATGACCATTGTGGCAATGGGGTCCAAACCCCCATCATCACAGTGACCAAAATGTAAATGTGGGGTCCATAGCTGAAGCACATTTTGAACATTGTGGCAATGGGGTCCATACCCCCATCATCACAGTGACCAAAATGTAAGTGTGGGGTCCATAGCTGAAGCACATTTTGAACATTGTGGCAATGGGGTCCAAACCCCCATCATCACAGTGACCAAAATGTAAGTGTGGGGTCCATAGCTGAAGCACATTTTGAACATTGTGGCAATGGGGTCCAAACCCCCATCATCACAGTGACCAAAATGTAAGTGTGGGGTCCATAGCTGAAGCACATTTTGAACATTGTGGCAATGGGGTCCAAACCCCCATCATCACAGTGACCAAAATGTAAGTGTGGGGTCCATAGCTGAAGCACATTTTGAACATTGTGGCAATGGGGTCCAAACCCCCATCATCACAGTGACCAAAATGTAAGTGTGGGGTCCATAGCTGAAGCACATTTTGAACATTGTGGCAATGGGGTCCAAACCCCCATCATCACAGTGACCAAAATGTAAGTGTGGGGTCCATAGCTGAAGCACATTTTGAACATTGTGGCAATGGGGTCCAAACCCCCATCATCACAGTGACCAAAATGTAAGTGTTGACAAAGAAAAAGCTGCAACTGCCAACCTGCATGGATGATTCCTGGTCACAGAACATAAAACACATCAGTGGCAAAGTAGTGCATGTGTCCCATTGCAACATAGATTGGGGGAGGCAAATACTGCAGTGCAAATAAGACATACCTTTGGCCATGTGCAGACAAACAACACCCATGGGGGCTGACACAGTCAACATTCATCAATGACACAATGACAGAAGTGACCATCAGAATGCAGACCCACATATTTGCACCAATGGGCACACAAATGCAGATACCCTGTGGAGACTGTAGATGTGAGGTGAACAGATACCATACCATGGCAGCAATGGGACACACAAACCATGATCATTGTGCTGACTGATGACCTAGGAGTCCCAGGGACAGCAGGGGAAACCCACCAAACTACATACAGCCAATGGCACACCTAAGATATGCCAATGCAGTGGTGCAGATGCACAAACACAAACAGGCAGACCCACACTGCACATCAAACACAACAGGTGAGGGGGGTGCCAGTGTCCCCAGGCAACCACACAACACATGAGGAGGCCTGAATACCAATCATACAGATGTGCATACAGTGCCACACAAAGGTAACTCATGGATCCAAATCCCCTATGTGGGCAATCAGGCATTGTCAGATGAGAGGGAGCACAAATCACACATGTCACACAGGCACGTAGGAACAGCAACTGACACAGCAAGACACAGACACACCACAGCACTACCCCCAGGGCCCCCACAATGTGGTGACCCTGGGCTGCATTACAATCCCACTGTGATGACAAAGCTAAATGTCGTTCACACTGTGAACCACAGTCATGTGTCCTGAGCAACAAACTACCATCACACCTACACAAGCACAAATCAATCAGCACGGCCAGTAAGCCAAGGCCAACATGGAGGCAGGGGTCTAGCCGGGCAACAACTCTCATCTGCACACACTCAACACCACACACCTCGACCTCCAACAATGTGCAGCAGTGAAGCACACATGCACTGGTGACATTGCACATGCACCCATGACAATTCCAGGGTGGTGGGTGGGAACAAAGGTGCAGAAACACATCACACATGGCCACTCAACAAGACTCCTGAATGGACATGACGGCAATACCACACCAACCAATGGGATCCCAGCCACAGTCACACACCAATGAAGAAGCCAAGGTCACCCACAAAGAACACACATAGACAACAACCAACATTGCAGCCCGGACCCTGAGGAGTGCCAGCAGTCACACACACAACGTGTCACAATCACTGAAAGATAACACAAACTGGAAATCACATGACAGGTGCAAACAACAAGTGCCAAGGGGAAACCTGACTGTGACCCATCTGCGTCTGCACACAAACTCAGCCCTGACAGCAAACACACCTATGGGTGACACCCTGATGACCAGTAATGTGCCATGCACCCACATCACAGAGAACCCAGGGAGAAGACTTTGGGGGAACATAGGTCAACTCAGCAAGCATCACAAACAGGTACAACACTAGGGATCACAGCATGCACAGCAAAACGGAAGTGAACACACAGACATGCTCATACAACACACACCTTGGGCGCAGGCAATGTCACAGGAGTACACACTGCCATGAGGGGACTCCACTCCTGTGTGAGGAAAGCTGTGCCATATGTTGCCTCAGTAGGGCCCCATCATGTCAGCTGAGCACTTGGTCACACAATCAACAATTAGCACCAAATGAAGGCTCCTGTCACATCAGCCTGGTCATGGAAGTGCCAACGAAATCATCAGCACAGATCCAACACACTTGTATAGCAATGTTGCACTGACAACACAGATGAGTCCTTCCCCATTGATGCCCAAACCTGCATGTCCAGTGGAGATGGCCACACGGTCAGGGAAGTAGACAAATTGAACAATGGCAGGCACAACAGATGTGCAGGGGTGGAAGCCACAGATGTGAAATTGCTAACGTAAGTAGGAAATCCCATTGCCAAATACTGAACACATGACACCCTCAGATGCTGCTATGGATGACATGGATACACCACAGGATAGGACACATTCCCCCTGGACCACATGTGTTCCTGCACAGTAACACTTCATTATCATGAGACTAAATATCACCATCACTGCAGCAAGGGCATGGTTAGCATCATCAACAACATGTACATCAGAAGCATAAGCACTAGAGAACAGAAAGTTGCTTTATTCAGCATATGTGTGTTTAAAAGTGAAAGTCCAGAATAAACACAAAGGCCAATGGCCAGTCCATTGTCAAAGTCCAAACAGGGTGACAGTGGCAGATGTCACCCTACGCATGCCTGCACTGCACAAAACCAGGGACAATCCACTAGGAGGGGCAACCGGGGGGCAGGCCAGGCACCGCAGGGACAGGATCAGGGCTCACCAGGAGGAAGCAGGGAAGGGGTGGTGGGTGCTGGAGAGCCACTGACAACTGCAGTGGAGGTGTCTGACATGGTGTGTGCCGGCACAACTGGGGGGCATGACTCAGATGTTGTGGGTGCCGGCACGACTGCAGTGGACCCTGCAGATGGAGTGGACAGGTCCGCCACTGCAGTGCCCAAGTCAGACAGGGTGGTAGTGGACTCCACTGCAGTGCCTACCACCAGGGGAGGAGAATGGGGAACAGGCAAGGTGGGCTGGACAGAGGGGGAGGACACCCTCACCACATCAGTGGCACAGACAAGCGCAGCGGGGGTGTGGTGCCGGGAGAGCAAGTGGCAGGGGAGAAGGCCGGATCCTCTTGGGGATGGTATATCTGTGGGTGGGGGAACCTGGGGCAGGGTGTGGTGGGGGCACCTGTGGAGTGGGGGCCTGAGGGATGGAGGAAGGAGACCTGGTGCCTGAGCTGCAGGGCGGCGGCGGGGTCTTGCTCTTACGACTCCGGGGGACTTGCGGTGGGGGCCTCAGTCTGTCTGCGCCTGGGGGAGGGTGTCCGGGGGCGAGGGGCACTCTGCTACGTGTGGGTGGGCTTCCTCTTCCCCCTGAATGCTGTATCAGCTGGATCGGAGGGAAGAGGCCGAGGTCACTGAGGAAGAGCCGCTGGGTCTTTGGGGTTGCAGGTGAGGCAAGGGAGGGTGCTTTGGAGGGAGAGGCAACTGAGGACTGCGCAGTGCTCGTGGATGCGTGTGTGTGTTCCAGGGCCCTATCCCCTGTGAGTCTGGTTTCAGTCCCCTGACTGTGCGTGCGTGTGCGTTTTGTTTGTGGCGTGTGTGTCTGTGTGCTGGACGTGTGTGTGCTGGTGTGTGCCTGTGCCGGTGTGTGTGTGCTTGGGACGGGTAAGGTGCTGGGGAGTGTGGATGGAGCAGAGGCAGGAGGGGTGAGGGACTGTCTGAGGAGGGACACTGCTGCCATCAGGGAGGAGTCCATGGACCTATTGCCCCTCTGTAGGTCAGATATGCCCGATGAGATGCCCTCCATGAACGACACCAGTTGAGTCAACAGAGCGGTGTGCACATGGAGGACACTCAGCATGGCTGTCTGCCCTACATGGAGCTGGCGAAGGAGGTACACAGACTCCTCACTCAGGGCAGCAGGGGACACAGGGGCAGGGGGTGCGGTGCCTGGCCCAAAGGAGACACGCTCCCGAACATGGGAGCCTCCACGGACCTGGGGAATGGGAGCCGATGGGAGGGCGGTGGTGGTGCTGGTGGTGGTGGGGCAGCAACACTAGCTGGAGTGTGGTGGCTGCTGACACCGGCCTCCATAAGGGAGTCATCCTTCGAGCCGCTGTGGTCCTCAGCTGAGGTGGATGCTGCTGAGGACTCCTCGGTGTGGCTCCCCTCGCCCTCCGTGCCACTGGGTCCCTCCGACCACTCCTCGGCTGTTGACCCAGTCTGGCTCTCCGGCTCCTCCTGGTCCATGGAGCTATCCCCTTCCGTGGCCGTGGATGTATCTGCAAACAATGGGGAAACAGACAGACATCAGTCACCTGCACCAAACGCACACACCACTGTGAGCACAGCACATTACAGAGCAAGCCCTGGCATCATTAGTTGAACATTGCTAAAAGTGCCCTAACTGAACAGGAGAAGCCAATTGTCAGTCTGATGCCAACCATGGCACTCACATCCCACATGGCCTTGCACCCATCTGTCTGGTGTCTGTTGGATAGCAACACCCCAGTGTGGACACATGCACCAACTACACAGTAGTTGGACAGTGCAGAGGACACGGTGTAGCATGTGGACATGCACACATCACAACTCTTGCCACTGAGTCAGTACAGGTTTCCGGATGAAAGGGATGCCCAGAGTCAGATAGGAAATGCATGTGATGCATACCAGCGACAGACACCATGATGCACCAATGTCCTGAAAGCCATCGCCACAATGGTGTGCATGTAGCACATGTCACTCCCCTGCAGGATCACCAATAAGTAGACACATGCCATGGCGGAGGCATGACTGCTAAGTCATACATCACTGTCTCAGTGATGTATGACTTGGCAGCCAGACAACAACACTCTGCACTGTGTCACAATAGTAGGTCATGGGGAATGCAAGTCCTGGAGCTGCACAAGTGCACATGTACATCCCCCACACAACACATCATCTTAACCCTCATCTGTCCAGGTCATACCGATTGGATATATGGGAGACCTGTGACACTACCCTCTGAACCTGAGCCCCTCACAATCTGCTGTGAATGGGAAACAGCTGCCTGAACTTCACATTCGCATACCCCAGTCTGCACGGGCAGCTGATCAAACACCTATGTGACACACAAGTATCGTCTCCTATGGTCACATCTCCAGTGGCATGCTGAGCCCCTACCGAGAAACACCCCAGCAGTCCTGGCAACAAATCCACAGCACACTGACACAGAGGCAGACACCTGAGGGGTCAAATCACTGCGCACAACGTGTCAGCTGATACCCGGGAGTGGGAGTACAGGTGTATTGGATGGGCTGGAGTAGGCATGACTGTCCTGCCCCACATGAATGAGGGATGAGCCCTGGACAGTGGATAGCTGGCTATGTATGTGTGACACACGTAATCTGCACACTCCTGGGGCCCAAACATTGTTCCCACCCGCTGCATGGGTGTGTGCCAGATACCCCAGGCACATGTGGTGGCTCAGCTCAGCAAGTGGACCGCATATGAAAGCAACACGCAGATTACATGTCCAAACACAGGCATTGTGTGAACAATGGACCCACCCATGATGCCCACAACAGAGTTAGGGAAACAGATGCTGTCCCCCACCTTGAGTGAAGCAAACTGCAAGGACACAGTCCCAAGTGACACAATTCCCTGAATGTAAGGGCCACACCTGGGTATCAGATGAGGAGTGGGCAGTGCACAATAGAGGGACATGGCTCCTGAACAACATGACTGCTGTACTGTGGCAGTTTAACCAGGCCAGAGGAGGGCACATAGCATGTAATACAGAGTTCACAGTGCAGTCTTTGACTCACCCCCTCCTTGCTGCTGTCTGGCCTTCAGCTGCCCATCCAGGTCTGGAAACACCACCGCCAGGATCTGGAGCATGTGGGGGGTCAGGGTCCGTGTTCCGCCCCTCCTGCGAGGAGGCGACAGCTTCAGCTGGACCCGTGCAATCCTCCGGGTCCAGCCCCGAAGGTCCTGCCACCTCTTCTGGCAGTTGCGGATCTACACATGCAACATATCCGTGCATGACACAGTTGTATATACATGTCTCAATCACAGGGGCACATGATGTACACAGGCAGTGCAACGCTGCCCATGGACAGTTTGCCAGAAGTCATTACATGGTATCATTGCATGGGAAGTAAAACCTTGTTCAAATGCACTGTCACTGCACCATACCTGTCCAGTGCATGTCACTACACACTATGGGGGGTGACAACTACTCAGTGAGCCTGCTAGCCAGTGGCGTGCAGACTTTCAGCCTTGCTAGTCAGACAAAATGCACATTCAGAAAGGCAGTGCACAGAACACTCACCTGCTCCCCTGGTGTCCCATACAGCTTGCTGTACTGTGGAAGTAGGCTGTCCAGCAGGGCCTGGTTCTCCTCAAGGCTGAAGGCTGGGGCTCTCTCCACAGTACGTGCCATTGCAGGGTCCAGAGGGGGCAGAGACAGCAGCAGTGCAGTGGCAGATGTCGTCCTGGAGCATGTAGTGCAGGCAAGTGAGCTCTCAGGGAAACAGCCAGCAATATATATGTGCTGCAGAGGCAGATACTGTCCCATGTGTCCAAAGTGATAGGTCCAAGTCGTTTGCATCTTCTGAATCTGGCCAATCCATGGAATAGCAGCACCAATACACGCCCACAGCATCCTTCAAATCTTCAACTTCATGACATACATGATTTTGCAACATTGTTGTGGGTGACCAACTGAATTTCCAGCAACCGACTCGTTCGAATTTCGAAAACGCGTCCGTTGCCAGGCTAGGCCATTGACAATGGGTGCGCACCGATCGGTCCATTGCTGTTCAACGCGTACAGGGGTACAACGCGTACCCGCACACATTGAATGCAATGGGCCGGCCGGACGCACCGATCGGTCCATTGCTGTTCAACGCGTACAGGGGTACAACGCGTACCCGCACACATTGAATGCAATGGGCCGGCCGGGTGCACCGATCGGTCCATTGCTGTTCAACGCGTACAGGGGTACAATGCGTACCCGCACACATTGAATGCAATGGGCCGACCGGGTGCACCGATCGGTCCATTGCTGTTCAACGCATCCCTGTACAAGTGACTGGCATATGTCACCATGCCTGTCTCAGATGAACATATGCCAGCCACAGATAGCTCCCAGGGAGTGAGGGGCACACCTACAACACCACAGCCTGTCCAAACTGTATCATAAGGCATGTAAGGCTGCATTTCCTATTGTGTGTATGTTGGTGTACATGTTGTCCTGTGGGTGTCACCTGGGGGCAGCCACCCCCAGGCTGTGCACGTGTTCATGGGGACAGGATCCTGGGTGTTACGTGTACATGACCACTGTGATGTGCAACTGTTCATATCTGTGCATGTGCCATGGTCACATTTCACGGTGGTGTATGTGTATGTCATGTCACATACCCCGTGAGTCCCATGTGGGACGGTATGTTTGAGCCAGGGTGTCCCAGTGGCACAATAGTGATGGTCCTCCACAGTCTGTGTGCATGTAGTGTTTACAATGTCTCTGATTTCATGTGCACAATGGGAGACAGTCTCCACATCCACGTTGTGTGTGCATGGACTTTGATGTTGTGCGTGTGTGTGTCACAGACGTCCATGTCTGTCCTGCAGTGGCAAGTGGGACCACTACCTGTGGGGGTCATGGTTGTTTTGCTGTGGTGTATACATGATACTCCATGTAATGCCAGTGTCCATGTGGCAATACAGGGTCCCTGGGAATGTACCTGTCGTTGAGCTGTGATGCCTGGGGCACATCTGTCCTCACATGTCACTGTGGGAGGTGATTGTGACATGGCAGCAGGAGATGGGAACTGTGACACGGCCTCATGATATCCAATGGGCCAACCTGGGACTTATTGATGCCACTTGTTGAACCGTGATGACAGATGTTGGCCATGTATGTACCATACATGTCCTTACGGAACTGCACACTTCATGTAGTTGTGCCTCATAATGATGTATGATGTGATATTGAGTGTGTTCAATGCCGCATATGTGGGGTGACTGACAATCTTGCTTTCTTCTCCTCTGCACTGCAGGGCTCCTGCTGTCCATAGACCATTCCCAGACCTGGCAACGATGGTGGAACGGGACAGCATCCGACGGTACCGCTTCACCTGGCAGCTGATTGAGGATTTGGCAGTGCAGTTGGCCCCACATTTGCAGCCTGGCCGGCCGTATCCTACAGCGCTGACCCCCAAGGTGAAGGTGATGGCAGCCCTACACTTCTTTGCCACCGGTACCTTCCAACATACTGTGGCGACTGCTGGTGGGATGTCACAGACCATGTTGAGCCGTGTGCTCCGCGATGTTTTGGGGGCAATGTTGCTATACCTGAACCGGTACATCTATTTCCCTAGACTGCAATGACTCACTGACGTGAAGAGTGACTTCTATGCCCTGGGGAGGATGCTGCATGTCATTGGCTCCATTGATGGGACACATGTGGCTTTGGTACCACCACAGGCCCAGGAGCAGGCCTACCGTAACCGCAAGCACTACCACTCGGTCAATGCACTGGTGGTGTGTCTTGCAGATATGACCATCACACACGTGTGTGCCCGTTTCCCTGGTTCAGCACACGATGCCTTTGTGATGAGGAGTAGTCGCATCCCCAGGATGATGGCACAGATGCAGAACCAGCGTGCCTGGCTTGTCGGTGTGTACTGACTTTGTGCCATTGTGTGTGATCTGATCTGTAGTATTCCGCCCACTTTTCCAAGTCAGCTAATGTGCACTTGTCTGTCCGTAGGTGACTCGGGATACCCCAACATGCCGTGGTTGCTGACACCCCTCAGGAACCCTGTGACACCAGCCCAGATGCGCTACAATGAGGCACATGGTCGGACCAGGAGAGTGATTGAGCGGACATTTGGTCTCCTGAAGAGCCGCTTCCGCTGCCTCGACAAGACAGGAGGGTCCCTCCCATATGCCCCAGCGAAGGTGTGCAAGATTATCATCGTCTGCTGCATGCTCCACAACCTGGCAGTGCGGAAGGAGTTGCCTCTCATCCAGGATGACAATGACCAACATCCGCCACCTGTGGAGGATCCTGGCCTGGACCACGATGCCAGTGATGATGATGATGATGAGGGTGATGTCCGCACACAGCTCATCACCAACTTATTTAGCTGAATGTGAGTATCCTGAGGTGTCATGTCAATGATGTGAGTTGGCATGATATGTGTAGGTGGTGCTCTGGTGCTGTTGGAGTGTGTCCATGGGCTACTTGACTGGATGTGTGTAGCGATGTGTGCTTACAGGTGGTCTGTACTCCCCAACAGTGTTGACATGCTAACTTGGTTCTGGGTGGGTATCTTGTAACATGTATTGTGCATGGGTTTTGCTGTTCTGTCCTGTTCTCCATTGCTTTTGACTGTGTGTCATTTCTGTCCTTCACAGGGTACTTTCAGATTCGTTTGGTCAACTGTGTCCACCGACGACGTGATTGTACTTCCAGGGTGGTAGCTGTTGTGTCCCTACAGGTGATGTGCGCCACACCCATGGACTTCCTTCCTTCTACAGTTGTTGACTGTGTGCCCGCTGCCAGGTGGGATTACCTTGCATCTGTAGTGGTTACGACATGTTGCAACTGTGTAATAAACCTGTGCTTCACTTTGTGATGTGCGTTGTCTGTGGTCACACATTTGACTGCCATTTGCTTACTGCACCTGTGGGCTACTTGACTACAACTGGGAATAGGTGTGGTGTCTGTGCATTGCACCGTCTTTCCTGGCAACATCAGTGTAGGCAATGAGTCAGATGGCCTAGGTGTGTATGTGTTGTGTAGCCCTGGTGGTGTGTCTCCCTCATATGTGTCACATTGCCTTTACTCACATGCCTGTGTTGTACTTGCTGTTGCAGTCCGCATACACAGTGTAATTTTGCAGTTCATCATCCCCATGACAGCACCCACGTTGGAATCACAACAGAGGCAAGTATGGTGTATTAGTGTGTTTATTGTGATACATTTGTGTGAATAGTGCATAGGATTGTTAGTGCTGTACATTTATATTGCAATCAGAAGTTCCTAGGTGAATTGAAAGTCCTGGTAGACAAAATCCCCAGTATCGGGGCCACAGTTGTCTGAGACATTGGTCCAACTTGTACTCCCCATGTCATGTGTGGGAGTTGTGTTGCCGTCAACAGGGTGAACAGTCTGTGCACAAAGGTGAACATCCAGAACAGGTTCAGGCTTCCTGGGGGTTGCACTTGGCCATCGGCCTCTCACTTGCCCCTCCTCGGACGACCCCTCTTCTTTGGGGGGGCCCCTCAAGTACAGGCTGCTGCGGTGCAGGGGACTCTCCGCCAGAGTCATCCTCCCTCCCTGTGGCAGTTGCAGTTTGTTCAGCACCAGATGTTGTTGGCACACAGGGAGGTGTAGACTGGTTACTGTTCATCTGGCGGAGGCATTGTAATATGTCCCTGTGCACCGCCGTCATCTCTTGAAGTGCGTCCCACTTGGACTCCACGCGGGACATGTGAGAGTCCAAGCGGGCATGATGGGCAGCCTGCTGCTGTTTCAGGTCTCTGAGGAGCCCCACTACCTGGCTGAGATCTCCGGTGCTGGACTGGTACGCATCGGCTATGCGTACCAGTTGTGGGTCATCATGAACACCAGACACCTCTGCAAGCAGCGACCTCTGTCTCCCACCCCTCCCACCACCCCTGCCGACATGTGCAGTGCGTGCAGTGGCACGCACAGATGACCCTGGTCCCCCTTGGGGGTTGGTGGTGGTGGTGGTGTCCTTGGCCCCACGTTGGTCCAGGGTCCCTGTGCTGGTGGTGCTCCTTGTTCTGTCCATGTCGGAAGGGATGGTATTTGTGGTGACAGTCATTGGAGGGGTGGGTGCAGGGGGTGCAGCTGGTGGTCCTGCTGGTGCTGCAGCTGGTGGTCCTGCTGGTGCTGCATGTTGACTTGCACCGGAGGTGCCAGGTTGGTCTTCTTCGTCCGAGGAGGGCAGAGGCTATACGACACCAGTGAGCTCTGTATCCTCTTGAGCCTGGGACTGGGACTCCTCAGCGTCTGCTGCTGTGTCCCCATCATCACCTGTTTTTGGGAGACACACACAATGTATGTTATGTTTCTGCAGGCATCAATGGTTGACACACCTGACAGTTGTGACTGTGCCTCTGGGTGCGGGCCTGTACATTGCATTGTCCTAAGTTGTCACAGTCAGGGGTTGATATTGGTGTAGCACATTGTCCTGCATTATTTGGGCATTTCTATGTATTTGTTGGGGTGTGAACATGGTCTGCATTGGTTGTATTTGGTTGACAGCCGGCCCTCCTTCCCACCCAGCCAGTCAGTTCTCCCACCATGGACTGTGCTTGCATTGCAGGGAGTGAAAGTTGTCTTTCAGGATGTCAGTCAGTGGTGTCCTGCTGTTGGTTGTTGCACAGTTGCCAGCAGGGCCTTGTGCTCCCCACAACAGTAGCCAGTGTCAGCCATCTTGTCAGTTGTTTTCCACTCCCTGTGATGTGAACATGCTTCAGGGTGGTGTTGATGGGACAGTTGTGGGGGTGAGCTATGTCTGTGACTATGACTCCCATCATGCTATTGCCTCCACCCCACTTCCCAGCATGCCCATACTTCCTTCCTTTTGAGTGGACTTCACTGTGTGTGACAGCAATGGCAAGATGGCTGGCAGTGTGGTCCTGTTGTTTGTTGGTGCCCAGTTCCCAGCAGGGCCTTGTGCTCCCCACAGCTGTGGCCCGTGTCAGACATCTTTGAAGTGGCTTTTGACTCCCTGTGAGGTGTGCATGCTTCAGTGCTAACTTGCTGGGCCATGTGGGTGTGAGATGTTGATCTGTGACTACCACTCCCTTCAAGCTATTGCCTCCACCCCCTTCCCAGCATGCCCATCCTTCCTTCCTTTTGACTCTGCTTCCCTGTGGGGTGGGCTGCCTGTGCTGACAGGATGGCTGGGAGTGTTGTCCTGGCAGTTGTTTGGCTAAAAGTCCAAAGAGTGTCCCTGTGCTTCACACAACATAACCCAGGGTGGAGGTTCTTTGTGGGATCTTGAGTTAGGATGTGTGGCATTGCATTCTCCCAGGTGGGTTATGTGGAGTATGTGTTGAGGGTGTGTGTGAGGGGAGGTGCTTGTGACTATGGTCAGTGCTGCAAGTTCTCCTTCCCACCCAGCCAGATATCCCACCATGGAACGTGCTTGCATTGCAGGGAGTGGAAGTTGTCTTTCAGGATGTCAGTCAGTGGTGTCCTGCTGTTTGTTGGTGCACAGTTGCCAGCAGGGCCTTGTGCTCCCCACAGCAGTAGCCAGTGTCAGCCATCTTGTCAGTTGTTTTCCACTCCCTGTGATGTGAGCATGGTTCAGGGTGGTGTTGATGGGACAGTTGTGGGGGTGAGCTATGTCTGTGACTATGACTCCCATCATGCTATTGCCTCCACCCCACTTCCCAGCATGCCCATACTTCCTTCCTTTTGAGTGGACTTCACTGTGTGTGAGTGTGACAGCAATGGCAAGATGGCTGGCAGTGTGGTCCTGTTGTTTGTTGGTGCCCAGTTCCCAGCAGGGCCTTGTGCTCCCCACAGCTGTGGCCCGTGTCAGACATCTTTGAAGTGGCTTTTGACTCCCTGTGAGGTGTGCATGCTTCAGTGCTAACTTGCTGGGCCATGTGGGTGTGAGATGTTGATCTGTGACTACCACTCCCTTCATGCTATTGCCTCCACCCCCCTTCCCAGCATGCCCATCCTTCCTTCCTTTTGACTCTGCTTCCCTGTGGGGTGGGCTGCCTGTGCTGACAGGATGGCTGGGAGTGTTGTCCTGGCAGTTGTTTGGCTAAAAGTCCAAAGAGTGTCCCTGTGCTTCACACAACATAACCCAGGGTGGAGGTTCTTTGTGGGATCTTGAGTTAGGATGTGTGGCATTGCATTCTCCCAGGTGGGTTATGTGGAGTATGTGTTGAGGGTGTGTGTGAGGGGAGGTGCTTGTGACTATGGTCAGTGCTGCAAGTCCTCCTTCCCACCCAGCCAGATATCCCACCATGGAACGTGCTTGCATTGCAGGGAGTGGAAGTTGTCTTTCAGGATGTCAGTCAGTGGTGTCCTGCTGTTTGTTGGTGCACAGTTGCCAGCAGGGCCTTGTGCTCCCCACAGCAGTAGCCAGTGTTAGCCATCTTGTCAGTTGTTTTCCACTCCCTGTGATGTGAGCATGGTTCAGGGTGGTGTTGATGGGACAGTTGTGGGGGTGAGCTATGTCTGTGACTATGACTCCCATCATGCTATTGCATCCACCCCACTTCCCAGCATGCCCATACTTCCTTCCTTTTGAGTGGACTTCACTGTGTGTGAGTGTGACAGCAATGGCAAGATGGCTGGCAGTGTGGTCCTGTTGTTTGTTGGTGCCCAGTTCCCAGCAGGGCCTTGTGCTCCCCACAGCTGTGGCCCGTGTCAGACATCTTTGAAGTGGCTTTTGACTCCCTGTGAGGTGTGCATGCTTCAGTGCTAACTTGCTGGGCCATGTGGGTGTGAGATGTTGATCTGTGACTACCACTCCCTTCATGCTATTGCCTCCACCCCCTTCCCAGCATGCCCATCCTTCCTTCCTTTTGACTCTGCTTCCCTGTGGGGTGGGCTGCCTGTGCTGACAGGATGGCTGGGAGTGTTGTCCTGGCAGTTGTTTGGCTAAAAGTCCAAAGAGTGTCCCTGTGCTTCACACAACATAACCCAGGGTGGAGGTTCTTTGTGGGATCTTGAGTTAGGATGTGTGGCATTGCATTCTCCCAGGTGGGTTATGTGGAGTATGTGTTGAGGGGGTGTGTGAGGGAGGTGCTTGTGTCTATGGTCAGTGCTGCAAGTCCTCCTTCCCACCCAGCCAGATATCCCACCATGGAACGTGCTTGCATTGCAGGGAGTGGAAGTTGTCTTTCAGGATGTCAGTCAGTGGTGTCCTGCTGTTTGTTGGTGCACAGTTGCCAGCAGGGCCTTGTGCTCCCCACAGCAGTAGCCAGTGTCAGCCATCTTGTCAGTTGTTTTCCACTCCCTGTGATGTGAGCATGGTTCAGGGTGGTGTTGATGGGACAGTTGTGGGGGTGAGCTATGTCTGTGACTATGACTCCCATCATGCTATTGCCTCCACCCCACTTCCCAGCATTCCCATACTTACTTGCTTTTGTGGGGAGTTCAGTGTGTATGGGTGTGAGAGCAATGGCAAGATGGCTGACAGTGGTGTCCTGCTGTTGGTTGGTGTGCAGTTCCCAGCATGCCCTTGTGCTCCCCACGACACAGCAACAGTGTCAGACATCTTTGATGGGCCTTTCCACTCTCTGTGGGATGTGCATGCGTGAGTGTGAGCTTGCTGGGCCATGTGGTGGGGGATGTAGAGCTGTGACTACGACTCCCATCATGCTATTGCCTCCACCCCCTTCCCAGCATGCCCATCCTTCCTTCCTTTTGACTCTGCTTCCCTGTGGGGTGGGCTGCCTGTGCTGACAGGATGGCTGGGAGTGTTGTCCTGGCAGTTGTTTGGCTAAAAGTCCCAAGAGTGTCCCTGTGCTTCACACAACATAACCCAGGGTGGAGGTTCTTTGTGGGATCTTGAGTTAGGATGTGTGGCATTGCATTCTCCCAGGTGGGTTATGTGGAGTATGTGTTGAGGGGGTGTGTGAGGGGAGGTGCTTGTGACTATGGTCAGTGCTGCAAGCCCTCCTTCCCACCCAGCCAGATATCCCACCATGGAACGTGCTTGCATTGCAGGGAGTGGAAGTTGTCTTTCAGGATGTCAGTCAGTGGTGTCCTGCTGTTTGTTGTTGCACAGTTGCCAGCAGGGCCTTGTGCTCCCCACAGCAGTAGCCAGTGTCAGCCATCTTGTCAGTCCTTATCCACTCCCTGTGATGTGAGCATGGTTCAGGGTGGTGTTGATGGGCCAGTTGTGAGGCTGAGCAATATCTGTGCCTACTACTCCCATCATGCTATTGCCTCCACCCCCTTTCCCAGCATGCCCATGCTTCCTTCCTTTTGACTCTGCTTCCCTGTGGGGTGGGCTGCCTGTGCTGACAGGATGGCTGGGAGTGTTGTCCTGGCAGTTGTTTGGCTAAAAGTCCCAAGAGTGTCCCTGTGCTTCACACAACATAACACAGGGTGGAGGTTCTTTGTGGGATCTTGAGTTAGGATGTGAGGCATTGCATTCTCCCAGGTGGGTTATGTGGAGTATGTGTTGAGGGGGTGTGTGAGGGGAGGTGCTTGTGACTATGCTCAGTGCTGCAAGTCCTCCTTCCCACCCAGCCAGATATCCCACCATGGAACGTGCTTGCATTGCAGGGAGTGGAAGTTGTCTCTCAGGATGTCAGTCAGTGGTGTCCTGCTGTTGGTTGTTGCACAGTTGCCAGCAGGGCCTTGTGCTCCCCACAGCAGTAGCCAGTGTCAGCCATCTTGTGAGTCCTTTTCCACTCCCTGTGATGTGCGCATGGTTCATGGTGGTGTTGATGGGACAGTTGTGGGGGTGAGCAATATCTGTGACTACGACTCCCATGATGCTATTGGCTACACTGACTTGCCCAGCATACACAGAATTCCTTTCTTTCAGTGGTCTTCACTGTGTGTTGGTGTTGTAGTGGTGGCTACATGTCTGGATGTATTTGTTAGTTATATTTGTGCCACTGCCTAGCTGTAGTTGTAGTTGTGTTTGTACATGTGATGACCCGGTTAAATGTAACTTTGAGATGGCATGTGTTGTGTTTATCTGACTGACATAAACATTTTGGGATGATTCTGTTCTGGTTGCTGTGTAATTGCTATGAGTGCATGGTTTGACTCTCCCCTTGACAGTGATGTGTGTGTATTGTGGCAGAATATTGTGTACATTTGTTGTGTACTCACCAGGCTCTGGGATGTTCTCTAGTCCATAGACGCTCACTGGCGGAAGGATGGCCCGCACCTTCTCCTCCCAGGGCCTGAGGTATACTGGCTTGGCAGGAGGGCCACTGCCGGTGTATTGGCTCAGGAGGTAGTCCTTCTTGAGCAGCTCCCGTACCCTCCTGCGCACGTCATACCACCTGTTCTGGATGTCAGTCTTTGTGCGCAGACATGGTGATTGTGCGTTCACCCTGTTGATGATCCTCTCCCACATCTTGGTTTTCTGGGAGATGGGTGTCTGTTGGACCAGTGTGCCAAACAGCTGTGGCTCTACCCTGAGGATCTCGTCTACCATGACTTCCAATTCACAATCTAGGAACTTGTGATTCTTCTTGGGGGGCATGGTGATGGGTGGTGATGGTGAGTGATGTGTGTGTTGGTGTGCAGGTGAGGGTGTGTGAGTGTGTGTTTTGCTGGGTGTATGTGAGGTAGGTATTTGTTGGTGCGCTGATGGTGTGTGGCTTGTGTGAGGGATGAGCTGTGGGTGTGTGGTTGCTGTCTGTTGAGTGCTGGCAGTAGAATAGCATTTGCAAAGGATCATGGTTGGGATTTGTGTCCTTTATATGGGTGGAGTTGTGGGTGTGTCTTTGTTCTCTGTCCCCACCCCCCCCCCCAGTATTTATTGGCTTTGTAATTGCTTGTTTGGCCTTTTTTTGTGTATTTTTCCTTAGTACTTTCTGTGCATGTTGGAAACGTTCTTGTGACCGAGTCGGACCCTGCAGTTGTCTCGTACGGTCTTCTCCGTTTCGTTCACGCTGTGTTTGTGCAGTTTTCTATGCTCCGTACGCGTCGGTCGCGGTGTTTTGTGTTACTTCGGCTCGGTTTTGTATGCGTGTCGGTCGTACGGCTTGTCCTCCGTACGACTCGGTCGTGGTTTTCGCGCCTTGCATCGTACTTTGCGGTTTGGAGTTTGCGTGTACGTTTCGGTTGGATTTGTTCCGGGTGCGTGTCGGTCGGTTCGATTCGCGTGTTTTTCCGGCCGGATTGCTGTTTTCCGTGCGGCTCGGTCGTTCGGCTTGGGTTCAGTACGTGTCGGTCGGATTTTGCACGCCTTGCATCGTACTTGGCGTGTCGGGCGCCACAGGTACGTGTCGGTCGGAATTAATTCCGGCTCCGAGTCGGTCGGTGCTTTTTCCGGCCCGAATCGGAATCGACCCCTGTGTCTTATCTTTTCACTATACTTGCTAACCCATATAGATCTGGATGTTACAAATCATAAATAAAACAGAGATTGCACCTTAATGTACATTCTTATTAACGGTTAGTCTTATATTTTTCACTTCGGAATTCTGTACCACAGCATATATGTACTCAAGGGAGTTACTTCCACACTTAGCCAAGTTTACAGTATCAACTCACTTCATTCTATTAACGCTTAACAATCTATAATAAACTTTGTTGTGGCCTGTCTCTAGCATTTCTATTATAGGTAGTACAAGTTCCTGCATTCTTTACGGCTAGGTGGGGGAGTATAAGTCAGGATATTACATCTGTTTGTATATTCAGTTATGTGTTATGTATCAATGGGGGGGGGGTGCCTGGGGGGGTCTAGGACTCTTGTGCTGACAATGTCTTCTCTTGGTTCTCATGTATCTTCGTCCCCTCCCTCTGAGTCTGTCATGTTTCTAGTCTCCCACTCCCGCAGCACCTCTGCCCATAACTCCGCCATAGGACGTTTATGTATTCCCTGTGCATCATCTTTCTGGAGGGCCCTCAGCTCGCTTTAGACCAGGCATTTACATCTCTCTCCCATGCCTTTATCGAGGGAGCAGTGTGTGCCTTCCAATGTTGGGCTATCTGTTTTCGTGCCAATACCAGTGCCAGATCTACAAATCTGTTTACAATTTTTTTGGCCTTCGGTCTAGGGAATATCCCTAACAAACAAATCCCAGGTGTGTTTGGGAGGGATCGGGCCAAACTTTTCCCAATCTCAGTCAGGACTTTCTCCCAGAATCCTATTAAATATGTACAGTCCCAGGTCATATGTCCAAAGTCAGCATCCCTTAGTCCGTATCTAGTGCAGGATTGGTCAGTGGCTACCAACCATCCTTGATTGTTTCTCCCATTCATCTCATCTAGTAGCTCTATGTTCTGGCCATCTATCCACTGAGCTAACCACTGGAGCTGGGCTGCCAGATACTATAGTTCAAAGTCTGGGGCACCTAGCCCTCCATCTTCAGGTGCCCTTTGCACTATCTCCAGTGCCACTTTATTCCGCCCTCCGTCCAAAATCAGTTCCCGAAGTAGCTGGTTCAGGTCCGAGAACCATCATGGGAGTATCACCACAGGGAGGTTCGTAAAATGATACAACAGTCTGGGCAACATAATCATTTTCGAGAGTGCTATGCGTGCCATCAGAGGCAATTTAAGAGACCGCCAAAACTGTATAGATGATTTTAGGGATCTAACAATCGGACTCAAGTTGCCTTCTCGTAAATCATTTACTGTATGGAAAATTTGGATTCCCAGATATTTAAAGGAGTGAAGTGCCCATGTCAGGCCCGCTGGGAAGTTCCTAGGTTGTGCGTGGCCTTCCAGAAGCGGGAAGGTATAGGTCTTGGATTTATTAATCTTAAGTCCTGCCAGGTCTGCATATTCTTCTAACATGGCCAGGGCCCGTTGTGTTCCTGTAACCCCATCCCCCAAATACAGCAACAGATCATCCGCGTAGAGAGAAATCACATGGGGCCTCCGTTCCAACAGGATGCCAATACTTGGAAACCTCCTCCATTAACGACATTCTAAGACTCAACAACACTCTTAGAGAAGTTCAACAATGGCTATCAACTAACCACCTCAAACTCAATCAAGACAAAACCGAAATCCTCCTCATCTCCAACAAAGAAGAAAACCCTCAAATCGTAGAGTGGCTGAAAGCAATCGACGCTCTTAACGGTAATCTCACCCTGGCGAACTCTGTAAAATCGCTAGGAATTACCCTCGACCAAAATCTAAGCATGACCAAACACATTAAGATCTCCGCGAAGAGTGCCTTCCTCAACTTGAAGCTTCTCAACAAAATTAAACCCTTCATCCCGCCCATGGACCTCAAACAAGCCACCCAATCACTTGTGCTATCTAGACTTGACAATGGGAACGCAGTCCTCTCCGGTACAGCTCGTTCCCACTTAGCGCCACTCAAAACAACTCTCAATGCTGCTGCCAGAATGGTCACCGGAGTTAAAAAATATGACCACTTATCTCCCGCACTCAGAGAACTAAAATGGCTCCCAGTCGAAATGCGTGCCAGCTTTAGAACTGCTTGCCTCACGCATAAAGCCCTGCACACAGGGAAACCGGAATACCTAGCCTCCAAACTCAAGAAAGCCGGCCAGTCAAGAATCCTCAGGAGTTCCAAACACCCTCTTACTCATCCCTCTGAAAACACACAAACAAAAAACCGCATCTCGATCCTTCGCTGGAAACGCACCCAAAATCTGGAACTCCATTCCAGTCGATATCAGGACTACCCCCTCCTTTATGAAATTCAAAAGACTCCTAAAAGACCTCTACCTCAACCGTGCCTTCCCGGACTGAGAACCAAAACGCACAAGCCTACACTCTGCAGCCACCAGGCAATGTTCCACCTCCTTACCTCCTCATGCACTTTACAGACCCTTGTCACTGTTCCTCCACTCCCTACCTCATCCCTGCTCCCTAACCCCCTCCTCGTTCACCTCCTCTCGGAGGGAGATTTAGCCCAAGACTTTGTGCACGCAACGAGACTACCTCAGGACCTCTCTACCTTAATGTCGCACAGCACACTGGGACTTTTGAACACTTATGCCTACCTTTGTCTCTTTAATGTGATTTCTCCCCTATATCTGCTGTAAAGCGCTCCGATACCCTCGGGTCTGGCCAGCGCTATATAAAACCTCTTAAATAAAAAAATAAAAAATAGTGGTTCTATTGCTATAGTGAATAATAACGGGGATAATGGATACCCCTGCCTATATATGTTATAGGGCTCCGAGATTACCCCATTTATCCTAACTCGTGCGGTTGTGTGCTTGTATAATATTTTCACCCACCTGATCCAGTCTTCCACTAACCCCATTCGTTCTATTGTGTCTTCTAGGAAATCCCATCGTACCGAGTCGAATGCCTTCTCCAGGTCTATGGATAGTATGATTGCATCCGGGTACTGGTCCCGGTTGGAATGGTGTAATATATGGAACAGCCTTCGTAGGTTCCCAGAGGTGGATCTTGTCTGCACGAACCCGTTTTGTTCTATATGTATTAGACTGGTCATATAGGGCAAAAGCCGCATGGCTAATACTTTACTCAAGATTTTAAAATCAACGTTGAGCATCGAGAGGGGGCGAAAGTCTGACATGTGTGGGTGCAGTTTTTTAGTCTTGGGGAGCGGCACAACCAACGCATCTCTGGTTGAAGAGGGCAGTTCCCCTTTGTCCCAGGCTTCTGTGTATAGTTCCTCTAATTTTGGTGCTAGGATCTGGGCGTAAGCGGCATAGAACTCCATTGGCAGACCATCGGGCTGGGCGTTTTCCCTCTGGCCATCCCCTTAAGCGCTGCCATTATTTCCATCGCGGTTACCGGTCTCCCCAGCATCTCGCATTTGTCAGGAGATAGGATTACTATGGGCAAGGGTGTTACTTAATTCTTTATGGATTCTCGCCTTTTGCTCAGAATATAGTTTGACATAATAAGATCGGAATGATTTGTTTATATCTTTAGGGTGGTGCGTAATCACTTCCTCTGACAATCGTATCTGGGAGAGGGGAGTCTCCCATACTCAGGGCGTATTAACCAAGCGAGTAATCTACCTGCTATACCTCCCTTCATATGCACCCGCATCTGGTATTCCCGCATATTGAAGCATTTCAGTCTTTCTAGCACTTCATCGTATTTTTGCCGTAGGCTGTGTAGCTTCTCATGAGCCGAGGCCTCTTTAGTCAGGTGAGCCTCCACCTCGTGCAGTTGGGTTTCTAGGTTGGTGAGTTCCTCCAATATTGCCTTCCTCATTCCGACCTTATGGCCCATGAATGTCCCTCTCAACACCACTTTGAAGGCCTCCCATTCGGTCGCCCTAGAGCCAACTACGCCATGGTGAAACTGAAAATATTCTGTGACAGTCCCCTGTATTAGTGTGCGAAACAGAGTGTCCTCCAAGAGTGTAGGATCAAGTGTCCATGTAGGGGTTAATGTGGGCTCAGGTATAGGACGGATGTGTAGTAGTAGTGGGTTATGGTCCGATATAGTGCACCCCAAGTATTCCATGTGTCTAATAGACGGTCCCAGTCCACCTGAGGACACGAACATGTCTAGTCTAGTATGTAATTTATACAAGTGGGAATAGTATGAGTAATCCCGTGTATTTCCATGCTGTAATCTCCAGATGTCTCCCATGTCCCATCCCTCCAACCACTCCCGAAACCCCTTGGTCACCTTAGCTACTGGGGTGTCATTCAGCGGAGGTGTTGACCTGTCTAATGTGATGTCAGCTAAACAATTAAAATCTCCTCCAAGCAAGGTGTGGGAGGTGTCGAATGTAGAAAGCTGTATCGACAATTGGTGTAAAAATTGGACCTGTTCCGAATTTGGTGCGTAAATGCTTCCCAGAAGGAACACCTTACCCAGTATCCTACCTTGTATCAGGACATATCTGCGTTCCGGATCTGTGTGGACCTTACTCACATCGATGGGAGTACCCGCCCTTATCCATATCAGTGAGCCCCTTTGAGAATGTAGAATATGTGGTGGCGTATAACTGACCGCCCCACCTACGCCTGAATCTAGCACTTTCTTCTAGTGTAAGATGCACTTCTTGCAGCATCGCCACTTGCACACCATGTGAGGTAACTGTTAAGTTTGTGCCACTTAGACATAGACCCCATTCCTCGTACATTCCAGGAGATCATTTTAACTTCTTGGTGTAATAGCGGCATGTCATAAAATAACTCGATTCATTATAACCCCCCTACCCCCTCCTCATCCCCCCACCGCTTGTTGGCACTTCTACATGCGAGAGCAACAACTTCTTAGAGACTGCCACATTGTCCCAACAAGCAACTCCCTCTACCCAGGGCAGCTTCACAACGCCTGGCCGCCCAAACCTGAAAAAAAGGAAAAACCATTAGTGAAAGATTGTCCCTGGTATCCACCTAGTTGGGATTATCTTGGTGGGGGGGTGCGAGGTATTGGAAACTGCTTGCTTCGTCCTCCTAGGCCTCAATATTTTCTGGCAGAGATATAGATCCCTCCTGCCGTCGGTAATCCCAGTGCCTCACTCGCTTTGTACTGGTGTGTTCCTTTGTCTGAGTCGCTGTGGCTAATCTAAATTATGTTATCAGCTGTCTGTGAGGTCACATCTGGCAGTTCTGCTTCAATTCTGGCCGATGTTCCTGATTCAGATTCCTCTGCGCTGTGTTCCGAAGTTTTTCCGGAGCCAACCTTCTCCGTGGTTTGTGTCAGTACCTCGGCCACTGCCTGCAGCGCCGCCTTCCTTTCTCGTGCAGTCTGTGATGCAGATTGCTTCTGTAACTGTATCCGTCTGGACAAGCGTCGTAGCCACTTTCGCTGTGGTTTGGGTGGTTTGAGCTGTGGGGCCCCACCTGCGTTGTAGATCCATTTTTTCTGTAGGTTTCCAACCATGCCCAGACCTCTTCCGGCGAATCATAAAAATGTGTGGTGTCATCTAGCATGATCTGTAACTTTGCCGGGAACATTAAGGAGTATCTGATTCCCTCTGCTCGCAATGCTTTCTTCGCTTCCAGGGAGGAAGTGCGTTGGGCTTGCACTTTAACAGTGAAGTCTGGGAAGATGGACACCTTGCTATTGTCCATGGGATAAGGTCCATTGGCACGGGCCCGTTGTATCAAGATGTCACGATCCTTGTAGTGTAATAGGCGTGCCACTACAGGCCGAGGTGGCCGCCCCGGAGCCGGTGGCCGTGATGGAACTCTGTGTGCTCTTTCTAGGGCAAAGAAAGAAGTTAATAGACCTAGTGCCACTGTTGTTCTCAACCATTCCTCCAGATAATCCACCATGTCTGTACTTTCTTTGGTTTCTGGCAGTCCCACTACCCGTATATTGTTGCATCTCTTACGCCCTTCAGTGTCTTCTGCTCGTCTTTCCAAGATATTCACTCTGGCGGTCAGATTTTCCAACTTGTTGGACATGGTTGTGTGATCTGGTTTTATCGTTTCAATTGTCTGTTCAACTGTTTTCATCCTGTCCACTAGCTTGATATGCAAATCAGTCTTGACCCTGTTCCTCATGGGAACAGTCCAGCCTGAACTGCCAAGCCAGGTCTTCCCTGGACCGGAAACAAGCACCATGGGACCAGTTTCGGGGTAACACCCCTCATCACCAAGGCTAGCCTGAATCCAGTGGCAAAGTGAGCAAGGGACCCACGTCTGGGCAAACCCTGCCAACTTAGGGTGAACAAAGCAAACACAAGGAGGTGATGGACGAAACACTGAAACTTTTCAGACACTCACCCCCAGTCACAGATCTGGGTTGAATCCATCATCGTTCTTTAACTCACTTCGCCACCCCAGTTCAGACCCAGTCATATGCAAATCAGTCTTAACCCTGTTCCTTATGGGATGTAACGATCTCGTGATCGATTTTCCTCAGGGTCGGTTCGATGCTCATTAGGTTCACCTCGTGACTGCCTTAATTCTGAATTGCTATGAAAGTACGGAAGCTTAAAGTGATCAAGCGAGGGAAGGATAGGGAAGGTACAGCAGGGAAGGAGACCTGAAAGGAAAAACAACATACACTATTACTCAATTCCAAATAACATAGAGTAATATTCTCTGGCTAATTTCTAGTATTACCTGTATAGAAAATAACATCACACTTAGGACAAGCACTAGATATATATGTATATCTATGTAATAGGAGAATATGGGGGCACATGCATCAACATAAGGAATTGCGATTCCTTAATAGCGATTTTTAAGGAATCGCTATTTAGGAATCGCAATTCCTTATGCATGTAGGAATCGCTAAATAAATTGCGATTCCTACACATTCCCTATTAGCGAATCGCAAATTGCGATTCGCTAATAGGGAATGCCTTCCCATTCATTCCTATGGGCCTAGAGGCCCATAGGAATGAATGGGAAACCATTCGCAATTTGCGATTACCAAATAGGTCATCGCAAATTGCGAATGTAATTTCAAGGGTGCTAGGGGGCCAAATGGCCACCCTGATCCACCCCCAAAATTGGCATGTGTGCACATGTGGCACACACACATACCCCAAGGGCATGTGTGTGCCACATGGCACTTAGAAAAATGCAAATTTGTGCATTTTTCTAAGGAATTGCAAATTACCATCAACTTGAAGTTGATGGTAATTTGCGATTCCTTAATGCAAAGTCGCATTCTGAGAATGCTTCTTGCATTGCATTTAGGGAATCGCAAATTGCGATTCCCTAGCTGCATTCGCAAAATAGGTAATAGCAAATTTTGCGATTACCTATTTTGCGAATGGCTTTGGGCTTGATGCATGCCAAAAGGCTAATTACCGGTCGCAAAGGGGCCGATTCTGCGAATTGGCCCGTTTGCAACCGGTAATTAGCTTGATGCATGTGCCCCATGGTGTCTTTCTTTGGTGAGGAGCTGAAATTTGAAAAGACACTTTATTATAGTTTCAACTGCGTTTTCCCCACTTGTTTGAACATTTACCTCAGACGAAATCTATAGTACCTACCAGAAGCTACCATGCATCTGGCCTCACAGGGTATGAACCACATCCAGGACTCCTATACTCCGGTTAGAAAACATGGCAAAATAGTATTATGTACGTTTTCCTTTGCGTCTTGTTAAAACAAAAGTATTTCTCCACAACCAAAATATATATATATATATATATATATATATATATATATATATATATATATATATATATATATATATATATATATATATATATATATATATATATATATATATCAGAAACGAGTTACCCCATCGAAGATAGTAGCCCTTAGAGGGGTGGCGCGATGCCGGCGGAGTGGGCCGGTATATTTCAATGTACCAAATGAACGAAGTTCCAATCGCGCTCTCGAAGCAAAACAATCACCAGATCCAGGTTACATCCAAGAGGGGTTTATTACTTCATAAACCCGCCGTGACGCGTTTCACCCTCAGGGGGCTTGTTCACACAACGGGCACAGCACAGGTAAAGGCTTTACATACATTTTGAATCATGTGCATAGAAAGTGGACTGGTATCCTACAAAACCGGTCATAGACCAAAACATTGTACAAGCGCCATTTTGAAGAGCGCAAAATCATCAAAGCCAATCTATTCGCGCAATACTTGCATTTATAAAGTTTGCATCATGTAAATTGAGATGCTACGTGTTTGGGCCTGACAAATATATATGTACACCCCGTAATAAAAATAGCACTTTCTGTCACGTGTGGTGCGACCTTATGAAAGTAGCGTCGCCTGTCTCGCTTTCCCTCAGGGTGTGTCCCCCATGTTGAACCCCTTAGTGGGAGGTACCTATGTGTGGAAAGCTGCAATCTCCGACAAGACGTTATGACCCTGGAGACTTGTTGCTATATGAACAAATCATGGTATCTGAACAGGAATGGTCAGAAAGACACCAGTTTCATAATAACTGTGTCCCCAAAGCAAAAGTCATGTCATGTGGTAAAAACATGAGTGTTGCTGAAGAGAATACTTAATAATGCCCGTCAGTCTTCTAATGAAGTGTACCACGTGCAGAGCACATCCTCTCATGTGGTGTCCGTCAAATCATGTCATGTTAGTAAAGGCATGAGTGACAAAAAAGATTCTCGGATTAGGTGTCTGCACCGTAGTGGTGTTAAAGATACTTGATCATACCTGTTGATGGATGTCTAAGGCCATGAATAGAAGTCGGATTTGCCTGTTGTTACAATGTGATCAGAGTGTGGTATGCCAACTATGGCACGTGTCTTGGCTGTAAAGTTTTGATGTACGCTTCACCCTATGTGTTGTGTCCCCTGTCACCCAACGACCCTAAATGGCATTATAAAACCAATTGTGATACATTCAAAATGCTAAAATTTGAGTGAGATCTTATCTGTGATTGGGACGCAGCTGAAGAAAAGGGTAGGGATCCTGTGCCACTTGTCTCAGACGTGGTCCCTTCCTTTCCTCCTGTGGAAGATAAAAAACAGTATGAGCTGTTTACAATAAGACGGAATTCGCACATGGCAGCTATGCACATAGAACATATGCTAAATCATTATCACCCACAGTTACAAATTTGTCAAGAGTCTCGTGTTGCTACTGTCTACATGTCATGCAAGTGCACAGCCATTTCTTCATCAATATTGTGCCCATTGGGCGGACGGGTCACCATTCCTATAATGTCTTGATTCCCTTTGTCTTAATTTCAGTATCCGGTTGCCTCCCCTTCTATTGTTAGTGACCTGTTCTATTGCATAGTATGACAATTTCTTGGAATCAGAGAAATGCTCAGTCTCAAAGTGTCGTGCAACGGGATACTGCTGGTCCCTGTTGGTTATTGCCCTCATGTGTTCAAGGACTCTTTGTTTTGCCATATGTGTCGTGCTTCCCACATATCGTAAATTACACGGGCATTCTAAGACGTAAACTACAAATGTACTGCTACAGGTGAGAAATTGTTTAGTGATAACCATCTTATTAGTGCTTGTGTTCCAGAATTCCTTGCGCATACGACTGTTCCCGCAGGCCTTACAATGACCACAGGGGAAGAAACGTTGTAGGTCAATTCCCCTTTTCCCTGTGTTGTCGGGTAGATCACTGTGCACTAATAGATCTTTGAGGTTGCGTCCTCTCCTGTAAGTAATTGTGGGACGTGATGATAATGTGTTCCCTATTACTGGGTCGCCTCTGAGTAAACTCCAATTGCGTGTTATGCTCTTGCGAATTTGTTCCGAGTTCCCGTTATATGTCAGTATCAGGCGTGTCTCTGTATTAGTACCCTCAACTTCCGCTACCTGTGGGTTCCCCAGACTCGCATCCCTGTTAATCAATCCGGTTCTCTCTATTGCTTTCTTGAGAACCCATGTGGGGTATCCCCTGTCCTTGAATCTCTCAATCATAGTTGTTTGTTCTCTGAGAAAACTTGCTTCTGTGCTGCAATTTCTTTTCGCACGGAGTAATTCCCCATAGGGGATACTCCACTTCAATGTTTCAGGATGGCTACTTAGAGCATGCAATAGTGTGTTCCCTGCTGTACTTTTGCGAAAAAGGCTTGTCACCACTTTGTTATTAACTATCTCTACCCTCGTGTCCAAATACTCTACTTGGTGTTTACTGATGGTACTTGTGAAAGTGAGATTCTTGGTGTTGTGGTTAAGTCTCTCGAGAAAGATTTGGGCTTCCTGTTTGTTGCCTTGCCAGACAACAAACAGGTCGTCAATGTATCTAAGCCAGAGCTTGACCCTGGTGAAGTAGTTGGTCATGTTGGTATCTGCCCTGATGTCCTCCTCCCATGCTCCCATAAAGAGGTTCGCAAAACTGGGAGCGAAGCTCCTACCCATCGCAGTACCAAGGGATTGTTTAAAGATGTCACCGTGAAACATGAAAAAATTGTTCGTCAGACAATGTCTGATGATGTCTAAAATCATCTGTGAATGATCCCAAAATTTTATATGTTTCCGTTTAAGGAACCTAGCGCAAGCTTCCACTCCCTGATCATGGTTAATCACTGTATACAGCGAATTAACGTCCATTGTTATAAGGAGAAAGTCTGGTTCCCATTGTAAATTGTTGATTTTACCCAAAAAGTCCTTGGTGTCCCTCACATAGGAGGGCAGGGCAATTACAAATTCCCTTAGGAAATGATCTGCGTATCGTGAAAGGTTTTCTAGTACACTTCCCTAGAGGAAATAATGGGTCTGCCTGGGGGATTGGTTCTACTTTTATGTATCTTAGGAAGCAGATACAGTACAGGTAGAATGGGAAAATCCTTTTTCAAATAGCAGAATTCCTCCCATTCAATTAACACCTTATCTTTACATTCGCTTAGTCTTTCCCAAATCCTGGTGATACTGTTGTTGTACTCTACTCTGTCAGATCTAGTGTAGGTATTAGTGTCACTCAGTTGTCTTGTGGCTTCGTCAATATACATCTCCCTGGATAAAATGACAATATTTCCCCCTTTGTCGGCGGGCCTAATCACAATACTATTATCATTTGCCAGTTCTTGTATAGCTTTTTTTTGGGTCAAAGTTAAATTGAATTTAAATTTCCTCATTTTCTTTGGCCAGTTCTTTTGCCTGATTCCAAAAGTTCCTTCCCCATTTGTTCCTGAAAGGTATCTATATTATCATGATTCATAGTAGGCAGGAAAGTAGACTTGGGTTTGAAATCAGAACAAGCAGCTGTATCGTGTCTGATTTCCATCTCATCTAAAATGCGATGAGCATCTGTGCTTAAGCTGGTTCCTTCAGGGTCATTTTGTAATTCATGTAATACCATAAGTGGGTCAATATCACCTATGGTCAGTCCATCATCTGTTTCTGTTCTCATGTTCTGATGTATTCCTCTACTTCTTGTGGGATTGAGTTTGTGCCACTTTTTTAATTTCAATTTTCTGCAAAATTTGAATATATCAATCTTGTCATCTACAAAATTCATGGGTGTAGTCGGACAGAAAGAAAGCCCAAGGCATAGAGTTCTTTTGTCCTTGTTGCTGATTTGCCTAGAAAATAGATTTATAATGGTTTGGTTTACCATACTGTCGTCCATCATTGTGTCTTCTTGGAGCGTGTCTGTTTTCTTCCCACTTGCTCCGATGCGTTCTCTCTTCCTTCTCCTCTGCCTACACCTCTTCCGCCTCTTCCTCTGGTGCCCTTTGCTCTGCCTCTTCCCCTTCCTTTTGTCATTGGCGAGTCCTCCCTCTGACTCATATTGGATGTTGCCCGTGTTGTTTGTCGGCTCCTTTTCGTGAGCCGATATTCGTCTAAAAAAGTTTTCGGCGGACTATCTTGTCCCCCTCCGATGCTGAGCTTTCCGAGGTGGCTGTTCGTTCAGATTCTTCTGTGTTGATGTCACTCAGGCAGGCTACCTCTTCATCCCTGTCGTTTATTGTTAATGAGGCTTCCTTGGCTTTTGTTCGTCAGTATCATAAAGGTGGTCATATTTCTTGCTATAGGTTAGAATCCTGCCCGACTCATAATCCCCGCAGTCTCGGTGGAGTTTGCGTTGCTTTCTTGCTTTTATGTCTTCCTCCACTAGTTTCAGCCGCTTCCTCATTTCGTCTAGAAACTTGGTGACTACTTCTTGGTCTTCAAGTGAGTGTAGTTCTTCCTTGATCCGCCCAATTTCTTTTTTGATATTTTCTCTATCGGACCAGGCGTACTTCACCAAAATAGCCAACATGTTTCTCGAACTGTTAGCCGAGTTAGCCGACCATTCTTCCAGCATATGGGGATCTGGTGAATCATATGAGGGAGTTATATATATTCTTAGTCCCCGGGGCACCATTTGCTTATCAATGTAATCTTGAAGTGATGTGGCCTCCCACCATTTTGACATCTCTTGTTTCAGCAATTTCTCATATTTTTTAAGTTTTTCCATAGTAGTGGTTTCTGTTCGATTTCACTACGCCCCACACCAGGTGCTCTTGCAAATAGCATCTGTGCAGCTGCTCTGCGCTCCTCGTCGTCTTCCATGCTTAAATTCTCTTAAATCCCAATGACATTCACCTGGAAGTGAGTAATGTTTGCTCCCCCTGTTCTCAATACAGAGTTCCCCTTGCCATGCTGTGCTGTGCCCGTTGTGTGAACAAGCCCCCTGAGGGTGAAACGCGTCACAGCGGGTTTATGAAGTAATAAACCCCTCTTGGATGTAACCTGGATCTGGTGCTTGTTTTGCTTTGAGAGCGCGATTGGAACTTCGTTCGTTTGGTACATATATATATATATATATATATTTAAATATATAGTCCGAAGTAAGATACATACAGCATAGGATTATTGTAGAGTCGTCCTAATCCACTGACTACAACATGGCTTCACTTATCCTCCTCCGAAATAACTCTAGCCGCTTACAAACAAAATGTTAAATCACGAACAAAAGGAGAGCAAAGTCTCGGGCCGAGCACAGCCAGTGCAGTACACACAAGTAATGTTTTTTTAATCCTCACGATCCAACTGGATCGTAGTAATATCGAAAACTAGCATAGAAAACCAAAAGAAAGCCCACTTGATATTTCACAGAGTCAACAACCTCTTCAACCGAAAATGAGAGCGTCTGCAGAAAGGAATATCCAAGCGTTTATTTATTCAAGAGGCTAGCACGAAACAGTACAAAATGAAGGCTTGGATGTCACACACCTCCATTAGAGATCTCCCAAAAGGAATAGTGATCGGTGCAACGGCACCCTTATCCGAGATACCAAAATCGTGACTCCTCCGTCTGGCGGACCTTGAAAACAAATGAATAATCTGCCCCGCGTCTAACGCGGAAGCAGTTTTTATTGTTCTTCCGCTGCACAATTCTGTGGCCACTCCGTACGTCGGCTATGTCACTATCATGAAAGACTCATGGGATTTGTAGTTCCCAGTCCCTCTTCCGAACTCCACCTACCTTGAAGGGCATAAAACAAGGCAACTGCTCTATCTCAACTCAACAAAGGTACTGCAGCTTTTACTTGTTGCGTCTTTCTTCTACATGCAATGTGACTCCGGATCGTGTGTGTAACATGGGAACAGTCCAGCCCAAACTGCCAAGCTAGGTCTTCCCTGGACCTGAAACAAGCATCCTGGGACCGGTTTTGGGGTCACCCCTCATCAGCCAGGCTAGCTTGAATCCAGTGGCAAAGTGAGCATGGGACCCAAGTCTGGGCATACCCATCCATTGCGTAGGCCCACTAGTAGCATTTAATTTACAGGCCCTGGGTATATGCTATACCACTCTACAAGGGACTTATAAGTAAATTAAATAAGCCAATCAGGTATAAGCCAATTTTACCATATAAAGGAGAACGCACTTTAGCACTGGTTAGCAGTGGCAAAGTGCACAAAGTCCTAAGGCCAACAAAAATGAATTCAGCAAAAATTGGAGGGGTGAAGGCAAAAAGTTTGAGGGAAGACCACCCTAAGGCTGACAGGGCTAACACAAGCTAATAGGCAAAGTAAAGTGGTCCTGGTCTCATTTTGAACCAGTCTCAAATACCATAACCAAGGTTAAACTATCAAACCCTCATTTTGATGCTATACCTGGCTTCGTCAGCAAACATCTTGCCAAACAACTTCTACTCTACTGGTTCACCTTAGTAAACTCCTCTCTTGAGAAAGGTGTTTTCCACAACTGTTTAAAAACTTGCCAAATCTGTCCACTCTTAAGAAACACTGTCCACTCTTAAGAAAGAATCATTAGATGTCAATGACTTGAACGGCTTCACACATGCATCTACCCTGCCTTTCTTACTAAAGGTGATAAAAAGCTGTGCAGCTACTCAACCTTTGATTGACATCAATACAAGAAATCTCTTAGATATCTTCCATATAGGCTTCCAGCAGAGTTACAGCACAGAGACCAACCTTCTACGAATTGTTGAAGGCTCGCGGCTCATCCTCAACTCATGCAACACCGGTCTACTTGTGCTCCTTAAACACTTGGCTGTTGTTTAAACAACCTCTGCACCTTGAACAACACCTTGAAAGAACGGATGGACATTGAGGGGTAGTTATTGACTGGTTCGCCTCCTATTTCATAAACCATTAACAAGTAGTCATAATTGGAAGCTGTTTTTTCTACAAAGTCAGCTTACAACACGGGGTTTCACAGGCGCGATCCTCTCACCAAACCATGTTCAACCTATATCTACGTGAAAATCTCAGTTGTTCTAGGATTCTTCACCACCTCCATGCTGATGGTATTCAGACCTCTCTGAAGATCTCATTCTCAGACATCTGCCTTCTCTCAAAGGCCATGGAAGGAATTCAAAAGTGGATGTCCGAGCGACACTTCAAACTAAACCCTGCTAAGATAGAATTCTTGGCAATGTCTCCAAATCAATCCAACCTTCTACTAGTGGATGGAATCCTTTCTCTTCCTGAACTGCAAATGAGCCACTGAAGAGAATGTGAAGTCTATAGCCTTCATCTTCCAAGCAAGAACGGTATATGAACAAGATGTTTCTGCAAGTGAGGCACGGATTTGGAACCCTCTTCCTCCTGCCCTTTGTACGACCACCTATCACGCCATATTTAACCAGCAGTGGCGTAACACAAATTGATGTGAAGAGGGGCCCCTTAGTCTCCCATATCTCACAGATATTCATTGGTCTTGGGCTACATGGGCCCCCTGTGATGGTTGAGGGGCCCTTGAAGGGTCGGTGACCCCATGCACCACAGGGGCTACATGGGCCTGTGTTATGTCCCTAGCAGTGGCAAAAGCAATAGGCCACGCCTATGTGAAGAGCTATTGGCTTTGCCAATGTCTTTTAGGTATACTGTTCTGCAGCATGGCTGGGAAGCATGGCTAAAAGTAAACACAGAAAAAAAGTGCTGTGAAGTGGACACCAATGGCAGTGTCATAGCGCTTTTTTTCCCTTCAGGCAGGTAGGCAAGACAGACAATGGGCGGGAGGGTGAATGGGAGAGAAAGGGCAAGATTGACAACATGAGAGGGAACAGGATGGTAATACAAAAAGCGCTATGATGCGGCCAGCCCTGGAGCAACACAACAGGTTGGGGTGAGATGGAAAGAAGCAATGGGGGTCAGAGGGGGAATAAGCAGTGGGGGAACAATAAATAAAATAGTGCCTGAAGCCTAGCCAGCAGTGGATGGACAGCAGAAGGACACTAATAAAAGTAAATCAATCAGTACTTGGTCGCTGCTCCAAACTGCTGAACAGGAAGTTACATTGGCAGGTGCTGGCCAATTAGGAGTCTGAAAATAAGAGGGGCAACGTAGCCAACGAATGGCAAGAAAAGGGAGGGCTGCGACTTCTTAATAGTAAAAATTACCCCTCTCAGTGACAGCGAATGCGCTGTCGGCAGAGAAGACCTAAAAAGGAATTGAAAACTTTTCGTTTAGAAAGACATTTGTCTTAGATTAAGTTCGCTCTCATACTTGAAAGCCTCTTGGACTACACCATATCCGCTTTAACACTTTTTTCAATCGAATTTGCATTTGTTGATTGTCCGAACCCGATTCCTTGTAAAGCGCTCCAACGCCCTTAGAACATGTTCGAATCGAGCTATGAAAAACTGGAAATAAATATAAAAAAGCCAAGATGGGTCTGTTTCCACCGTTGCCCACCAAGTGCCATACTTAAAGATTATTCCTTGCTCGCGTGCTGGCTGACAGTGAAAAGGTGCCAAAGGTTGGCTCGACTCGTTCCGCAGCAGTTTAAGGGTGGAAGGGGAGGAGAGGTTGTCGGCAGGGGGTCTGGTGCGATGGCGGGTCCCGGGGGCAGCAACAGGACCGTAGTGTAGGGTGACCAGACGTCCCGGTTTTCCCCGGACGGTCCCCTTTTTTGGAGAAGTGTCCCTGTGTCCCGACACTTTTCTCCAAGTGAGCCAAATGTCCCCGTTTTAGAACAGTGTCCGGGTTAAACACAGAAATGTCCTGGTTTTTCACTGTTCCGGTTGCGCGCATGCTCTGTTTGCACTGCGTGTGACGTCACTGAGGTGAGCGCTGTAGCAGGAAGGGAAATCCTTTGAAGAGAGACATTTTCTCTCGGGATTTCCCTTCTTTGTCCACGCAGCGCCACCTACGTCATCGGCACAACAGCTGGTTAGAACCACCTGTGACCGGCATGACCCTGATTTTACCCCCTGCCCTGCAGCAAGATTCCAGTGTGACCCTGCTCTGCCTTAAAGCGAGCGAGGGTCAGACAGTCTCGGACTACAACAGAATCCAGCAGCAGCTTCGTGACGCTTCCCCAGCCCTACCTGCCAGCACCGTTGGGACCCTGCCTCCGCATCAGAGCTGCCTCAGCCAGGATCCTCTGAGGCCACACAAGACTAGCTGTCCCAGCCTGCAACGTGAGTATTTTAATGGCCGTTTTTTTAATCCCCTACCCCGCTTTGCCGCAGCTTTCTCATTCCGCCGCGAAGCACATTTCATGTTCTTCAAATAACTCTCACTGCCAATGCTGACTCGTTCTGTTTTATTGATTTATGTTTCTGTTAGTAGTTGATGTAGAATGAAGGCTCATTTGCAATCGAAAGAAAGACTTTCCTTTCACGCCTTTCTTTCAGTTTCTCTAGTCAAGAACTCTAACATCCAATTTCAATCATTTAGTGGGAAGCCCCTTGATTAGGTAGGAATTGTGGTCCTTGCCTCCATTAGTCTGGCCTTGGAGAGCTTTGATTAATAAAACACCGTCTCTTCACCATCTCTTAACCTAAAGAATCCTAGCAACTTTTCATACACAAGTGCTTTATTATTACAGTTTAATATTATTCATTCTACCATTTTAGACGTCTAAAACTGTTTTATTAGTGTAAAGTATTATTTGTCAATTAAAGTTTATAAGTCATTAAAGGCAATATATCCCCTCTCACACACTTATTGCATGCCTCATATTTATGTAATGGTGTTGGGCAAGAGTTAGGCTGGTGCCAGAGGGACGACTGGCCAGGGGTGCATTGCTCTTCGGTTAGACTGTCTCTAGACTGCTGTAGAACTTTACATGTTTATTGTGGATCCGAAAACACCCGGCCTGCACGCACCTTTGAGAAAGTGATCGTAATAAAGTCTGAGTGGCTCTGCTAGAGGAGGCCTGGGTGAAATATATATGGTAGCACAGCAACACATTAAATCAGCACTTCAAAAGCAATCAAAGAATGTCCCACAATAATAACCATTAATGAATTTAATCTAATGTAGACTGTTCAAATCTACTCAGGCAGTCACAAATCCTTGACAATTATAGAAAACTAATGGCAGTGGAAATAGTAACCCATACCCTAATGGGGTAGAAGCGTAGTGAAGCGTAGTGAATATAAACATATCCAAAGCAACTAAAAATATTTCTGTTTGGTATTAAATCCTTTAATCCAGTGGTGTCTGACATAGCTGCAGGAGGCCTGGACCGCTTCTAGATTTTTAGGATATCCATATAAAATAAATTTACATACAAGTAGCCTAAATGAATCTCATTATAACCTGGCAATGATTTGACCATACTTAAATTATGTTACGCAACCTACTGATTGTGTGATTTTCTTTATTGTTCACAGTTAACAATCATTATATATATATATATATATATATATATATATATATATATATATATACTTATTTAATAAGAAAACATACTTGGAATTTCAAGGCAAGGGTGGTCACCAACTATAGCAAATGTTGAGGCAAAGTCTGTTTAAATGGAATTAATGGTTACTGCCGATAAAAGACCTCTGATTTGTCGTCTGTAATGCTTCATCTCGGTCTGTGGAGGGAGCTGTCATTGTAGTCCTTTTTCTATGTCTATGACAGCTGTCAAATAGTCCTACTTTTATGTCGATGGTTACTGCAACCATAGTCCTACTTCTATGTCTATGACCTGTCCCCGTTTTTAGGTCTCGCCTACGCAGCGCGCATGCGCTGCATAGGCAAAAAGACCTTTTGCCATCGATTCGGCTTTTCAGCCTAAAACGTGCACGCGTTCCATTGCCTTCAATGGCAACGCGTGCACGTTTGGCGATTCACTTGCGGGAGCGAGCAGCTGGCGCCATATGGTAGCAATTATCGCTCCTGGCGCCGCTCGCTCCCGCAAGTGAATCGCGCAGGCTCCCTCCTCTCCCCCCTCCCCCTGCTGCCGTGCGAGGCGCGCGCGCTTGTTATTTTTGACATACAGGGCTGCTACTCCCCAAGATGGATATCCTGGTAGCACAAGACTTCAGTGCTATCTTGAGGTTAGTTATCCCAATATGTCAAAAACATAAGCCAACATTGCATCTCTCTCTTTTCCATGTATGTTGCTCCTGCCACCCACAACGCCCTAGCATTGTTTCCTCCATTATGGCCCTACCACTGTGTGGCTCTTTCTTCCTCTGCCCATACCTCCCTCTGATTCCTCCCTTCTGGAAAATTCTTCTTTCTCCTGCTCGCCCCTACCTCCCAGCGGCTTATCCATCACTGAAGCAGAAAAGAAAGCCAGTCTATAACGAAAGCTCCTTTGCTTTCATTAAAGTCCAGTTTTTCTTTCTATTTAAAATTAAAGCCGGGTGGCAAAGGAGTCTTCATCATAGTCCATTGTTTCTTTTTGTGCCCGAGAAACATAAGAACTACAATGAAGGGTCCCTTGCCTCCCACCTTTATTTCACCTAGAAATAAAAACAGGACTGTAATGAAGGCAAGGGCGCCATCATTATAAATCACAAAGTGACTGATCTATGCTTTCAAGGGCCAAGTGCAATTCAGACCTCTGTTTCTGTCTTCATACAGTTAAGTGGTGGACATTATTTCTCTCAATGTTGCCTCGACTTTTCCTATTCTATAATAAAAGGTAAAACCAAAGATTGTAAATCAAAGAAGATGCAACATGAAAAAGCACTCTCTGTTTGTATAATAAAGGGCTGTAATATTTTTTATACACCTGAATGGTTTTTAAAATGATTCATCCCAAAAACACAATAAAACTGACTTGCCCTCAGCTAGGCGTACAACTTGCAAACAAATCTTTCTACTGACAGAGCCAAGAAAGCCTGATTAAAAATGTCATCTTTTTGTTCCTTATTTTACTTGGATTTATTGCGGACTTTAAGTGCTTGTGAAGAGAAGCTGGATTGATTGTGCAGTAAAGTCACGCCACGCATTTGTTCACAGAGCACACAAACAGCGCAGGAGAGAACATCGTGTGTAGAAGCGCATGCCTCTGTGGCCTACACCGTCAATAAGCACCAGCTTCTCTCCTGAGACCTAACTCTCCCAAGTTTAACTCTGACAAAACGGAGGTGCTCCGGATACGACACTACTGCTCTCTCCATTCCCAGAGCATTTTTGGCCTCCATCCTGGTCCACGCGGCTGGCTTGCTGCCTTGGCGTTAAAAACCGAGGTGTTTTACCTTAAGCCAGAGCTTTGCATGCTTCCGCATGTTTCCTCGACCTGCTTCTTCCGCCTGAAGATACTCAGGAAAACCCTGCTTTTGTTTGCCCAAGCAGGTCCACTGGGTGGTGATCCAGGCAACTCTATTACGTTACCTGGACTAATGCAACTCTATTTAGTGGATATGAACAGCAACCTGATAAAACAAGCATTTGCAAAGCCAATGGATCTTGCCTTTGAGACTATTGGCTCTGTCATTGCCTTTTGTTCATGCTGTACAGATACACATTGCAGACTTTGGCAATGATTTGTAGTCATGCTGTATAGCAGCGTGGCTGCTGTGCAGCATAGCTAAAAATAATAAACAAGCATTGGCATAGCCAATAGGTCTCGCCTTTGGGACCTTATAAGTGTTTAGCCATGCAACGGTTGATGTTGTTGCACCAAGGATATTGTGCTGCATAACTAAATACTTATAAGGTCCCAAAAGCGAGACCTATTGGCTATGCCAATGCTTGTTTGTTTTGAGAATCTGGTCACCCTACCGTAGTGGAAGTCTTTTATGATGTGGTGTCGCCCTACGCCTGGCTGGGCTTCGAGGTAAGTCAGGGTGGACCCTCGAGGGATGTATCTCAGGTAACCCGGTTTAGGCGTGGGTTCCTGTTTGTTTGTCAAATCAGATATTATTACGCTAAACGCTAAATGTAAAATGCACTTTCAGTTGCCTCACGCCGTAAAAATAGACACCCTACCTGAAATGTAACTCATTCTATCGGCGCCTGAATGTTGTGTTACATGAATAATAGGAAGAGATTAAACATGAACACCGCAGCTTGGAGCGAGACGCCAGCCTGCTGATGGTCTCTACGGCCACTGGGTGGCAGCAGATGCCGCCAGATATCCTCTCCGGGGTGCGGTGTTGAAGGTCGCTCTCCTCCCAGCCAGTGAACACTGTGCAGCAGGCGGCATTTCTTGTTTCCAGAGAAGCCAAACAGACATAGGCAGACGGTCCAGGGCCCCCCGAACTGTCCTACAGCCATGGCGGGCAAGCGAGTGCTGGAGCTCTTCTACGACGTGGTGTCGCCCTACTCATGGCTGAGTTTTGAGGTGAGGGGGTTGTTCTTACGACGTGGTGTCCCCCCCCTACTCCTGCCTCTGGTTGGAGGTGAGGGGTAGTCGTATTTCTGTTTCAAAATCTCCCACTTCCCTGTCCTAAAATGTTGGCATGTATGGTACTGTGTCCATTTTTTTAATTTATTTAATGCAATTTTATATGGCGCGGACTTTACCCAAAGGTGTCAGAGCGCTTCACAATAGAACCAAGTACGTTACATGAGGAAATTTACATAATTACACGTTACAGATACAAACGAGATGGATGGAAAAAGTAAAATAAAACAATAGGTGGCAGTCACACTAAAATCAAAAACACATTAGGATCGTAAACGCATCGATTATATATTAACAACCTTGTAAGAACTTCCTTGAGGGACATGAAATGGGATGTATTAATTCTGGAAGTGTCTTTGGAAGAGGAGAGATTTGAGGTCCATTGGCCTCCGTATACCTCATGCCACTGTTGTGTGGAAAAAAAATACGGAATTATTTCGTTTTTGACGTGTTTGAGGGGCGGCGGTGGGTTTTCTTTTGGCAGGAAGAATTCTCCATGTTGAAGGCTAAAAGTCTAACTGTCCTTAATATGGGGAAAGTTGCTCCCCTTGTAGTCCTTTTTTCACCCTCCAACAAGCCTCGTGCTTCCCACAGACTCCCTGTTTAGAGTGCCCTTTGGGTCTTGAGAGGAGCCTGAACTCTCCCTTTAAATGTACAGCAGCAGTGCTGAGTGGCGTAGATACTCCCTACAAAATCTAAAAAGTGCGGCTACTTAGTACCGGAGAGCACCTGCCCATTTAAAGCACTGCAGTCTCCCACTCTCTACATTGTCCTCATTCTCACGTGTATTGACTTCAGTGGGGATACCCACCCCTACACTTGACTTCATCCTCCTTCGGCGCTCGATGGTTTGAGAGAGATGTTTTTGCGATCCTTTTCTTTGCACCATCAGATGAACTAAAGTACGGTGTGCCTGTGTTGAGTACTCCTATCCAGGGTCGGAGGAGGACTGAAAAATATGCACGGGCACCCCCAAACAAGTGACCCACGTCTGCGTATCGCAAACCTTCAACAAAACATTGCTTGGTTGGAAAAAAAAGGTAATTTTTAGAGAAAAATGTGGTAAATTAACCATTTTAAAGCTTGTAGAGTCAGTAACATTGGTCACGACTGTAAACACGGCAGCACTAAAAACTGAATACCGACAGCCTCAATGCCTTGTGAAAGGTAGTGAGATACAAGCGACTGTGTTCTCCACCCTGATCATCAAATAAATGGGAAATCTAGTACCAAGCCGGGTGAAGGGTTGGGTCGGGATCACTGACTATAGAACCTACAATGACAAAAAAGAAAAAGCAACAGCGTTTTGTGCAGAGGTTCGAAAACACCGACTCACTAATCTTCAGGGGCCCTGGGCTTTTATTGGTTTAACGGTGCCACGTCATAATATTTTATGAAATTGTGAGGAGCCATTCCACCCTCAAATATACTCCTTTAAGCTGTTTGCCATCAATATCCTATGGCATGGACCTTCCACAACAGCAGTGTCATCAAATCTATATTCTTGAATAATCTGTCAGGCACAGCATACTCTGCATCTTGTAATATTTAAAGGAATTTTGGAACCACAATGATTTTAAAATGGCTGTGTATCCCGGCAATGAGAGAGGTAGTTTATTCGAGTGCAGGGCCTCCTCGCCTACCTCCTGTAGCAGTGGGTCGTGACTGTCTGCATAGAATGTCAGGCGCTTCTTTGATTTCATGCTCCCCACATACTTAAAGTGTGCATTAATTTCTCAGGGATACAGGGAGCCCGGTTTGACTTCCACATTTTACAATGCACTCCAGTGGACTTTCCATAGGTATCAGATATTGACATTAACATTTCAATTCATTTGTGTGATGTTTTATGTATAGTAATGTCATCCACATAAAGAGAGAACCCTTTTATCGCTGATCCACTCCCAACTCCTACGTAGCACATCCTTGTACATCTATTCTGCAAAAGGGCCCGGCTTCCCTGTTTGACCGAAATGAGTGATCCTAAGCACTTACTTTATTTCTGTGCCTCATTTTTCCACCATCATCACATTTGAAAGCTGAGCACCCTGTGTGCATGACGACTGGCTTGCCTATTGGTTCCAGCATTGCCATTAGGGTGATGAGGGGCACGAATAGTCTGATAAATGCCACTAAATGAGGTGATAAAATCTAATGTACTATGGTAAAACACTTTCACATACTTTTTTAAATTATGAAGAGTCGCCTCCTTAACATATGTGTTCATTAAGTGTGTGCACCATTTACATGCCACGTGTGTTATGGCTTGACTTTTAGAGCAAGGTCAGACCGGGGGGTCCCAGGTAACTGCACGTTACACCTTACAGTGGTCTTCCCCCAAACTTTTTGCCTGCTTGCCTCCAATTTTGCTGAATTCGTTTTTGTTGGCCTTAGGACTCATCACTTTATCACTGCCAACCAGTGCTAATAACTCTCCCCTAAACATGGTTTGATTGGCATATTTAATTTACTTGTAGAGTGGTATACTATATGCCCAGGGCCTGTAAATTAAATGCTACCAATGGACCTGCAGCACTGATTGTGCCACCCACCTAAGGAGCTCTCTAAAACATGTTGCAGTCCTGCCATTGCAGCCTGAATGCAGCGTTACACTGCCATGTCGACTTGGCATTTAAAACCTCTTGCCAATCCTTAAACTCCCCTTTTATTACATACATCTATATATTTATTACTTTACTCTGACGGTTTAAAAAAAAAAAAAACTTTGCCTCTCTCCAATACACTACCCTATGTCTCAACCTATACCTCTCTCAGTATATCCTCTACCTCCACTCTCTGACTCATCCCAAACCTCATTCTACTACTATGATCTCCAAGATAACCCTTTCTAGACTATCAAGGGTTGGTAAAGCGCAGCTACTCACCTGTGAGGGTCTCAAGGCGCTGGTGGGAGGTGGGAATCAGATCCGTCTAAGTGCTGGGGTCATTCGAAGACCCAGGTCTTGAGGTCCTTCCTGAACTGGGGTAGTGTGGGAGATAGTCTGAGGTGGAGGGGTAGGGTGTTCCAGGTCTTGGCAGCGAGGAAGAAGGACTTTCTTCCGGTTCTGGTCTTGAGGATCCGTGGGACGGGGGCCAGGGCGAGCTGGGTGGAGCGGAGGTGTCTTTTGGGTGCGTGGAAGGAGAGGCGGCTGTTCAGGTATGCTGGTCCGGCGTTGTGGAGGGCCTTATAAGCATGGGTGAGGATTAAGAGTTTAAAGGTTATTCTTCTGTCTGCTGTGACTCTTCCCTCCTTGGATCACTCCAAAACTAATTTTACTTCTATGATCTCCCTAATCTATTTCTAGACACTCTTCCCTCCTCCATCTCTCCTTTTACTCACCCCAAACCTAATCTTATTACTACTATCTCCTGAATAAACACTTTCTAGACACTTCCATCTTATATCCCTCCATTATCCTTTTCAATCCAACTAACATTCTCACATGTCCACCGCTCAAATTAACTCATATTTTCCTATACTAATCCACCACTAATTCTTTTTGGGTTCCGAAGTAGCGTACTACTTGCCATAAAGCGCTTCAACGTCTCATTAGGGGTAATAAGCGCTATATAAATACAATTACAATATAGTTCACACCTAAGATAGGCCCTAGGTAGCCCACAGGTCAAGGTAATGTGTGAGTAAAAGGCAGGGCATGTTCTCTTAAGTTTTACTTGTCCTGGTAGTGAAAAACTCCCAGATTTGTTTTGTGAGGCCTATCCCTCTCATAGGATAACACTGGAGATTCCTAATTACATTTAATAAGCTTCAATTCCTAATTGGGAGGAGGTAGATCTGTCATGTTTAGTACCTATGGAATTGTTATGATAAATTCTCTTTAATGGCAAAGTCAAATTTATCATTACAATTTTGAAAATGCCACTTTTATAAAGATGGACTTTCCCTGCTCTCAGCCCTGTGTGCCTGCAGCCCATCTCTGATATTCGTCTGGGGAGGGTGACAGCTGGAGTTTGTGTATTCCCACTAGACAGCCGCACACAATGGGAGCTTAGTTTGATGGGCCATCCTGGGAAGATGGGAGGGAGGAGCTGGGAATAGCCTCACCATTACACCTGAATAGGCTGTGTCCTATCTCCACACAAGGGCTGCATACCCCCCTGTAGTGTCTGAAGCCAGGGCAGGAAAAGAGGACCTCTGTGCGCTTCAAAGACCCTTCTTTGAAGTCTCCTCCACTTCAAAGGCACCACTGGGTATAAGAAGTGGACCTCAGATCCTACCACTTCAATACACTTCTGAAAATGTGGATACTTTGCCAGGAAGAAAGACTGCTGTGCTGCTGAAGGAAGACTTCTGTGCTGCTGAAGGCCTGCCACTTTGCTGCACTGCTGCTCTGGAAAAACTGCTTTCTTTCTGTGCTGACCCACTGCCTGCTGCCTTTCTGGTCTGGGTGAGAAGGACTCGATTTGCATCACTTGACCCCCAGAACCCAGAGTGGTTCCAAGGGCTAGTGGGTAAGCCTCTTGATCTGAAGCCTCGGGCCACAACAGATTTCCAGCTCTCCTGCTTCTGCACCTCGACTCTGCACTCTGTGAGTCTACCCTGTCAAGTGGTGCCACCTCAGTCCTGGACCCTTGGAAGTGGGCTTAAGGTGGCTTGCTGAACACTTCATCGCCACTGCAGAGACAGAACCGGTGCATCGTCGCTACTGCGTGGTCAGCACCGACGCATTTTCGCTACTGTGCAGATCGGAACCGGCCCATAGCCCATGTTGCGTGAACCATAACCGGCGCATCGGTGCCTTTGCTTGGCTCGGAGACACTGCTCTGCCTTCGGAACCACCACTGTGTGACGGGAAACGGCCACTATAACACGGCTGTTTCCACGTATATCCTTAACCAGGCATGCATTACAGCGCATGCACTGTTACCACGCAAAGCCTTTACTACGCATGCCTTTACAAACAAGTAGGAGCAAGGAACTAAGGGGCTGATTACGATGGCGGAACGATCGCCACTGCCGGGCCGGCGGTGAGGTCCGCCGGCCCTGCGGACCGCGATTTTCCGACCGCCATATTCCGATGGCGGTGGGATCCAGACCGCGACCGCGGCGGAGGCAAAGCCCGTCCACCACTGAACCGCCACAGGCAATCGTTATGATTGCCTGGCGGACAGGTCAGCATGCTTAAAATGGTGGCGGAGCCTAGCAGGCTCCGTCAGCAGAATTATGATGCTGGCGGAAGCCAGCCTTTCCGTAGCGGTTGAGCCGCCATTGAAAGGCTGGCGGGGAATGTTTTCGGGGGCCTGTTGCGGGCCCCCCTTGTGTTGGGGGGAGGTGTGGGTGCACTGAGGGGTACCCATGGTACCCCCCTGCATTTCACTGCACCATGTGGCAGGCACAGTGTAGTGCCTGCAACGTAGTGCAGTGAAATGTACAACATGCTCTTTTCGACATCCGGCTGTGCTGCTGTCAGCAGCCACCACCGCAATGTTAACGGTGCGGAATCTGTCCGCAGTGGTGGCAGTCCCATCCTAATCAGGTATGCGGGACCGCCGCATGCATGGCGGATGGTCCCAAACACCGCTACGATGGCAGGCGGACCAAGTCCGCCCGCCATCGTAATCAGCCCCTTAGATTGTAAAGCTATCCAGTTAAGTGAATGCAGCTGACCCAAAACCCACTCTTAAGTTTATGTTGAAATTTTGGTTAACACTTCATTCTGTAGCAAGACCTAAAAATGAGTGCTCAATGCCAGAAAGAGGGAAGAGTAATGAAAACAAAGTTGTCATCAAAAAATGAAAAATCACAGGAGGAAAGAAGTGAGACAGTTCATGCCAAGTAACCCGAGCTTGCAATGGAGGAAGGGGGTTTGAGCAGTGCAAAAAGTTTTTGAAAACTGTTAAAACATTCAACAGCAAAGCCAATAAGTCTTGGCTCTGGAAGGTATTCACTTACCAATACTTGTTGCTATTCTAGATAGTCGCCGTAAATACTTGCACGTCTGCGGTGGCTATCTTGGCACAACATTTTGTTAAAATGAAGCAAAATGCATGAAACATTCTCCTTCCAGTTAATGTAATGCTTGTGGGAGCTCCACTAAGAGTGAACCCAGCACTTGCAACACAGAGGATTTCAAACACAGAGGGGCTTAAACATAAACCAGTAACAGTTGTTTACCTTCCCAACTTACCATAGCATAGCAACCCTTGGTCAGCACCCTTGTCTTTTCTATCATTAGGGTTGTGGATCTATTAATTGAAATTGCCACTCCTCTGTATTCTGAGCTACAACCTGAATGACAAAGTAACCTACACCTTCCAAGACCTATGAAATTCTAGTAGGTTCCCATGAAGTGAATTTGCAATGGGTACAGCTCCCTCCTGGGTTAGCAAGTGTTCAACTACCCCTCTCTTTAACCTGTTACCCAGATGTACATTAAGGAAATCCTGCTATACGGTATTAGAACCCTATGCATCATCATTTTCCATTGCAGTTATCCTCTTTGCCCCATTCCTACATATTGCACAGTTCTTTCTACAACAAGGCTCCATTTAAAGCAGAAGCCTTGACCAACCCAAATTTCCCTCCACCCAGCATAGTTGCACTGTGGGCTCTAATCGGCCCACTTCCCATATGCATGATGTGTCTGTCTTTGCAACATAAAGTAAATAATAGTTCTAGTTATGGAAAGTCCAGACAGCCCACATTTCATCTTTTTGTTAGCTGCTGCATTGCTTTTCTTTTTTGAAATGCGCATATCTCGATTTTCGATCACAAGGAGGAACAAGGTTATTCAGACTGTTTGATCTGTATCCCCCTCGTGCCCCCTCAAATAGGTCATCCGGTGACGAAGGATGCACTTGTTTTACAGTAATGGGTTCTTGCCCAATCTAGATGGAACCTTCTGCTTCTGGGATTTGTGAGAAGTCTGGGCTGTGGACCTAGTTAACTGGTTTTTGACCGGTCCACATTGCATGGGCACTTCAATGCACCTTGTCCACTCCATGCTGTATGATTTCGTCATTGGGCCTTGTCCACTCTATGCTGCATGATTTCATCATTGGGTCTTGCCCACTCCATGCTGCATGATTTCGTCATTGGGTCTTGCCCACTCCATGTTGCATGATTTCGTCATTGGGTCTTGCCCATTCCTTGCTGCATGGTTTTGTCGTTCGGCTCGTTTCACTGCCTCCTTTTTGGGTTCTGGCTAGTCTTATCTGACTGGGCCAATTTTCTCTTGCAGGTGATGTGCAGGTACCGCAGTGCCTGGAATGTGGACATCCGCCTACGCCCCGGTTTCCTCATTGGCATCATGAAAGAGTCAGGTATGTTCCACAGATAGGAGCCTTTGATAGGTCCACAGGGTATTAAGTGAGACCGGTGAGTGGATATAGATTCACTGTGCACACAGGCAAGGTTGTGATCTACCAGATTACATCAGTGATCATTTGTGACCACCCCACCTTTGACTTCCTATTCTCTTTTTTTGCGAGCAGGAAACCAGCCCCCAGCCTTGGTCCCTAAGAAAGGTGTCTACATGGGCAAGGACCTTAAGCGGCTCGCCAAGTACTTCCAGGTCCCACTACAAATTCCCAAGGACTTTAAGAAAGGTAAACCAGACTATTTGCCAGTTGGTTTCTGTGTTGCTGTGTGTTCCCTGTTTCATCTGAGAGCAGTAGTATGATGGTGTGGATCCACTGTTCCTGCCACGTTGTCCCTTTAGATTCTCCACCCCGCTGTTTCTCCTTTGTTTCTGTTCATTCTTTAACCCCTGTCACACTGTAATCGTAAGTTCTTACTCACCCCTAAAGATGTGCAGCATCAGTAACTATGATTACACAATATTTTCAGCAGAATCTGCACAATTTGCATTGGTCGTTCCAAATAGAAGTGTCTTGCTTGCACCCCTTCAACTGCTTGACTCCTTCCTGCTCCACAGATAAGCACATGGCAACACAGGGTCTAGGCAAGGCCTCAGCAGAAATCTCCAGTGAAAGAATCTAAGAGTGAGGTGGAGGCTAGCACCAACAAAGATGTCTGCCACTGTGGATGCCCATTGGCTCTAAGCCGCGTCCCCCACACACTGCCCAGCACCCTTCATCAGTGGAGCCCTCATGCATGCTGACACCAGATCAAGTAGAGGCAAACGTTTTGTGTGGCAAGTAGAAGGTTGACACTGCCCATTGCTGAGCCGTGGCCATTTTGTACTTGGGGCCAAATTCTACAATTTCCATGCTCTGGCCATTGGTGTGGGCCTCTTTTTGACTTTGCAACCCACTGTGCATCCATGGGGCATCGCTGATTAGTGCTTGCATGGGAAGCTGACAACTTGAATTACATCCTTTGCTGCAACACATGGCCACACTACCCTTGACAGCCCTGTTCAGAGGTTTTTCAGAGTGGGATCGACACAGCTACTGTTCTGAAGCAATGCTTTATGTTCCCTTTTTCTTATGCCAGAGATACAGCATCCTACCTCTTTGGCATTTTAAACCTGAATGAAGTACTGCCTCAAACCATTATGCCCCATATTTGACTGGAATTTACAGAGACAACCACATTTTTTCAGAGGCTTTATCCGGTAGCTCGAAGCCGTGTCAGTAGGCGCCTACCCCAACAAAAATGTTAGAGGTAATTTGGGGCTCATGATGCTGGATGTTACCTTCATTAAATCAACAATCTGCTCTTTAAAAGGCAGCACCTTGTGGCTTAATTATACACTAAGACATTTTCATGTTTGAGTCACAATTAGATCATAGACTTAAGACTCTAGAAACCAGCTATTATTTATGTAGTTATGTACCTGACATGGGCCAAGAGAAAAGATGGAAAAGGTCGACATGTCCTTTACACCTGAACAACTAAACAAGAATTCCTACCTCCTCTCGAGTTCCAAAGGATGCACAAGATGCACGCCTGTAAAAAACACCCCCACAGGTTAACACTTGTTATGCGGGTCTTCATTTCAGCTAAAAAGGAAGATCCGTTTCTTTTTTAACATTCACAAGATATACCTTTGGGTTGACTTCTCCCATGAAACCAGCATTAAGCGGAAAAGGTATTATCACTCTGTCCATTGCTGTGTAAATGGGAAATAAATTTTTAGTCTGCTGTCTTTTACCTTCATGCTGTCATGGATGGAAAATCAAACAATTCCATGCCCCTGAGGACCTGGAAACGTTAATGGAACCCTTACAATCATCAACACTGGGCATTGCCCCGTTTGCTGGTGGTGGACCTACAGATGGCAATACTTTGGTGGGTGCTACCTTTGAGAAGGCCTAAGGTGAAAGTAAGTGGCTGGAGAGAGTCACTAAGAGATGGGTGGCTAGATAAAAGCCAAAGAATTGGGTGACAGTTTAGGGACAGGTAAAAGTCTGGATTTGGGCACGTGTTGGAGGGGGATAGATTGGTGTATGGCCCCAAAGAAGTCGGTGTACAAAGAATTGGGTGTCCGAAAAAAGGGAACGTACTTGGGCCATTAGCGATACGTTTGATTTATGCCATGCTACAATGGGTATTAGTGTAGATTGTTAATTGGATGTTTACACGGGGGTGGGGCCGCACATGAGAATTGGGAAGATACAATTTTCCGAGAGGTGGTTCGTATACTCTCCCTTTCATTTCCCAATCTTCATAACATAGAAGCAGCCAGAAAACAACAGTCTCTGAGGCACAGGCTGACTGGCTGTGAGCTTTCCTGAGACATCTGCCACTTTTCTCTTCTGCAGGACTCTCTCTGCGAGTGCGTCTCTCACCTTCCTTTCATGATAAATACAACTGCTGGCCTTTTCAGCACAACAATCGCCCAGTCCCATTGGGGCTCAAGGAACATTATGCCGTTTTCTTGAACGTTCGCTCTCCCAGTGTAGGGGCCTTTAGCCCTTAGAATTCTCTTTAATTATTTCATCTGCTCCACTGCAGATATGGATTGAGCTCTGTTGCCACATAATCCACCATTGGCTGAATAATCTGACAACAAAAGAAGTGGAAGACCCTTTGCAAAGACTAGCTGGTCACTTTTCAGATGATGGTTGCTGTAGTCAAGTGTTACACCCACATTAATGAGGTGAAACTTGAGCCCAGTAATAATGTGTGTCAAAATTACAAAATAGCAAAATAATACTGCGGCAGAATGCACTGCAGAATTTCCCTTTTCTTTCTGCATGTTTTCCATCCTGTTCCATAATTTCTTCCTTCATTACCGCAAACTTCTGCTGGCCCAGGCTATAGTGCAGCAGTGGTTCGTTTGAAAAACATTCATAATAGATACCAGCTGAAACCCAATCAATGTCCCTGATTCTCCTTTTGAAGAACAAAATCTACATATATTTATATATATATATATATATTCACTGAAAAAACCACAGGTTTCAGGGACGTTATAGTTTGGAATTCGCATTTAAAAAAACCTTAGATATTCACTGAAAAAAACATAGGTTTCAGGGTCGTTATAGTTAGAAATTAGTATTTAAAATACCTTAGAAATTCACTGAAAAAAAATAGAGGTTTTAGGGATGATATAGTTAGGCTGACATTTCACTTGTACGAAACCAGAGAAATTCAGCCGTTATAGTTAGCTGAGCTAACTATAGCTCGCGCCCCCGCAATGCACTGCAGATGACGTCACATATTACATCACTCATGACATGGTCAGTGACATCACTGATGACCTCACTGATGACATCTCAAATGACATCTATGATGACATCAGTGATGACATCATCCACAGCATCTCTGATGCACCCACTCACACCCCTATAGAATCTACCGCCAGTAGATAATATATATATATATATATTCATTGAAAAAACCACAGGTTTCAGGGAAGTTATAGTTAGTTGGATATTTCAGTCATACAAAACCAGAGAAATTTGGTCGTTATAGTTAGTTGAGGTAACTATAACTCGCGCCCCGCAATGCACTGCTGATGACATCACATATTACATCACTCATGACATGGTCAGTGACATCACTGATGACATCACTGATGACATCTCAAATGACATCACTCATGACATCACTGATGACATCATCCACGTGATAATCTGATGCACCTCCTCACACCCTAATATAACCATTGATACACCCACTCTAAAATACAGACTACCATTTTCAAAACCAAAGACACACAAATACCAGTTACTACATACCCACTCACTGATTCCTAGGTCTACACACACATCTACTCATTCACCCAAACAGTCACTCATACATGCAGTCTCTCATCAATACAGCACTATCATATGCACTCATACACCTATACAGACACTCACGCACCGCTACTCACCCATAGAGTTACTAAGACACATAGTCAGTCATGCAAAGAATCAATCACACTCCCATTTACTCACCTACACAATTATACACACACCACCTCACTTATTCATACAGATACTAACACATACTTACTCTCTTATACAATCACTGACACAAGCACACACTCATCCATACAGCCACTCTCATAATCACTCACTCTCACATATAGTCATTTATATAGTCCAACACTCACATATACTGCTTTTCACATATGTAGTTACTCACACATGTACCACTGAGACATCTAAACACTCACCAACACACCCATACACACACTCACCCACCCATACAGCCCTTCACAGATACACTCTTGAACCCATACACCCAGTGAATCACCCACTCACACATCTATGTACAAAGTCACACACCCCCCACCCACCCACACAGACACTCAGGCACCCATACAGATACTCAGACAATCAATCAATAACCCATATAGACACTCATGTAGATACTCACCAACCCATGCAGCCACTTACACACCAACTGAAAGACTGATACAGACATTCACACAGTTTAGTCACTAAACGATGCATTCACTAAGACACGTTTAATCACTCACTTATACAGTCAGTCACGCACCTACTAAATCATCCATACAGACACTCATACACCCACTCATTCTTCAATACACCTTGGCATACATATATATATAACATATTTAAATTTTTTAGAAACACTTAGTCACTGGATGATGTCATCAGTGATGTCATTTGAGATGTCATGAGTGATGTCATCAGTGATGTCACTGACCATGTCATGAGTGATGTAATATGTAACGTCATCAGCAGTGCATTGCGGGGCGCAAGTTATAGTTACCTCAACTAACTATAACAGCCGAATTTCTCTGGTTTTGTACGACTGAAATATCCAACTAACTATAACTTCCCTGAAACCTGTGGTTTTTTCAGTGAATATATATATATATATATTATCTACTGGCGGTAGATTCTATAGGGGTGTGAGTGGGTGCATCAGAGATGCTGTGGATGATGTCATCATAGATGTCATTTGAGATGTCATCAGTGATGTCACTGACCATGTCATGAGTGATGTAATATGTGACGTCATCTTCAGTGCATTGCGGGGGCGCGAGTTATAGTTAGCTCAGCTAACTATAACGGCTGAATTTCTCTGGTTTCGTACAAGTGAAATGTCAACCTAACTATAACATCCCTAAAACCTCTGTTTTTTTTCTGTGAATTTCTAAGGTTTTTTAAATACTAATTTCTAACTATAACGTCCCTGAAACCTGCGGTTTTTTCAGTGAATATCTAAGGTTTTTTAAATGCTAATTCCTAACTATAGCGTCCCTGAAACCTGTGGTTTTTTCAGTGAATTTCTAAGGTTTTTTGAATGCTAATTCCTAACTATAACGTCCCTGAAACCTGTGGTTTTTTCAGTGAATTTCTAAGGTTTTTTAAATGCCAATTTCTAACTAAAACGTCTCTGAAACCTGTGGTTTTTTCAGTGAATTTCTAAAGTTTTTTGAACAATTATATTTAAGAAAAAATGTTTGTAAATATTTTTTTCTTTTTTGTATGATTTTCTATGTATTTTTATAAACATTTTAAATAATGATAATCACTTTTTAAAACATATATAACATAGCTGATTAAAGATTTATAGTGTTATTTATTTAAATAATTTAAATTTTTACAAAATTGTAATATTGTTCTATTGTTTCTAACTGTGTACAGTGTGATATTATATAACAGAATTATGAATAGAAAAAAAATTCAGATATCATTATTTAGCATATTCTTTTTACTGTTTTTTGCTAAATTAAATTTTGTATGATTGCTTTTAATAGTATGAAAGATGTTTTGTTCTCTTATTATAATAAATATCTTCTTTATACATATATTTTTTTTAATTTACAAAAAAGGGTTGCACACCGTACGCGAACTTACGTGGTGGGTGCGCGGATCCGTTATACGAATATCAGTCTAAAATACATATTTAGAACAAATTTAATATATTTTTTTCACAAAGAGGTTTATTACTGGGTGCAAAAAAATTGTAATATAGAAGTTATAAATGTGTTTTAAAATGTTTTTAACAGATTTTTCAGATTCCAATGGTATCACACACCGGTTGTGGATCTACGCTTTGGGTGCACGAATCCGTTACACGAATGTAAGTCTAAAATACATACTTACACTGAAATAATATATTTTTTAAGCAAAGAGGTTTATTATTGAATCCCAAAAATTAGCATTAGTGTAGTTGTAAAATATTTTTAAGATGTTTAAAACACATTTTTATGTACACGGCACCATCTCGCACTGGTAGCGTAGAGGTCGCAAATCCGGCCGGCACATATTTCTTGAATTGCGTAGGGGTCGCAACTACAGTGTAATTTTAAAAGGTATGAAATATCAATGTTACAAGTTTAAATATCTGTTTTGCTTAAAGAATTTCCATTAAAATAGTTTCAAACACAATATGCTAATAGCAATTTATACTTTTAAAGTAAATTGATCACATTTTACGGATGCACGACGTATACGTTATGCGACTCAATGTGACATGGAAAGAAAGCTTTTGATTGGTTAAAAAGCTTTTCATTCTTTTAGAGGGTGGAACCAACACTTGTTCTAGTCCTTTCATTTTGAGTGTGTCTCCTTGTAATTCTTTATTTTCTTTGGTGTTCCTACATTTTTGAATTTGCAAAATGGCATCAGCTTTTCCTGAAGAGGAGCAGCAGGAGGAGATGGAAGAGGTGAAGGAGCCAGTGAAAAAGTGCAAGGAAAGCATTGTGTTGGCATTTTTTACTGTTCCGGAGGGAGAGAAGAAAGTGAATGCGCGCAAGGTGACCTGCAACATCTGCCACAAAGTCCTCTCCAAAGGATCTGAAAAGAAATACTCCTGTGGCACTTCTTTGATGAAGAAGCACCTTGAAACTATAATTCCCACTCATCTTGCAAAAGAGATGATGGAGCGACAGAAGAGGGAGCAAGCTGCAGGTGATGATGGTAGTCAACCTTCTACTTCAGCAGGGTTTGTACTGACCACTTAACAACCCCTTATTGTCCCTGAACTTGCGGATGCAGGCATTCACTGTCACAATTGTTTAACCACTCTTTGTGTTGGAGAGCTGTCCATTGAAGCAATCGTTAATCTCCTTAAAGCATGTAAGTGCTAATTTTTCTACCTTGTGTTTCTTCGTTCTAATGAAACATTACAGTTGAACTGTTTAACTTTTATTTTTTACTTCAAAAAATTCAAAAACACCCAAAAAAACAAAAAAATCCAGAAAATACAAAAAAACTCAAAATTGTTTACAAAAAAAAACCGGTTCTCACGGAACCACCTATACTGGTTAAAATTAGAAATATTGTATGTAGTGAAAGTGATTGCTTGTATAAATGTGTGTGTGATGAATGTTAGAATTGTGCATAAGTAGTGTCTCAGTGAATGGATGAGCGCATGCATAATACGTGAGTGAATGAATGAGTGACAGAATAGCGCTTGGGTGATTAGATATGTGCATGAGTAGTAACTGAGTGAATGGATGAGTGTATGCATAACGCCTGAGTGAATGGTTGAGTGTAAGAGTAGTGTCTGAATGATTGCATGAGTGCATTGGTAGTGCCTGGGTGATTGTATGAGTGCACATGTAGTGCCTGGGTGATTGGATGAATGCATGGGTACTGCCTGAGTGAAATGATGAGTACAAGAGTACTGCCTGAGTGTCTGTATGAGTGCAGGTGTACTGCCTGGGTGATTGGATGAGTGCATGGGTAGTGCCTGTGTGAAAGGGTGAGTGCAAAGGTAATGCCTGGGTCATTGGATGAGTGCATGGGTAGTGCCTAAGAGAAAAGATGAGTAAATAAGTAGTGCCTGAGTGAATGGTTGAGTGCAAGAGTACTGCCTGAGTGATTGCATGAGTGGATGGGTAGTGCCTGGGTGATTGTATGAGTGCAGGTGTAGTGCCTGGGTGATTGGATGAGTGAATGGGTACTGCCTGAGTGAAAGGATGAGTGCAAGAGTACTGCCTGAGTGTTTGTATGAGTGCAGGTGTACCACCTCAGTGATTGGATGAGTGCACACTTAGTGCCTGCGTGAAAGGATGAGTGCAAAGGTAATGCCTTGGTCATTGGATGAGTGCATGGGTAGTGCCTAAGAGAAAAGATGAGTACATGTGAAGTAGCTAAGTGAATGGTTGAGTGCAAGAGTGCTGCCTGTGTGAATGGTTGAGTACAAGAATAGTGCCTGGGTGATTGCATGGGTACTGCCTGGGTGATTGGATGACTGCATGTGTAGTACCTGTGTGACTTCATGAGTGCAAGGGTAATGCCTCCTGGATGCTTAGATGAGTGCATGGGTAGTGCATGAGTGAAAGGATCAGTGCAAGGGTAGTGCCTGGGTCATTGGATGAGTGCATAGGTAGTGCCTGAGAGAATTGATGAGTGCCTGGGTAGTGCCTGACTGAATGATTGAGTAGAACAATAATGCCTGAGTGATTGCATGATTACAGAGGTACTGCCTGGGTGATTGGATGTGTGCATGGGTAGTGTTTGACTGAAAGGATAAGTGAAAGGATAATGCCTGGGTTATTGCATTAGTGCATGAGTTGTGCCTGAGAGAATAGATGAGTGCATGGATAGTGCCTGCATGAAAGGATGAGTGCAAAGGTAATGCCTGGGTCATAGGATGAGTGCATGCATACTGCCTAAGAGAAAAGATGAGTGCATCAGTAGTGCCTGACTGAATGGTTGAGTGCAAGAGTAGTGCCTGAGTGATTGCATGTGTGCATGTGCATTGCGCGGGTGATTGCATGTGTGTAGGTGTACTGCCTTGGTGATTGGATGACTGCATGTGTAGTACCTGAGTGACTTCATGAATGCAATGGTAATACCTGGATGCTTAGATGAGTGCATGGGTAGTGCATGAGTGAAAGGATCAATGCGAGGGTAGTGCCTGGGTCATTGGATGAGTACATGGGTAGCGCCTGAGAGAATGGATGAGTGCATGGGTAATGCCTATTTGAATGGTTCAGTACAAGAATAGTGCCTGAGTAATTGCATGAGTGCAGAGGCACTGCCTATGTGATTGGATGAGTGCATGGATACTACTTGACTGAAAGGATAAGTGCAAGGGTAATGCCTGGGTTATTGCATAAGTGCATGAGTTGTGCCTGAGAGAATGTATGAGTGCATGGGTAGTGCCTTAGTGAATGGTTGAGTCCAAGAATAGTGCCTGAGTGATTGCATGAGTACATGGGTAGTATCTGGGTGATTGTATGAGTGCAGGTGCAGTGCCTGGGTGATTGGATGAATGCATGGGTAATGCCTGCGTGAAAGGAAGAGTGCAAAGGTAATGCCTGGGTTATCCCATTAGTGCATGAGTTGTGCCTGAGAGAATGGATGAGTACATGGATAGTGCCCGAGTGGTGCGCAGACATAATATTGAATTGTTAATAATGACTGGCAGAAATATCGAGTCACAAATATCGTGAGTGAGAAATATCGACAGCAAGAATATCGTGGTCAAGAATATCGACTTAAGGTAAGTAATACCGATTTAAAAAATATCGAAGTGTTTAATATCGTTTGCAAAAATATAGTTAAAAATATCGATTTTTTAAAATTAATGTTATGTATTTTAGTATATATTTGAAATGTATGTGATGTGTTTTTTATAAGAATTGTTCATATTTTTTAATAGATGTGTTAAATTTTTACTAATTAAAAAAACTGTACTTGAATTTTGCGGTTTTAGGGCCCGATTACGATGGCGGACGGAAAAGGCCTCCGACCGCCATGCATGCGGAAAAAGACCGTCCGCATGTCCCGCGGTAATACCGCCGGTCAGATTACGATGCAACTCATGTAAAGTCCCACCGCGGTGGCCGGAATACAGAAAAAACCTTCCGTAACGGTGGCAAAAGCCGAAAATGCTACCTCGGCGGATGGGGAAAGCTGGTCTATGGACCATAACGTCCGCACCTCCCGCGGAATGACCCCACGGCTAATTACGATGAGTAAGCGGAGCTGGTGTAAGGATCATGGCAGTACCCACCGCAGCGGTGGCGCCCAGGCCAAAAGAATGGCAGAAGTAACAAAATTCACTACAAGTCACAAAGTGTGCCTGTATCATCATCAGCCCTCAATTACATCAGACATGCAAGAATGACACACCACAGATGCATACCGAAGATGAAAGCCATGGACAGCATGGAAGACACACCAGGTGGACATCACTCATGTGGACACACCCACACACCACAGTATATAAACCAACCCCTTCCTGGACCAGCATCCTTAGCAAATTTGGAACAGAGAGGGGCATCCACAGAGAGAAAGAGAGGGGGACACCAGAACTAATTGCACAGAGAGGACACAGCACACCATCACACCCACACAACTCCACACACCATCTCCTTCACAACCACACACCGAACACACCTCACTCATCCACATATTCACCCTGCACCTCACATCCATTAGCACCATGCCGAACAGCAAAATGCCTAAATTCACTGACACAGTGTTGAAAGTGCTGGTAGATGAGATCATCAGGGTAGAACCACATTTGTATGGAAACCTGGTCCAACAGACACCCAATGTGCGCAAAAATCAGATGTGGGCTAGGATCTACAACAAAGTCAATGCAGTGGGGAACATCCTACGCACACTGCGTGACATCAAAAGGCGGTGGAATGACCTCAAGCTCCGGGTCAAGGCACGGGCACAGAGGAACCACCAGTTGGCTCAAAGAACGGGTGGAGGGCCTCCCATTCCACTACTGAGATTCACAGAATGGGAGGAGAAGGTGCTTGCCATACTGCATCCTGAGAGTCTCACCAGAATCGAGGGGGGAAGAGGAGGCTGGTAAGTACTAAGTTAATGTTCACATACCACTGGAACGTACTGTTGTGCACAACAAGTGAGCCTCGCTTGCCAGACCCAAGCGAACACATGGAGAATGCACGTTAAAAAAATGATTGTCTCACAAGACCTCCATTTCCTCACTCTGCCTCACAGAACAGGTAGGTAGCCATCTTACTGTGGAGGGAGTCGTTGAGACCTGACAGCAAGACCACCACTCCCACAAGGCCCCTGCCCACCCTCCCAAACAGCATGGAGCACCCTCCCCACCGACACGTGGCAGCCATTACCCCGACAGTGCCTCATAACAGGTAGGTAGCCATCTTATTGTGGAGGGAGTCGTTGAGACCTGACTGCAAGACCACCACTCCCACAAGGCCCCCTGCCCACCCTCCCTAACAGCATGGAGCACCCTCCCCACCCCAGAGACACGTGGCAGCCATTACCCCCGACAGTGCCTCATAACAGGTAGGTAGCCATCTTACTGGGGAGGGAGTCATTGAGACCTTACAGCAAGACCACCACTCCCACAAGGCCCCCTGCCCACCCTCCCAAACAGCATGGAGCACCCTCCCCACCCCAGAGACCCGTGGCAGCCATTACCCCCGACAGTGCCTCATAACAGGTAGGTAGCCATCTTACTGTGGAGGGAGTCGTTGAGACCTGACAGCAAGACCACCACTCCCACAAGGCCCCCTGCCCACCCTCCCAAAAAGCATGAAGCACCCTCTCCACCCCAGAGACACGTGGCAGCCATTACCCCCAACAGTGCCTCATAACGGGTAGGTAGCCATCTTACTGTGTAGGGAGTCGTTGAGATCTGACAACAAGACCACCACTCCCACAAGGCCCCCTGCCCACCCTCACCACCCCAGGGACACGTGGCAGCCATTACCCTTGATAGTGCCTCATAACAGGTAGGTAGCCATCTTACTGGGGAGGGAGTCGTTGAGATCTGACAGCAAGACCACCACTCCCACATGGCCCCCTGCCCACCCTCCCCACCCCAGAGACATATGGCAGCCATCACCCACCTCTGCAGCACTACACACGTAGATAGTCAGCTCATGCACCCTGGCCTCCCTCCCAAATAGCATGGTGCCATATGCCCAGCACATCACGTACATGTTTGCCAAGCCTGCAAAGCAACATAAATTGTAGCCAGTGCACACACAGATTAATGCCATTAAGAGGTCACATTCATCACACTGTCATCCAAGAAGTCACATGTAACTGCATAGTCAATCCAAGATTCGCAAAGAACCACATTCAAATGTCGATGTCACATTGTCCATAAGCATAAAGGCACACATCAACTCCACACATACATGGAGACTCAGCCACACATCACTATACAGAGGAGGTCACTACAAAACAGCACAACAGAAATATTGCACCTGAGGCATACTGGCAATTACATAAGGCAAAAAGCTCTCCCCTAAGACCTATATTTCTTTACAGAAGATTCAATCTTGTATGGGCTAAAGTTCAGGTACAAAACTGCAAAAATAAACTAGTACATCTTTTTATTAAAAATTCCTTTTATTTTTCATTTTAATGATTTTCTTATTTGTTATAATCTGTACACATCAATTATATGGTAAATACATTTACTAAAGGAGCACACTTTCTACAATAATATAATACAAAGATAATCATAGCAAACTATTGACCCCCAATAAATAAATCAATCTAACATAAAACCACATTCATTCCTTACACTCGCTCACAGTCATACAAGACACATATACACATTTGGGTATAAGGAACACATAGATATAAAACGTTTCCGATGGGCAAATATGATAACCAAAGCCAAAAGGTCTGGGCACACGTGGTCGACGCGCGTTTCGGTGGAATAACACACACCATGAACCACCTTCATCAGGACCTCGCCCAAATAGAATACTGTGTCACAAGGACAAATCAAAACGGGGGTACCTAAGGAACAATAATATATATATTTGAACTAACCCATACTGTATTAAAATATCTCATATGAACAATTGATCAGACCATCACATTATACAGAAAAAAAGAAAAGAGAGAAAAACAGAAGAATCCTACAGAATTATCCATAATAGTGTGTATCTAAAAAAGTGCTCTATACAAAAAGAAATTGGCAATCTAGTATTGCCTAGAAGGTGTCAAAGCATAAAGCACCTAGTAGAATAGACCAGAATATCCCGTGATATGCCATGCAAAGACCTAACTACAGAACCCATACACAAGTGTGCAATACATGGGCATGCACTGTTCATTGTAACACTATTTATAAGACCAGTGCCAATAAACTTACTGAGTTCAATTGTGGATGATGCCCTTTCTCCAAGGAAAGTAGCTATTACAGTACTGGCCAGCGAAGTCTATGACCAGCAATGGCTAGCCGTCTCCTACAGAAAGAAGGAATTATTAAAAATAAGGGAAATTATAATTTGTACTCTCCACACATCCACATGTGCTGTGAGTGAAAGTGTAGCTAAATCCTTACCTTCTGACTCAGGTAGATATAGGCTTCTAAATGAATCGTTCAGTATGTTTAGGTCCCCTTCGCCAATAATAAGAGTTCTATAGGGGGAGACATATTATGTTTTACTGTTTATTGATTGACATATACTCTCTCGCTATTATTCGCAGTAACTTCAGTCAGGGGATTTAGAAAGTAAGATACTCACATCAATGCTTGCGTGTAATGTATATAATGATCTTGCTCCTCCAAGAGCCGAATATTTCTTGCTTTAAGTCGTAGCAAAGAAGATAATCCTATACTATATGTCCTGAAGTAATCGGTAGGATAAATCTACCATAAGTATACCTGCAAGAGAGGTGGGCAGAGAGATCTGTATAGGTGACACTTTATTTCCAAAAACACACATCACCCCATCTATTGCATGAGCGAGGGTATCGGCTTTATGTAGTCACCACTATGATGGCTTCTACTACTTTATTTTATTACAAGGCTGTCTCTCCTGATGAGCAAGATCATTATATACATTACACGCAAGCATTGATGTGAGTATCTTACTTTCTAAATCCCCTGACTGAAGTTACTGTGAATAATAGCGAGAGAGTATATGTCAATCAATAAACAGTAAAACATAATATGTCTCCCCTATAGAACTCTTATTATTGGCGAAGGGGACCTAAACATACTGAACGATTCATTTAGAAGCCTATATCTACCTGAGTCAGAAGGTAAGGATTTAGCTACACTGTCACTCACAGCACATGTGGATGTGTGGAGAGTACAAATTATAATTTCCTTATTTTTAATAATTCCTTCTTTCTGTAGGAGACGGCTAGCCATTGCTGGTCATAGACTTCGCTGGCCAGTACTGTAATAGCTACTTTCCTTGGAGAAAGGGCATCATCCACAATTGAACTCAGTAAGTTTATTGGCACTGGTCTTATAGTGTTACAATGAACAGTGCATGCCCATGTATTGCACACTTGTGTATGGGTTCTGTAGTTAGGTCTTTGCATGGCATATCACGGGATATTCTGGTCTATTCTACTAGGTGCTTTATGCTTTGACACCTTCTAGGCAATACTAGATTGCCAATTTCTTTTTGTATAGAGCACTTTTTTAGATACACACTATTATGGATAATTCTGTAGGATTCTTCTGTTTTTCTCTCTTTTCTTTTTTTCTGTATAATGTGATGGTCTGATCAATTGTTCATATGAGATATTTTAATACAGTATGGGTTAGTTCAAATATATATATTATTGTTCCTTAGGTACCCCCGTTTTGATTTGTCCTTGTGACACAGTATTCTATTTGGGCGAGGTCCTGATGAAGGTGGTTCACGGTGTGTGTTATTCCACCGAAACGCGCGTCGACCACGTGTGCCCAGACCTTTTGGCTTTGGTTATCATATTTGCCCATCGGAAACGTTTTATATCTATGTGTTCCTTATACCCAAATGTGTATATGTGTCTTGTATGACTGTGAGCGAGTGTAAGGAATGAATGTGGTTTTATGTTAGATTGATTTATTTATTGGGGGTCAATAGTTTGCTATGATTATCTTTGTATTATATTATTGTAGAAAGTGTGTTCCTTTAGTAAATGTATTTACCATATAATTGATGTGTACAGATTATAACAAATAAGAAAATCATTAAAATGAAAAATAAAAGGAATTTTTAATAAAAAAGATGTACTAGTTTATTTTTGCAGTTTTGTACCTGAACTTTAGCCCATACAAGATTGAATCTTCTGTAAAGAAATATAGGTCTTAGGGGAGAGCTTTTTGCCTTAGTTGATTGTTTTCCCCTCTTTCTCCCTGACCTCACAGTTTTATAGAGGGGGTCCCTGTATTTACGAGTATACTGGCAATTACATAAGTCATGTGAATTTTAAACCGAAGTAGAAAACAATATCATCCAGAGCACACAATGCCAGGCACCGTAGTGGGCGAGCATGTACACCTTGCGTTTCCAAAAATTGAAACCGCTGCCTGTTCCCATTGGCTGATGGCTATTCCTCATAGGCGGTGACGCACCGCGGAGGTCAGGAAGCGACCATCGCAAGGCTGCACAAATCAATTGGTGTCAATGCCTGGCACCGCAGTGGCGGAGCACGTCCACCGCGAGAGTCAGTCAAAAACCCAACAACAGCAATCATGAAGTGGCGGCACAGTAGACAGCTAGTCAGATACATGTCAGAAAGGTCCAAGCATAAACTGCAGTGGATGTGCATCAAGTTGATACCCGAGGAAATGTCCATTGAAAAACAAGATCCACACATATGAAATTGTTGCTCACGCAATGTCACATCGCTAACTGACAAATCATGTACCTCAACATCATGTTAGACTGATGCAAAACTGTGGACAATGCAAAGTAATGTCACTGTCAAGTCTGGTCATCTCAATTGAAATGTGCAATACATTAACATAAGTTGTGCTGTCTATTGAACATGCTGACATAATGACCTCTATTCAACAGGTGATCCGATTACAACACCTTTCGGAAGTGTGACCAACGAGCCCAGCCAGTCTCCCCCCAAGAAGGTGAACTCACGGATGCAGATTTGCTCCCTTCCTCGGACGAGGAGGACCGACCTGGCCCTTCAGGCATGGCCAGGCAACCCCAGTCTCCGGGCCTCACTGTCCCCACCACCACCTCGACTCCCACAACAGCAGCTACAACGCTGATCCCTGTGACTACGACCTGTGTGCCAGCCAGCACCAACACGACTACCACTGCCTCCAACACTGTCCCCGTGGCAGTTGCACCCAATCCCACCAGCCGCACCCAGGATGCTGGGGACAGTGTGCGGGGGCAGCAACAGGCTCCGCCACAGGTCCGTGTACGCAGGGCAGGTGGGAGGGCCCCCCTGGGACAGTCCCAGGATGACACCGAGACTGAGGCCCTGGCCACGGTCAACACTGTCCTGGGTGCATACCAACAGACCCAGGCTCAGATGGGCCAGGTCGTCGAAGAACTGCACGAACTCCGCCTGTTGCAACGGTCCATGGACACCCACTTGGGTGTCATTGCTGATTACATGGGCCAGCTAGTAGGTGTTCTGAGGGACATCCATGCTGCTCAATTAGCCAACCGCCCACCCCGTGGCCAGCCGGACGATACTGAGAACACCACCACAGCGGCCACAGGGAGGGGTGAGGCAGCAGGCACAGACACCTCAGAGCATGCAGCAGGTTCCCCCCTGGCCAAACGGTCGAGGGGACGTCCGAAGAAGACAAACGGAGGATCACGTGGCAAAGCACCTCCCAAAACCCGTTCCAAGCGCCAACTATGATGTCAGCAGTGTTGCTTCCAGCATTGACTTTGTTGCAGATCAGAGCCCACATTTCCACAATGTTGGCAGTGTACTGTTGGACTGTGTCATACCAGCATTGTGTGTGTGTTCTACCCTAATGACTCTTGTGCCAGCACTTTCAACTTCACCCCTCACCTGTCACTCATGTACAAATAAACACTATTCACAACACTGAGCATTTGTGTCAGTACCATTTTTTCCAGAGTAAATAGCATGTTAACTCACATTGCAATGTCTCTCCATATTTGAATGCCACAATCCATTGTGTGAGCGGAGGTACCTAGAAAGACACAAGAACATGACATGTGGTTGACATATGATGGCATGACAACCAAAGCACAGCACCAGGCAACACTGTACACATGCAATCCAGATTACACTGGTCAACTACATCAACATGGACAGAAGGGGGATGGGAGCACAACACTACATCTCCCAGCACAGTACACACCTTAGCAACCTTGGAAATGCACCTCAGCTTAAATGCCAACTAGATTACCGTGCGTGGTGATACACCAAGGTGTTAGCGGGTTAGTGATGTCAGTTTCTAGTCACATGTGTACATGGATATCATCCTTCATCAGTAGGGAACAGATTCAGCAAATAGGTGTAAGGTGAGTAAGCAGCCGCCATTGTCTCAGTTCCCTGTACCTCTCCCTGTCAAACTGAAGTCAAACCCTTCTGCTTCATCACAAGTATGCACATTTGACGTAAGTGCACGTTCATGGATGCTAAGGGATGTACTGTGCTGGTAGGTGAATCCGTGTCCTCCCACCCCCCTACAACCATCCACATGGGAATGACTGCAGTGTCAATGACTCACACAGCGCATCACAATGCAGCACTCAGCAGTGTCCCAAAAACAGGCACCAACCAAACGAATCATGTCAAAGCTAGATTGAGGAAATTATTGCGTTCAGCAAGACAAGTACAGTCACACGTGTATTGTAACCTATCTAAGTTGATTGTCAGCAAAATACATCAATGTACACCAGTCCCAGCCACCAGTCTCGCCCCTCATATGTACCAGAAGGAACTGATCGAGTCATGTACATCACAAACAGAGGAATTTCCCGTGCAGGGCTCACGTACACAGAAAGAGATTCTCAACGTGTCCATTGCCGTAGGGATGAACTCATCACTCCCCCATATGTGAATGTAAACAGTAATTTGTGGGCTCACATTCCAACAATGTAAGCAGACTTCAAAGTATCAACAGGGCTGAAAGCTTATTTGTATTAACAAGAAGGCGGACTCACATCCGCCCCTCTGACCTTCGAATACCAGGTGGCTATTACCTCCTGCGAGATACTGTAACAGCTGAATACAAATCTCCCACTAGGTTCAGTGCAACTGATACACCAAGGTTCATACACTCCACACACAGAAGTCCTTGCTCATATCACAATTTCCCTTGTGGGGAATGGCCTTGTCACTTCCGTTCAGACCATTTCAGGAGTACAACAGGTGCTCACTCAAACAACTTTTTGTCGGACATGTGGCATTTCAGCAACATTCCTCCCGCTGTTCTGAAGAGTGCAGGTTCAATGACGGCTACAACGCAATGGCTGCACATCCTGCGGTCCTGCACATCCCCGGTCATGTGCAACTGTACCGTGAATGAAAGCTGAATATATTGGGAGCGTTGCCATTGGCTGTGCTGCGCATCAGTTATAGGCTATGCTTCCGCTATGCCTATTTCACCTGTGTGCAACCTGTGTTCCACTGTCACAGCTGCCCCTTTCAATGGGCCATGGATGTCTGCCTATCCAACACCTCGATTGCTGAACTGGATTATGACATGAGGTTGAGTCCTTTGTTGGTCCACGACCGGGACTGTGCCCGGGATACCCGTCTATGGGATGCCTTACAACTTGGCATAAATGCTGGCAGCTGGTCATGTGCGATTGCACAACTTCTCGTGTGCAATGACTACATTGAACCGCTCCCCTATTGGCCTGAAATGCTCCTTACGGACACGGGGTGCGAGGAGCACATCTGTTCATTCAGACTACTGGATTGGGTGGCCGTGCTGTTTGCTGAAGCTGATCACGATCTACTCTTGGAACTGATTGCCTACGAAGCTGCAATAGCTTTATTGGATGAGTAACTACTTACCTGCATCCACAACTGATTGGGACTAATTACAGATGTATCAACATACAATTGCATCTTTCAGAACTGATTACAGATTTAGCACTGACAATGGACATGTCTGCAATCGCTTGGACTCTGATTACCTCTGCGGCCTGCATCGCTTGTTGGCACACACCTGTGCAAGGTGAGGCTGTCTCCTGCCCGTAGTGGACATTGTCGCCTAGTACCAGTCTTGCTGCCATTATGCAGCTGTTGAGCTAGTTCTTACATGCCTTTGTTGTACTGCAAGTATCTTAGTTTGAGTCTTTCACCTGATTACTGTCAGTATAACATTCAGTCAGCGCTGTCCTGGAGTACAGTACATGTCAAATCATATGGGCTGAGGAGTGGGCTCCTCTGACAAAGGGCATTGAGCTAATGTGATCCATCACATGACTTGTCCAGCAAGGGAAGGAGGGATCAGATCGGAGTACTCCCTCCTGAGTGCTCATTAATGTGACATCTCCATCCATGACATCTGAACACGTTCCTATGCTGCCTGTTTCGGTCTGATGCATTGTTCTGCATGTTGTGGCATGTATCTTGCACATTAGGACACGTTAATAGTAATAAACATTTCACACATTAACTTGTATTGCACTGTGATCAGTGTTGAGAAGTATGAGAATGAGGACGAGAGTGTGTGTGCTGTTACCTGGATTACAGAGGGATCAGGCAGTGTTGGGTCATGTGGTGTCTTGGCGCTTGTTACACTGTCGGTGAGTGACAGAGCTACTGTAGCAGGACACACAATGTTGCCAGTGCTAATGCTTACCCAGTTGTTTGTTTGACTCTTCCACTGCCTGCCCAAATCCCATATTCATGTTCTTTTTCATGTGTATGTGTCCAGATTCACAGCTACAATCCACCAAGTTTGGGAGACAACACCAATGCGCACAGACACAGTCATAGTTGCATGATGATAACTTACACTCATTGGAAGTAGTTGGCTATGAGCTGGTCACGCAGGTCAAGACCTTCTTCACCACTGTCATCGTCCCTGGGCATGTGTGGGTTTGCAGCGGGGTCTGTTGCTGGTCATCATCGTCCTGAATCCGGGGTATCCTCTTGCGCAAGGCCAGGTTGTGCAGCATGCAGCATGCGACTACTAACTGGCACACCTTCTTGAGTGAGTAGAGAAGTGCCCCTCCAGTCTTGGCCAGACACCTAAATCTCGACTTCAGAAGTGCAAAAGTGCGCTCCACCACACGACGTGTTCTCCCATGGGCATCATTGTAGTGGTCTTCCCCTGTCGTAGTTGGATTCTGCAGTGGGCTCAGCACCCAGGGACGATTGGGATAGCCAGAGTCACCTATCCTGGATAAACACATTTATAAAAATGTAACTGTGACATGTGAGTGGAGCAGCATGTCACACATACGTCACACATTGACACAGCCCACTCACCAACAAGCCAGGCACAATCTGGGTGTAGATTAGCCATCAATTGTGGTATGCTGCTGTGGCGCAGAATGACTGTGTCATGTGCCGACACAGGATACTTGGCACACACGTGTGAAATGGTCTGGTCCACTTGGCATACCACTTGCACATTTATGGAGTGTTAATTTGTTCGGTTAGTATAAATGCTTTCATGTGCCTGTGGTGGAACTAGGCCAATGTGGGTTCCGTTAATGTCGCACACTACATGTGGAATACGTCCAGGTTCATAGGAATCCCCCTTCACACCTGCCAAATCATTGCGCCTTGGGAACTGTATGTAGTGAATCTTGTATGTCATTAATGCAGACAGGACATCACGCAACACCATGCTGGACATAGGCTGTGACATCCCTCCAGCGCTGGACCCGGTGTACTGGAAAGACCCAGTTGCCAAAAAGTGCAGTGCAGCCATCACTTTGACTTTTGCTGACAATGCCGAAGGATATGTTCACCTGGACTTCAAGTGGGGCTCCAACTGAGCACATAGCTCTCACATTGTGAGGCGATCCTGATGGAATTCCATGCTGATTGTAATGTCCTCCATGGTTTCCAAGACTGGGACAAGGTGATAGATAGGTGTGCTCCTCCTACGTACTCTGGCAGGGGACACATGCAGAAGTAGGTAAAAATTGATGAGATGTGTTACAGTTTCACCAGAGACTCACGCGGCCACAACATTGACATGACTCTTGAGCACGTGAAAAGACACAAGTGACATGCATTAAGACCTTGGTTCACTCCACCCACTCCTCATACTGAGCACTATTACATCAACAATATGACATTGTGTATGACATGTCGTACCCTGCTACATCAGGGTGTGATCAGCCCTGTGTGTTAGGCACAGCACATGTGGTTACCAGCATCAATGCTGACTTGCATGTATCTTCTGCCATTTCAAGTCCTCAATCTCAAGTCCGACAATACACAGCAACACAATGGGATGAGGGCAGTCTGTGTCACCTGGAACACATCACATGAGTATGCAGCACAGTAGACATGTTCATATGTGCATTATGTGGTCAGTCCATCAGGACTGTGCGATGAATCTGCGTGACACACATTGCCACGTTCAAAGTGTATTTAAACAGATACACGTGTTTAGTGTATACTTGCACACATAGCTTGACAGCACAACTTATGTCGGATCCAGCAATGTATGTTGAGACACATGTGCATTGCCCTGACGTGTGTACACACATGGAGGCAATAGCAGGTGAGCACACAGCATGGCACAGCAGTACATGTGTAGAAAGTGTGGAGCTGAAAAGTATGTCTGATTTCATGACAATGGCCAGCTAGGGATATCAGCCGACATCACTGGCATTTCATGAGACAAAACATGGACAAGTGTCCGACCGTCAAGTAGCAAGTGTTACTCCAAACGTGTTAACATCTTTTATCTCTCAGTACACAACGTGAGTACAGTGATGGAGGCCTTTGTCCTTTTGGACTCATTTACTCTTTTCATGCCATGCTGGCCACCACACAATACGAGTGATGTCTTCGCACTCTCCTTTTCATGGACATTCCATGTGTGTCAGGACGTAAGGCATAGGTCACACGCCATGAAACCTTAACAGTTTGCACATTTGACCTTATGCAAATGTTGTGTGGTGAATGATGCAGTTAGCAAAGCATGCATGCTAAAGCTAAATTGTGTTTACAGGCGGTAGAGCTGGCATCCACAGAGGTAACAAGCATTGGCCCCAATCGAATGGTGCCGGATAGCGGTGGCCGCTGCATGACCTCCGCGGGGCGTGACCGCCAATGAGGTATATCCATCAGCCAATGGGAACCGGCAGCGGTAGTGATTTTGGAATGTCGCGGTAGGCGTGCTAGGCCACTGCGGGGCCAAACATTGGCCCCAAATGAAGGATGCTAAGCCGGCTGGCTAATGGTAACAGCAGACCAACATTTGAACGAGCCTAGGGCACTATATATATGCCTGTGATATGTACACACCTGTCACTCGCCTAGAGACACTGCTGTCTGCCATTCCTCAGCACGAACAGCGGCTGTACGTCATCTCTGGAACCAGTCATGTCTCGTAGAGTGAACCCGAAGGCCCGTCCCGTCACCACAGAGGAGCTGGGGGTCCTGGTAGGAGAGGTCCTTGGACAGTACGGGAGGCCATATGGTGCTCCAGAGGGACTGGAAAGTGTATGCCACACTTACTTATGTTGGTCACGAGGGTCAAAACATGTGGCTGTACAGTGCTGTGTGCCTCGGACTGCTTGCAAAAAGGGCAGCATTCTGATTTTGTTGTCTGCATTTCACATTCATTACGCACTACTTGATGCACTTGAGTGTGTGGGGAGGATGGCACACTGTTCAATGTTGCTGCTCACCATGTCTGAAACATCACACATGTTACTTTCAGAAAGGATGATGAATACGTGTTGGAGTCTGTGTAGAGTCTGTGTAGCCAAACGAGTTTAAGTGTATACTGATATGTAGCTCTATTAGCTGAAGGCATGTGGATGTGCCTACAGACAATAGGATGTTGGTATGGCACCACATGACGAGCAATTTTGCTGTATGATGGCTACTTGGAGCATGACTGCCAGTTTGCATGTTAACATCCATGGGCTGAACATGGAAAAATTGTAGATTAATGCAGCCTGTGCATGGACAGTCACATGTGTGCATTGGGTACATGCTTTTATTTTTATCTTGCCTATCATGTTTGTTGTCAGGCCACTTCACTGAACAGTGTCTCTGTCTCCTGCTGAATCTACCGAGATCAGAGAAGGTGATGAGCACGTAACAGTTGGTGTACCTACTGGCATCACTGCCCCCCTGGAGTACAGCGACACTGATGGTACCAGTGCATCGGAGGGGGACCGGAGTGCCCTGGATGAGTCAGCTCCTGAAACGCCTACCTCCACTTCCTCAGACTCAGGTGGTGACTCCTCGGTGTGGTAGGGCAGAGGAGAATCGAGCTGTGCTTCTTCGTCCAACACACCCCATCCTGTGTCCACAGTCCCTGATGCTCTCCCAAATGTCATCCGTGCATGATGCCCTAAGAAGGGTAGGATATCTTTTCCCCCAGGCACAGCTGCCCCAGCCCCTGTGTCCCCTGCTGCCCTCAGTGTGGAGGCCATTGACATCTTGCATCAGGTGTCTGTGGGTCAGACTTTGCTATTGAATGCCCTACAGGATCATGGCCACAAGTTGTCACAGGTAATAGCGTTCATGGAGGGCATCCATTCTGACGTATGTGGCCTGCTCTGGAGTGTCCAGTGTCTGGCCTCCACACTGACGGCTGCAATAGGGCAGTCACAGGCTCTAAGTCTGGCTCCTGTCCCTTCCTCAACCACCCTGCCAGTGTCCCCACATGATCAGAGGAGCCACACACCTGTACACTCAGGCACCAGCTCATCCCCATGCAGCACACAACAAAAGGAGTCCAAGCGACAGAGACACGAGACATCATACACAAGATACCAGCACCACCAAAATAACCTCACATGAGAGCGCGGAGCCGAAACACAAAAGACATGCCTCAACATTGCAGACGTCAAAGACCCAGCACTCCGAGACCCCTCCAGGATCCACTACTGATCCAGGCTCAGCACAAGAATCTGCCCTGGCTGCCGTGGGGCTGTTGCGTTCCACAACTGCCCCACCCCCAGTTCAGAGGGATGTTGTGCCCAGAACTTCCACTCCCACCAAAAGCCCCCCTAGTAAGCATGGACAGAGAAGCAGTGAGGTAGTGATTGTTCCACAACAGGGGAGGCAGGGTAGGAGCCCCTCCCCCAGCGTAGAACTAGGTCTGAGGGTTTTGCAAGAAAGGATCCACGGCCACCTGCTCCACTTTCTGGGGAGAAGGGAGTAGCTGTGGGCACCTCACCTATCCCTTGTCCAAAGACACTTGTGGGCTATCGTATCCCCAAACAAGTGAAGCCCAGCCCTCCACATGCAACATCAGCCACTGAGCATCACAAGTGCATGTCACCACCTCCCCGTGCGACGACTCCACCGGGTCCTGCCAGCCCTCAGGCTCCCACATCCAGGGATCCCTCTGCCTGTGCCTGTTCTCCCCCTCCCAAGTCCAGTCCTCAGACTACCCCAGATAGTCATCCCCCACACAGTTCCAGTTCTCCACATATTTGATGGCTGGTCCCTCTTCCCAGCCCATTCCTCCTGAGCGGTGCCTGAGCTGACCATTTGCTAGCCCTGTACTGGTGATGTTTACATGGCTGTGGACTGTGTTACATTGATCTGTGTGTATTTCCAAAGCACACATGTGCGAACTTGAGTTTTGACCGGCAGTTGCCCTTCATGTTTTGCACTTTACATGCTGATACTGAGTTTGTTTGAATGAAGTTATTCATGTTCTTGACGTTATCGCTGGCCTTACAAATGTTGCTGTACAATGTATGTGCATGTGTTCATGGGTTCAATGCTCTGAAGTCACACTTTGCCATTCTCATGTACTGTACTAGATCTTACAGGGGTTACCAGGGGTTCCGCAGAATGCTGTCATATTTTGACTCAGAGTATTGATGGGCACGGGCTACTTTTCAGTGATGGTCCACTCTGGTACTGTTCATTGTGTTGGCTGTGCTCTCCTTCTTCACACATGTCTGATGGGTTGGAACGCCAATATGTGAATGTCTTCCAATTTACATGATGACTTGAGGGGTGGGCAGGGTACTACATATCTGTGTGATCTATCTTGATGTGTACACACCAGTGTGGGTATGTTGTCATCTTGGATGGGTATGGCTTCATAGTCAGATGGATGGAGGTACATGTTCTTATTGGAGTCATCGTACAGTGTGAGTGTGCTGTAATTCTCTGAGATGTTGATGTGTGTGTGCCCTTGGGCATTGCCCTTTCAATCATGTATGATCCATGTGATGTGTGCCTGTTTGTTTCCATGGTCAGACACCTTGTGGGGTGTTGGTGGACATGTTGGGGTTGTTGCAGGAGCTGTGTGTCATTGTGACCTCGCAGGCCTAGGGTGCACCTGCATGTTCGACTCATCATTGGTGAGTATGCAGAGTGTGTCAGTGCAATGTCTGTGTTGTGTGTCTTGGGATATGGCCTTGGTCTTGCTTACCTTTGTTCGCACTGTGCTGCATGTCTGTGGGTTGCAAACATGATATGTGATTTCTCACAGGCATGCGAGTCACTTGACACTTTCTGTGCCCAAATTGGAGTTGTTCGGATTCATAGCTGTGACAGTAATTGCATTTGGCCATGCACATTGAGTCAGACTTAAACATGGATTTTTGCTCGGGACACTCCTCAACTGTACAGGTCTGGTGTATACACCACTTCATTCGTGACCTGTGCCAGTGGCTGCCATTCACATGTTTGACCCTCCACTTCCCTCCATGTTCTGGCACTGTACTGTGTGCTGATGATCTGTTTCCATTGGCATGCTGGCCAGTGGCACTATTTCAGTGGGTGATGTGTGATATTTGTACCTACTTGCTTTCAGTAACGGTTGCTGTGGTACAGTACAGATGGATTGCCAGCACAGTCCTCTTGTCTTGTTCCTGCATGGATGTTTGCCAGGGTTGTGTGGCAGTGGATGTTAGCAAAATGTGTAGCTGTTTCCCTTGCGCCTGCTATCCATCCTGGGCAGGCATCTTGGTCACTTTGCAGTCTGCAGTGTATGCACTCCCATCACCAATGCTAATCTGTCACCTTGATCAGGATTGGAGCTGTGTGAGTGGTGCTGGTGGGTGGGTGTGAGGGGAGCTGAGTGGCAGGAGGCATCAGCACAGGGCAACCTTATGGCCCCTGAAAGTCTCACTGATGTGAATAGGGGAGGCATCTTTCCCCAGACGTGGTTGTGCAAGCCCTGCCTGCACGCTTGCAGTGAGTTGTTGTTGTACCGTGGTTGCATGCGTGTATGGGTGTTGGACGTACCTCTGCTGTTGTGCGTGGCGGCGTCTGATCTGCTGGTAATGCATCCGGTACAGCAGCGGTAAGGCCTGTAGGGCTGGATCCATTGCGGCTCTGGTGGTGTACGTGTATAGGGCTTGGATATTCCCTCGCTGTTATTGTGCTTCCGCCATCTGCAATGAGGTGGGGTTTCCGCAGCAATGGGATTGGCTGTTTGGTACATCGTAATGTGGTTGGCGGTGGAGATGTGATTCCGCACGCTGTTCTTGCTCTATTGGCTCCGTCCGCCACCCTTACGTGAGGTCAACACGTGCGGACGCAGAAACACCGCGGAGGTACGTAAATGGCCTATGTTGGCCCATTGTAATGTGGCGGTCGCAATAACCGCAGAGAATTCTCCGTTTTCCGCCACCACCAGCACTACGGATGCCCTTCCATCCGACATCCTAATGACCCCCTTAGTTCTGTAGTGGGTTGTGGGTTTATAGGGGAATAGGGTGGAAAGTAATTTAATTATATTAAATGAATGATTATTTTTTGTTTCTTAATATTTATTTAATTGATGTTATAGTATTAAATGTGTAAATTACTTTATTATTAATTAATTCATAATTGTTTGTTAATTAATATTAATTATTTAATTGGTAACTAATTATGGTAATTTTGTAATTAATTTAAGGTGTGCATTTTTGGTGTTTATAGGTGTAAAGGGTGGGAAGTATTTTTTTTATTGATGCATTAATAATTGGTTGTTAATTAATATTAATTAATTATTGGTAAATAGTTATGATATTTGTGTTATTAATTTTAGGTGTGTGTTTTGGGGTTTACATGGGTAAAGGGTGGTAGGTATTTTCTTTTTAGTAATAATTATTTGTTAATTGTTATTAAAAATGTAATTAAAAATTAATTATGGTAATTGTGTAATTAATTTTAGGTGTGTGTTGTGGTGTTTAAAGGGGTAAAGGGTAGGAAGTAATTTGTGTTTAATTAATAAATATATTGTTGTTAATTAATGTTAATTATTTGATATTTATTTTGAGAAATTGTTTATTTTTTTGTGTTTTTATTTTTAAAGGGATAATTCGTGGGTGTTAAATACATTTTACTTACTTCATAATTAGTTGTTTAATAGTAGTAATTTTTAATTTTAAAATAAGTTTTAATTGTCTAATTTATTATTTTATAGTTTAATTTAAGGTGTGTGTTGTGGGAATTATAGGGTTAAAGTGTGGGTAGTTAATTATTATTATTTTTTTGATTAATAATATTTTTTTAATTGATAATTAATTATGTTAATTATGGAAGTATCTTTTAAAAAAATGTAGCAGTGTGTTGTAATTTGTGTGGTGTTATAGGGTAGGAAATAAAATAAATACATTTATGTAATAATTAATGTTTTTGTTTGTAAATATTTTCTAGTTTAAAATGTTTTGGGGGAATTTTAATTTTAATTTTATTTTATATAATATTTATAGGTATTTGTTATATGTAATTAATATTATAATATGTTTTCTTTTTATATATTAAATATATTGTTTTTTAATTTTTAACATATTTATAAATTTATTTATTTATTTTTATAATATTTTTTGATTTTTAAATATTTATTTTGTTTATATTTTTGAACTGACTGGAGTGTGAATAGTAATTTTACCCCTCCGCTATCCAGCACTTTCCCTACTGTTGCATTCACTGGAGTGGGAATAGTAATTTTTACCTCTACGCTATGCAACACTTTCCCTACTGTTGCACTCACTGGAGTGGGAATAGTAATTTTTACCCCCACGCTATCCAACACTTTACCTACTGTTGCATTCACTGGAGTGGGAATAGTAATTTTTACCTCTACGCTATCCAACACTTTCCCTACTGTTGCACTTACTGTAGTGGGAACAGTAAATTTTATCCCTCCGCTATCCAACACTTTCCCTACTGTTGCACTCATTGAAAAGGGAATAGTAATTTTTACCCCTCCACTATCCAACATCTTCCCTACTGTTGCACTCACTGGAGTGCTAATAGTAAATTTAATCCCTCCGCTATCCAACACTTGCCCTACTGTTGCACCTATTGGAGTGGGAATAGTAATTTTTACCCCTTCGCTATCCAACACTTTCCCTACTGTTGCATTCACTGGAGTGGGAATAGTAATTTTTACCCCTCTGCTATCCAACACTTTCCCTACTGTTGCACTCACTAGAGTTGGAATAGTGAATTTAATCCCTCCACTATCCAAAACTTAACCTACTGTTGCAGTCCCTGGAGTGGGAATAGTAATTTTTACCCATTCACTGCCCAACACTTTCCCTACTGTTGCACTTATTGGAGTGGGAATAGTAATTTTTACCCCTCCGCTATCCAACACTTTCCCTACTGTTGCACCCACTGGAGTGGGAATAGGAATTTTTAGCCCAATGCTATCCAACACTTTCCCTACTGTTGCATTCACTGGAGTGGGAATAGTAATTTTTACCTCTACGCTATCCAACACTTTCCCTACTGTTGCACTTACTGGAGTGGGAATAGTAAATTTTATCCCTCCGCTATCCAACACTTCCCCTACTGTTGCACTCGTTGGAGTGGGAATAGTAATTTTTACCTCTTTGCTATCCAACACTTTCCTTACTGTTGCACTCACTGGAGTGGGAATAGTAAATGTTATCCCTACGCTGTCCAACACTTTCCCTACTGCTGCATGTATTGGAGTGGGAATAGTAATTTTTACCCCTTCGTTATCCAACACTTTCCCTACTGTTGCACTCACTGGAGTGGGAATAGTAGTTTTTAGCCCCCCGCTATCCAACACTTTCCCTACTGTTGAACTCACTAGAGTTGGAATAATAAATTGAATCCCTCCACTATCCAACACTTACCCTACTGTTCCACTCACTGGAGTGAGAATAGTAATTTTAACCCTTTCACTGTCCAACACTTTCCCTACTGTTGTACTCATTGGAGTGGGAATAGTAATTTTTATCCCTCCGCTATCTAACACTTTCCCTACTGTTGCACTCACTGGAGTGGGAACAGTAATTTTTACCCCTCTGTTATCCAACAATTTCCCTACTGTTGCACTGGCTGGAGTTGGAATAGTAAATTTATTCACTCCGCTATCCAACACTTTCCCTACTGTTGTACTTATTGGAGTGGGAATACATTTTTCTACCTCTCCGCTATCCAATTCTTTCCCTACTGTTGCACTAACTGTATTGGGAAATGTAAGTTTTTTTTTTCTTTTCTTTTTTTAGTCCTCATTTTGCCCAATATCCTGTTGGGTTATACTCCTGATCTCTCTAGGTCTTATCTTTGGGGCCCTGGTCGTAGACCCTAGAGCGAGACCCAGAAGAAAATAGCCCACAAGTATACAGCTGTTTCCAATTGCATCTCCTCATACTAACCGTGCCAACCGGGATGCCAGGAGATAATATGGCCAACAGAGTAGGTGGCATAATCATTGGACTCACGTAACCTTCTCTCTCCACTTTATCAACGGAGCCCACACCTTCTCTCTGCTTTTTTGATCGCACGCCATATCGGATTCACTAATATATACAATATTCCTGAGGCATTCAAAAAATATTGGGGGATTCCCAGATTTCCATAGTTTACAGATTTCCCGTCTTGCCAGTAAGACAATATAAAACAAAAATTTGGATTCTACAGCAGAAATTTGCACTTCTTGATCCAAACTTAGTCCAAAAAATTAAACTTAATGTTACTTTTAATTGTACCCCTATGGTTTCTCCCATAAAAGCAATAATCGCATTCCAAAAAGGGACAATTTTGGGACACGACATAAACATATGTGTATCGTCAGCCTCTACCTGCATGCACCTGGGACAAGTATAGATGTTGCCAGTAACCTTAGAGAGTTTTACAGGAGACCAATATACCCTATATGTAGTAAACAGATGATTTCGTTTCAGTGGTGCTGATTTTACTACTTTTCGCAGGATAGCATATGAATTACTCCACATTTGCATTAAATCCCGATTTTCAAGCTCTTGACCCCACAATTTTAGAATTTCATTCTCAATATGTCCTTCTGTCTCCACAAAGGCCCAATACCAAAACGATGTTTCCTTACGCCACAGACCGGTTCTCATTACTTGATCCGAATTGGCGTCTTCAACCTCAGCCCAGTCTTGCGTAGCCCACCAAGAGCTGAGTTGGTAATATTTGAACCTTGTCAACAAACCATTGGTGCAGTTACTCAATGCTTCCCAGCTCATCAAATTTGTACCAACCTTAAGATCCGCCCAACGACAAATACCTCCAGTTTTCAAAGGTTGGCTCAATTGGTCTCTCAAACACTCCGGTGTACCGGGAGAGTCCCAAATTGGTGCCCATGATGAGAAATATGGGATTTTTAAAGTTTTCCGCACATACATCCATACCTTCAGTGCTGACTTTAAAATCTTAAGCCTCACTTTTAAAATTTTTTTAGGATCCCCATATTTAAAAAGAAAACTAATTTGACCTTGTGGTACATCTGTCAATAATGCTTCAAAAAGCGCGCCCATCATTGAATTATCAACCTTATTGGCCAGCATACGAACATTCTTGAATTGGAAGGCATAGCAATAGGATAGTATATCTGGTAGTGCCAATCCTCCAATTTCAAGTCTCCTACGCAATTTTTCCAGGAGATCCTGGCATCTTTTGATGCCCAGATAGAACTTCCTATTCTTCCCTGGAGTCTTGCTATATCTTTCTTTTGGAACGTCAACGGAATAGAATTAAACATAAATCTCACCTTTGGCAAAATAATCATTTTTATAAGGTTAACCCTACCGTAGATATTAAGTGGTAAATTCGCCCATTAAGAAAGCAAACCTATACCATGGTCCTAAAGCCAGAGTTCTAATAAACGGGAGGTTGTCAGATTGGTTTGATATTTTTAGAGAGACAAGGCAGGGTTGTCCTCTTTCCCCGCTCCTTTTTAATATATATATTGAGCCTTTAGCTAATCTGATCAGGGCGGATATGGCCATTTCTCCTTTTAAATCCCATTCTTTTGAAGTGAAGTTAGGGCTCTATGCAGATGACCTGCTGCTTTATACAAGTAATCCACAAGAAGCAATACCAAATTTGATGAGGAAGGCGGAGGCCTTCGGCCGTATTTCAGGCTATAAAGTGAATCCAGGTAAAACTGAGATTATGGATTGGAATCAGGGGTGGCAAGCAGCGGGGCGAAGAATCAAATAAGATATTTGGGAGTCCAAATAACTCAGAATATTGAAGACATTATAAAAGTAAACTGGAAGAAAGTAAGCCACGAAGTTATAGGTTTGCTTTCTAAATGGGAAATTTAAGTTTAACATTTGTTTAATAGTTCAATGTTTTAATTAATTATAGAATTTTTTTCTTATGTTTTAAATTATTGATATATATATATACATATATATATTTTATTTTTATATGATTTTAAACTTTTAAAATAAATGATAAATAATAGTTTATTAATTGTTTTACAGTAAATATATATATATGTATAAATTATTATGTTTGTGTGTTTATATTTTTTGAATTAAGTTTATTTTTTATGTTTTGTTAAAATGTATATTACATTTATTTTAGTTTGTTCAAATTAATTTTAATATTTAATATATTTAATAAATATTATTGTATTTTATATATATAAATCAATATTTTTTACATCTATATTTTTTACATCAATATTTTTAGTCGATATTTTTGTACTTACCTGTTTATCTAAGGGAGTCGATATTTTTGTAGTCTATATGTTTGTGACATCAATGTTGTGTCAGTGATCCGCCTGAGTGAATGGTTGACTACAAGAATCGTGCCTGAGTGATTGCATGACTGCATGGGTAGTGCCTGGGTGATTGTATGAGTGCAAGTGTAGAGCCAAGCTGATTGGATGAGTCATGGGTGCATGCGTGAAACAATGAGTGCAAGGGTAATGGCTGGGTCATAGGATGAGTGCATGGGTAGTTCCTAAGAGAAAGATGAGTGCATAGGTAGTGCCTGAGTGAATGGTTGAGTGCAAGAGTAGTGCTTCAGTGATTGCATGAGTGCATAGCTAGTGCCTGGGTGATTGCATGAGTGCAGCAGTACTACCTGGTTGATTGAATGACTGCATCTGTAGTACCTGAGTGACTTTATGAGTGCAATGGTAATGCCTGGGTACTTAGATGAGTGAATGGGTACTGCTTGAGTGAATGGATCAGTGCAAAGGAAGTGCCTGGGTCATTGGATGAGTGCAGGGGTTGTTCCTGAGCGAATGGATGAGTGCATGGGTATTGCTGTTTGAATGGTTGAGTACAAGAATAGTGCCTGAGTGATTACATTAGTGCAGAGCTACTGCCTGGGTGATTGGATGAGTGCATGGGTGGTGCCTGTGTGAAAGGAAGAATGAAAGGGTAATGCCTGGGTTATCCCATTAGTGCATGAGTTGTGCCTGAGAGAATGGATGAGTGCATGGTTAGTGCCTACGTGAAAGGATGAATGCCTGGCTGATTGGATGAGTACATGGGCAGTACGTGAGGAAATGAATGAGTGCATGGCTAGTGGCTAGATGAATAGCTGAGTGCAACAGCACAGTCTGGCTGATTCTATGAGTGCATAGATAGTAATGAATCAGTGTACAGGTAGTCCCTATGTGATTGCATGAATGCATTCATACTATCTGTTTCATTCAATGAGTGGATGGGTAGTCGCTGGGTAATTCTATTAGTGCATATCTTTTCTATGTATGTATCTAAGAAGTCATTGGATAGCGAGTTCAATACACACCTGTCCTGTATAATGAGGAGTAAATAACTTGCAATTAAAGCACTTTTATTGGTCTATGCAGTTTTGTAAAAAAGTAAGTGTGATACTGCTCCTCAGAAATATGATGATAGTTTTCAAATAGTGTAAAGGATCAACATTATTTATATTAGAAACAAATAACATATAATTAAATCTTAAACATTTTTCCAGGTTATCATGCATATTATATTATGTATTCTTACCTTTCAAGTAATTTAGATACATTACACAGTAGAACTATTTTAGAGTAGTATTGTCCTAAACAGCATTAAAACTGTTTTTAAACTTTAACAGTGGCTACTATAAAGAAGAAGAAGAAAAACTGTTATTTAATAATAATATATTACAGAAATTATAATATACTTTTAAGAACACAACATAAATTTAGAATTACATAACATTTTCAGTTGACCTTTTTTGCTGTTCTCAGATTCCACTTAACTTCACCATACACAGTGATTTCAATGTAGTATCGTCATTGAACAGCGGGGGAAAAACAATCAAATTGATTGTAGAAAATAAAAACAAATCAGCATAGCACATCATTATCAATATGTGTAGCTATGCGTTTTTCTATCTACACTTTGTTAATTACTTCCTTCATCTACATTAACTCTATTATTTATCTCAAATACATTTGCCAGAATATAGACTCTCATTTACATCTGGTACAATATAGACAACAAATATATAAACTGTTTGTTTTTAAACACAATTTTCCAAATTCAATATCAATTAGTGCAAATAATAATCAAAATACTAATTATAAATACTAATAGTTTGCAGTGCTGGCTACTTCCTGTTCACATCTTCCCAATAGGCCGAATGATGTACTCAAAACCTTGGGTGCAGAAATAACAAATATGAATTTGGTAATTTATAAGGCAATCTAGGTTTGAATTCCAAGTGGGCATCATTGCAATACGTCCATCCTTTATTACACTTTAAATATACAGTATAGTGTCCAGATGCTGTAGTAGGTCCATCATGGAAAGTAAAAGCCACTGCTGTAAAAGTTCTTCCTGAAATAGATATTTGACTTGCATTAAAATTTTAATTTTTGTTTCTAATTTTCTTTCATTCGCTCTACAACGTTGTAGCATTAAAACGAGATATTGTCTAAATCTTTCTATATGTAATGTAGACAACATCTCTGATCTACAATGTGATCATCTCATATCCTGATTGGCTGTTTTTATCATAAAAGGTACTGATTTGCAGTCTGGTATTGTGAAGTATAGGAATCGTTCTGTTTATATTTCAGTGGTGGAAGTAAATAAATACTCTTCACACTTATAATCCCATCTGTAACTTAGTCCAAATAAGTTTTCAATCTGTATTCCTTCTTGTTCTAATACTCCAAGCATAAGCATTAGAAATGCTTGTGCATCTTATTGTATATTGAGAGTAAATGTCAATGAACCAGTACATATATCAAAAAGATGCTGAATGCCAGAAGCAGGATGCATTTTACTTCTGTCAGTTACCAACTGTTGAAATACATGATGTAGTAAAGAACGGAATCTTTTTTCATGATTTCCCATGATTTCATGATGAAGATCTGGTAGATAAAACACAACATTCAGAATCACATTAGCATAACAGTTGATACCTGAACTGTTTTCCAACTGGTATCCTACAATGTCATCAACAGTTTCCATTCTCTTTTTCTTTACGCCTTCAAGTTTCTCTTCAATTGTTTTCTTTTTGTGAACTTCAGTTGAATGGTTGACATATTTCCCTTTTGGACTCACTACACGTTTCTTATATATGGGATATTCACCTAAATACGGAGTATAAAGTCTTCTTAAACGATTGTACTCTCTTACACAATTTCCATCAGCACTAACCTTTTTCCCATCAAAATCTATCAAATACAAACCAGACAATGTTCTTACTCGAGACAATGCAACGTATGCCATTCCCTCTTTGAACACCGTACTTCCAATATTTACAAAAGCTCTGTCTATACTTAAACCTTGAGATTTATGAATAGTTACTGCATATGCTAAAGACAGAGGAAACTGTTGTCTGCGAACATACAAATCTATTACAAGCAAAAAATGTACAACAGAACGTGCAATCTGTTTTACCTCTTTAATCTGATCAAATTTTATAATCAAAAATTCAATTCCATCTCTATTCTGAAAATTTACAAAATCAACAATTTTTCCCATTGCTCCATTTACTAAACCTTCTTCTACATTCAAATTACACCACAAAATTACCCTACAGTTTATACATACATGTAAAGTCTTTTCTTGGCCTGCAGTCTTAGAAACAGACTTTTCCAAGGAATGGAATTTAGCCTGTAGTTTCTCTGTAAGAAGAAATAGTCACTCCCTGGTGTTCAATTTTATCAATAGCTTCAATTTCCACAATTTGTTATTTTTCCAGTTTCAAAAGTTGTTGATTAAATGTAGAACACTCTTGCAGTTTGGGCATTAGGCAAACTACAGACTTCTTTTCTCCAAGCATATTGTACATTACTTCAGCTGCTGTGTTTCCAGTTGTAACAAAGTTCCTTAGTAGCCGAATTTCTAAAGCTTGCTTTCCATGCTCCATCAAGACACCAATTCTTCAAGACACGTCTTGAAGAATATTTCCATAATCTTCATCACCTGCTTGTCGCATATTCTTAACAAGTTCTTTATATTGAAAATGAAACCAAATGTTCACATTTCCAATACTTCTCAAAGATTTCCTTGTGTCTTCATGGACAAGTGTTTTAAAAACAAGTTGTCCTTTTACAGGAATAAGTTGTATTAGGTCTCTGAATACAATTAAATGTTTTCCTCCAAACAGAACGTTGTAATCTGTTGTTAAAATCTGTTGCATTCTTAAATGTACAAAGGCAAGCATTAAGTTTAAGACCATGCTCACCTCATCAATGATTAAAAGTTTCATTTTCTTCAGTGCTCTTGAGACTTCATAACAAGCTTCTCCAGATAGCTTCTATTATTCCAATTTATTATCAAGTTCAACAGGTAGCATAAGTAATCGATGTAAAGTAATCCCTTTAATGTTGTGTGCTGCCAATCCAGTTGGTGCTGTTACAACACAAGATACATGTGATTCTGTAGTTTTGTATAGATTACTGGTCAAAACTTTAATTAAGAAACATTTTCCTATTCCAACTTGACCACTGATGTACAATAGAATAGGTTTAAATGATGAACATTGGCATTCTTTTTTTCGTGCAGCAAACCATGTTGTATCTGTTGTTTGCCTTGTACATATATTTCTTTTTGTTTAATATGTAGTTGTTCTTCTAACTTGCCCAACTGAATAATATCCTGTTGTGCTTGTTGCATTGCAGTTTCTACCTCATTCATTGCTATTGCTGCTTCATTTTTGATAATTGGTTGTCCCAGTGGATCTTGACTCAGTGGACCAGAACATTGACTGCCTTGTGAACTTTCTCTAGCTATTTCAGCTGCAATAGTACTTTCTTCTTCAATCTCATCATTTTCGCATTTGTAGATATGTTGGGAAAATTGTGCACTGAATGCTAACTTTAGTTGCATTAAAAGAATCTTCATAGCAGTCAAAATCTCCAAGTAATTCCGTTTCAATACACCAAGGCTTGAACAGTTGAAGAAGTGCTAAATAGAAAAATTCTCTCTTATCTGGACTTTCACAGCTGAGTTTTCTGTGGTTAATAAGATTTCCTTTGGCATGTTTTACTAAAAATCCGTCACATCCAATTAATGCATATTTTTCTTCTTTTATATTTTCTGTACCTTTTCTTTTAAAGCTGTAATGTTGAAGATTTCATACAGACATAGGTTTTCAAGATGTGGACTCCTTTTGGGATAGTATGTATCCAACATATTAGTTTTAACTATATTTGTACTTTCTGGTTCATTCTGTGCTAAGTATTCTATTTCTTGTAAAGATTTCAATACTCTATTTCATGTAGAGGCAAGACCTAAACTTACCCAAATGATTCCTCTTGACTTTGAAAATGAACTGGCAGAGCTCAAGCGATCCAAACATTCATTGGAACCAATCTCTCGAAGGAAAAGCATTTTCAAGCTAAAGCTGTATAATTTCTTGTTAAGACTCTTCTCTTGTGAAATTTCTTCCCACATTTCTTTCATCTCTGTCTTTTCAGATTTGGTTATATATGATGTAACATAGCGAGCAACAGCAATTGAATTATCTGCGACATTTTGAATATCCATGTTTGCATTCCACATTTTTTAAATAACTGCATTGTATTAATTAATGGACTTTGAATCTTCTGTTTTTTTTAAGTTGTATGTATTCTTCAGAGATTTTTGAGTTATTGTATGCCTTACTGCTAACAAAAAACTATTTACTCTTCCTTTTGAAATTATAGGACGTGGGAATCCAAAACGACATTTTGCATAAAATTTCCCTTTACATCTGTATTTTTGTCGATAGTATTTTACCACATCGATGACTTTGAAACCGTAAAACTTGTTGTCTCAAGCTCTTTTCTCATCCATCTCTTGGAATGGCATATGTAACATACTGTTCGATGAAAGACAAAACAGTTTCATCAGTATCAGTTCCAAATTTTGAAGCATTCTTTATCCATAATAGCATGTGTATATGAGGAGCACCTCTGGCTTGGTACTCTTTCGCCAAAAGAAATCAGTAACTTCTCAAAGAGGAGGAATATTTTTATTGCAGATAAACAACATCATACTTTGAAACCTATGGTTAAAATACCTTTCTTTAAGTAGTACTGTTATCTTTGTTCTCGTCTCTTTTCATGTTTTCTTCCCATCTTTCAATACTTTGTCACATCAATTTCAAATTAATTTCATGTCAATATTCATAATAACCACTAAGTAATTACTTATAATGACATTGCAATTCTCTTTATCACAAATACAAAAACAAAAGTGCAGAAACAAGCAAGAGAACTGCAGAAAGAGGAAGAAAGGTGCTGAAAGAGAAAGAAATGGACAGAAAGAGAAAAAAAAGATTCATAAAGAGCCAAAAGAAATGCACAAAGAAGCAACAAAGCTGCAGAAAAATGTGAGAAGTGCAGAAAGAGGCAATAGAGGTGCAGAAAGAGACCATAGGGGTGCACAAAGAAGCAACAGAGGTGCACAAACATGCAAGAGAAGTGCACAAAGAGGCAAAAGAGATGCAGAAAGAGGCAAGATAAGTGCTAAAGAGACAAGACGGGTGCAAAAAAAGGCAAGAGAGGTGCAGAAAGAGGCAAGATAAGTGCAGTAAGAGGCAAGAGAGATGCAGAAAGAGGGAAGAGAGGTGTCGAAAGAAGCAAGAGATGTGCAGAAAGAAGGAAGAGAAGTACAAGAAGAAGCAAGAGAGGTGCAGAAAGAAGCAAGGGATGTATAGAAAGAAGCAAAAAAGGTGCAGAAAGAGGAAGAAAGGTGCAGAAAGATGCAATAGAAGTACAGAAAGAGGAGGAAAGGTGCAGAAAGAAGCAAGAGAAACGTAGAAAGAGGTCAGAGAGGTGCAGAAAGAAGCACGATAACTGTAGAAAGAAGCAAATGAGGTGCAGAAAGAGGCAAGAAAAGTGCAGAAAAAAGGCAAGAGATGGCATTAAGAGGCAAGAAAAGTGCAGAAAGGCAAGTGAGGTACAGAAAGAGGCAAGAGAAGTGCAGAAAGAGGCAAGAGAGATACAGAAAGAGGCAAGTGAGGTGCAGAAGGAAGACAGTGAGGTGCAAAAAGAAGCAACAGAAGTGTAGAAAGAGGAAGAAAGGTGCAGAAAGAAGCAAGACAAGTGCAGAAAGAGGCAAGAGGGGTGCAGAAAGTAGCAATAGAGGTACAGAAAGAAGCAAGAGAAGTGCAGAAAGACGCAACAGAGGTACAGAAAGAGGCAAGGGAGGTGCAGAAAGAGGCAAGAGAAGTGGAGAAAGAGGCAAGAGAGGTGCAGAAAGAGGCAAGTGAGGTACAGAAAGAGGCAAGTGAGGTGCAGAAAGAGACAAGAGAGGTACAGAAAGAGGGTAGAGAAGTGCAGAAAGTGACAAAGGAGGTACAGAAAGAGGCAAAAGGGATGCACAAAGATGCAAGAGAGGTGCACAAACAGGCAACTGAGGTGCAAAAAGAGGGAAGAAGGGTGCAGAAAGAGGCAAGAGAAATGCAAAAAGAAGCAACAGACGTGCAGAAAAAGGCAAGAGAGGTACAGATAGAGGCAAAGAGGTATGGAAAAGGTAACAGGTACAGAAAGGAACAGAAGGTGCAGAAATTGGCAAGAGAGGTGCCAAAAGAGGTAAGGGAAGATGCAGAAAGAGACAAGAGAGCTACACAAGGAGACAAGAGGGGTGCAGAAAAAGACAAGAGAGGTGCACAAACAGGCAACAGAGGTGGACAAAGAGAAAAGAACGCTGCAGAAAGAGGAAGAGGAGTGCAGAAAAAGCAACAGAAATGCAGAAAGAGCCAACAGACTGCACAAAAAAGCAATAGAGGTGCACAAAGAGGCAAGACAAGTACAGAAAGAACCAAAATAACTCTAGAAATTTAAAGCACCAATCCTTCCCATGTCACTGCATGCCTATGTCTATGCCTTTTGTTAGTGGCATCATACATAAAAAAAACATACAAATAGTTGTACACCTGTGTTTCAGACGTCTCCCATATTCAGATGCCTAACACATTTGAGAATACATGTACAAATAGACACATACCTCAGTCACAAGAGCACACAGATCTTTAAACTTGACTCAGTGCAGTTGTCATATCAAATAGAGATCTACATTTATACACCCTACTTCAAGTATACCTTTCCACAGATTCATACAAAGTACCGTAATCACTAATCCCTCTGCTAACATCTTTTAAACCTCACTTTTCTGCTGCACCTTCATTATTCACCGACTGCTCAGAATGTTAGAGCTACAAAATTTAAAACAGCAATTCTTCCCATGTTACTGGTGTAAGTCTCACCATGTTCCTGAAAGCATGCATGCATGTGTCTGTATGTTTTGCTTAATGCCATCATACATAAAAGAAACAGACAAATAGTTGTATACCTGTGTTTCACACGTCTACCATCTTCACATGCATAACGTGTGAGAAAATACATGTACAAGTAGAGACATACCTCAGTCACAAGACCATGAAGTCCATTAAACTTGACAGACTGCACTTCCCATTACAAGCAGACAGCTACATTTATACGGCGTACTTCAAGTGTACCTTTCCACAGACTCATTCGAAGTAGCCTAATCACTAATCCTTCTGCCAACATGTCTTTAACCTCACTTTTCTCTTGCAGCTTCACTAATCACCGATTGCTCAGAATGTGGGCCTAGCCAAATATAAAACAGCAACCCTTCGCATGTCACTATTGTAAGTCTCACCATATTCCAGAAAGCATGCATGCATGTTTCTGTACCTTTTCATATTGGCGTCATATATAAAAAGAAACATACAAATAGATGTATACCTGTGTTTCACACGTCTAGCATCTTCAGATGCATAACACGTGTGCAAATATATGTACAAGTAGAGACATACCTCAGTCACAAGACCATGCAGTCCTTTAAACTTGACAGACTGAACTTGCCATTTCAAGCAGCCACCTACATTTATACGGCGTACTTCAACTATACCTTTCCAGAGACTCATACAAAGTACTCTAATCACTAAAACCTCTGCTAGCATTTTTTAAAGCTTACATTTCTGCTGCACCTTCATTTTTCGCCGACTGCTCAGAATGTTAAAGCTACCAAATTTAGAACAGCAATCCTTCCCAAGTTACTGTTGTAAGTCTCACCATGTTCCTGAAAGCATGCATGCATTATCTGTGGCTTTTGCTACTAGCATCATATATAAAAGAAACAGACAAATAGTTGTATACCTGTGTTTCACACGTCTAGCATCTTCACTAGCGTAACAGGTGTGAAAATACATGTACAAGTAGAGACATACCTCAGTCACAAGACCATGCAGTCCTTTAAACTTGACAGACTGCACTTCTCATTTCAAGCAGACAGCTACATTTATACGGCCTACTTCAACTATACCTTTCCAGAGACTCATACAAAGTACCATAATCACTAATCCATCTACCAACATGTCTTAAACCTCACTTTTCTCTTGCAGTTTCACTATTCACCAACTGCTCAGAATGTTGGGCCTAGCCAAATATAAAACAGCAATCCTTCCCATGTTACTGTTGTAAATCTCACCATGTCCCTGAAAACATGTATACATATGTCTGTATCTTTTGCTAGGGGGATTATACATAAAAGAAACATACAAATAGATGTATACCTGTGTTTCACATGTCTAGCATCTTCAGATGCATAACACGTGTGAAAATACTTGTACAAGTAGAAACATACCTCAGTCACAAGACCATGCAGTCCTTTCAACTTGACAGACTGCACTCCTCATTTCAAGCAGACACCAACATTTATACAGCGTACTTCAACTATACTTTTCCAGGGACTCGTATCGAAGTACCATAATCACTAATCCATCTACCAACATGTCTTAAACCTCACTTTTCTGCTGCACCTTCATTTTTACCAACTGCTAAGAATATTAGAGCTATCAAATTTTAAAACCGCAATCCTTCCCATGTTACTGTTGTAAGTCTCACCATGTTCCTGAAAGCATGCATGCATTTGTCTGTGCCTTTTACTAGTGACATGATACATAAAAGAAACATACAAAGAGAGTACAAGTAGAAACATACCTCAGTCACAAGACCACACAGACCTTAAAACTTGACAGACTGCTTTTTCCATTTCAAGCAGACACCAAAATTTATATGGCATACTTCAAGTGTACTTTTCCAGAGACTCATGCAAAATATTCTAATCACTAATCCCTCTACCAACACATCTTAAACCTCAGTTTTATGCTGCAGCTTCAGTTTTTACCGACTCACAAGAATGTTGGACCTACCAAAATTTAAAACAGCAATTCTTCCCATGTCACTGTTGTAAGTCTCACCATATTTCTGAATGTATGCATGCGTATGTCTGTGTATTTTGCTAGTGACATGATACATAAAAAGAAACATAGAAATACTTCAATATCTGTTTTTCAGACCGCATACTCTCTAAATTTATGTAGAAGAAAGTGTATGTATTTCTTTCTGATCATAATACAGGGAACATGGGTATAGAGTTATATAGACTGCAATATAGTTTAATACATCTGTCAATATAAATCAAACATCAGTTTTCTGTAGTACTTTCATTAGAGGCTCAGGAACCATACATATTACTATGCACAACCTATTTCAATCTTCATTTCAGTACACTAAAACAAACTACAATACACATTTTGTAACATATTTCAAACATCACACTTCTCTAATAATTTCCAAACTTTAAAAAGAATGCTTTTCAAAGTTAAAAATATCACTACAACGACTGAAGCACTACTACACAATACATAACACACCTTACAAATTTTTAACTCACCTCTCAAATAGTATTGCAGAATATCAATTATATCAGAAACTCATAAAAGATTTTCTTTTTCACACAATAAATGTAATGCACCACTCTCAACAAGGTAAAGCCAGTAATGGCACACTTTCCATCTCTTTCTGCACACAAATAAATGTAAGTAACAAATCAAAATGCTTCCTTCATTATTTCAAATTCTGAAACACATTTCTATTGGTTAGACATATTAACCCTTTCTAAGTGTCTTCTAAAAGTGCCCAAACTGGTTCTGTAATTTATAGGAGTCGCGACTCCTTCTCGGTGCCGCAGTGTAGCGTCGCGATGGAGCCGCAAACCCTTACAGGAGTTCAAAAACCTATTTCCAATAATACTAGTATTATTTTTTAACAACACACTACTTCTAAACATACTACTGATTTGGGAAAACTTAGGGGCATATTCACAAGCCAATATCGCCGCTTTAGCAGCACCTTTTTGCTGATAAAGCGGCGATATTTTTATCGCAATATTCACAAGCTGTCGCTAACAGCAGTTAGCGACAGCTTTCAGGCGAAAACTACACTTTTAAATCTCTCAACTTCTGTCAGCGATAAATAACCCTAATGATATGCAAGGGAGGCGTTCCCTTGCAAAATCTGACGTTAACCCAACATCACCCTATTCACAAAGGGATTCCTTAATTTAAGATGACCAAAAAAAGTGGCTATAACTGCAACTAGAGGCAGTTTGTTAAGACCAGAAAATATCTGGTCTTAAAATGGAGATAACCATTGGGGCCTCATTTCAACAGGTTTTGTTGCTAGACCGCGCTGCAAGCTATGTTGCTGCGCTGCCCTGCCACAAAATTACAGGGCAGGACTGCGCACCATCAATAAGATAGTGCGCATTCCTGTGCCCCAGTCATGGAAAGTGTTGCAGCGCTGCGACAAGACTGCGTTGCAACACTTCTCACTACGCCCTCCTTGCAACAGCATGGATGCGCTGTAGTCACTGGACAGCGCTCCATGACGCAAGTAATGACAGTTACATCAGGAAACCTGACGTATCTGTCTGCGCTAAAGTCACGCATTGCTGCAGTTGTATGACGCAACTCCAGCAAGGCATGGGGCCAGCCTATCCCTGTGGCACTGCGTCACCCTCACGCCTGCCATCAGGCAGGCGGAAGGTACTGACACAGTGCAGTTCATGAGGGGTGCCAGAATGTCTGCGCTGTTGGAGATCCATCGGTGTTGGTTGTGCGCTGCGGTGTCAACGTTTGCAAGCATTGGTGGAGTGTTGGTGCGGAGGGAGTTGACGAGTCGTTCTTCGTTGTCCTTGATCCAGCTGCGAGGGTGTGCGATGATGGTGGTGGCGTCCGGTGGGCAAGGTGAAGACGTGATGTATCCAATGATAGTTGGTCCAGGAGAGTCCGGTGTTGTGGCTGAAGTCGAAGCTCCCGCTGGCGGAGGTGACGTGCTTGACCGTGTGTCCTGCTATGTGGCCTGTTGAGGCGAGTTGCTGCTTGCGTCTGATGTTGGGGACCATCCCCAGAAGACGGTGGTGTTCTGCTTACTGGGGTTGTCCAGGTGGAACATGAGATAATTGAGTAGCATGTCGTTGGTGGATGGGAGACCCTGTGGTGCAATGAGGTCAACAATGGTATTTGTGAATGGGGGGCCAAGGGCCGGGGGGCCTGCGCATGAGGGTGCTGCAGTGGATGTGCTTGGGCTTGGTCCGGATCTGGGAGTTGAGGTCGTCCATGGTCACCTTTGGGTCATTAGAGTGCGTGGTCAGTCGGAGTGTGCCTCTGTAGGTGATGGCAATACCTCCTCCTTGAAGGTCAGTCTGCTCCTTGTGGGTGATACTGCAGCCGTCAGTGATAGCGATGGCGATGTCCGGTCCGGAGCAGAGGTTGGTCCTGGCAGGCGAGGTGGCGTCCAGGATTGATGGTGAGTAGTGTGCTGGCGTCGAATCGGTGGAGTGTCCAAGAGGAAGGCTCCTTGGTGCCGAGTGTGGTTCAGGGGCAGACGGACGCAGACGGCCCAGCCTTTGGTTTGCCTTTGGCATGGGAGACGTCCAGTACAACGCATGCAGTACATCATTAACTATGCAACTCCAACAACGCAGGTGCCTTTACATCGCAATTGAGTACAACACATTGTGATGTCAGTAATGGGGTAATTTTAAGTATTTTGTGTGGGTATGGGTTTCGTATGTGGGATCTGAAAATCGGGGTGTGATTTGGGGTAAAATATGAATTTTGGGGTGTGATTTGGGGTAAAATATGAATTTTGGGGTGTGTAATTGTGTCAATTCTGAGTTTTGGGTGTGTATTGGGGGCTCAAAAATGGAATTCCTGTGTTCACGTATGTGATTGGGGTGCAAAGTTAAGTTTAGTGTTGCACTCGCTGGAGTGGGAATAGTGATGTTCATGTCTTCGCAATGCAACACCTACCTACTGTTGCAATGTGCCTAGTATTAGTATACATTGGAATGGAATGCAATGTCATGTGATGCGTTGTAACTACGTATGTGCCTTTGGCACACGAGTGTTAGTACCGCTGTGCATGTGCGCATAGCGTCCGCCATTGAGAAGCACTGGGGGGGGTGTGCTGGACAGCTGTGAGGTGGTAAACGCCGGAAAGAATACTGGATGGTGCCTGGACGAGGGGAGGTGTGTGTGAGCGGGTGTCATAAATATTGTAATGAGGGAAATATTACCTCAAAGCCGGGCCCCGTGTCTTCGTAGCTCCTGCTCCCCTGCGTCTGCTTCCAGGAACAGGAATTCTGCAGCCAGGCTCTCTAACCTGAGTCAATCACAACGCTGACATCCTTCATCGAGGAGAACGCCATCCTCGACTCCACCCAGTCTGTATTTTGCAGCAACCTCAGCACCGTGACCGTCCTCCTCACAGCCAACAATTGCATACGGATGCTACTCAACCAGGGCCACACTGTGGCCCTCATCCTACTAGACCTCTCCGCAGCCTACAACACTGTCTCACACTGCACTCTCGCAAACAGACTCTACGACGCCGGTATACGAGGAACCGCCCTCGACTGGATCCGCTCCTTTATCTCCGTCAGTACCCAAATGATCAGACTCCCCCACTTCCTCTATGAACATACAGAGATCAACTGTGGAGTACCCCAAGGATCCTCGCTCAGCCACACGCTCTTCAACATCTACATGGCCCCCCTCGCAACCATAGTCAGACAGCATGGGCTCAGCATAGTATCTTACGCTGACGACACCCAGCTCATCCTCTCTCTCACGGAGAACCCAGAATACACCAGACTCAGCTTCCAGGAGGAATGTAAGACGTCGCAGCATGGATGAACGACAGCTGCCTAAAACTGAACTCGGAGAGGACTGAGGTCCTCATCCTCTGACCCTCCCCCACTGCATGGGACAGCTCCTGGTGGCCCCCTGCACTCAGAAACCCACCCACAATGACGGACCATGGCCGGAACCTCAGAATCATTCTAGACTCCTCCCTCACCATGACCCGCAAGACCAATGCCGTCGCCTCCACCTGCTTCAACTGCCTCTGCATCCTCCACATGGCCATCAAGTGTATCCCCCTGAAATCAGGAAGACCGTCACCCACGCAATCGTGACCAGCAGAATGGACTACGGCAATGCCCTCTACGCAGGAATCCACAATACACTGCTACACAGGCTCAAAATCATCCTGAACTACGCAGCCAGACTCATCCTCGGAACCCCACGACACGAGCATATGACCCAGCACCTACGAGACCTACACTGGCTCCCCATTAAGAAGAGAGTAACATTCAAGCTACTCACCCACACCTACAAATCCCTCAACAACCTTGGACCCAAATACCTCAACAAAGGAAGAGTCTCATTCCACGTACACAAAAGGAACCTCCGCTCCGCCGACCTGGGCCTGGCAGAGACCCCACGCATCCGCAGAACAAGAGCAGGTGGAGGGCCTTCTCCTACCTCGCAGCTAAGACTTTATTGTGAACACATCTCTTATTAGGGAAAGAAAATGCCCCCTTCCTGTGCTGGAAATGCCATTTTAATTGGACTCAAGCGTATTTGGTATAATTAGTAGCCTTCTTGAATATTTCTTGTCTAATTACATTTTGAACAATGCATTCAATTTAATGAAGTTTTCCTCTTTACAGGTGTTGGTTAGGGAGAGTGAGTTAATTGCTCTGCTAGCTCTGAACTGACGGGATGTGTCTGGTCGTGGTTGTACGTATTGGCCACACGTCCCCTTGAAGAGCTGAGAATAGACAGGGGTGGGGTTTCTTGGGCTCTGCACGAGTAAAGACTGATGACAGTGTTTTGGTAAACGTATTTCAGAGTGGCCCAGACACACGGGGACGCCTTACATTTTCTAGGGGAGATGAACTGGCATATGGAAAACGGAGCTAATGCAATTATCTGCCCGTACTCCACGAAGCAGCCCCCAGAGGGAATTTTAGGTTCAAGTTATTGCATCCAATAAACTGTGTGAGGCAACCACGGATGACATTTTTGGAAGTGTACTTAGAATCAGTTTGGCTTTCTCAGTATTCCAGTGCTGTGACTGATATTAGTTGGATAAGTTATCTACTGTGGAGCATAGACAATAGCATAATTCATGTGACAAATACTGACGTATTAATTTAACACTCGGATCAAATAGGAGAATCTGAAAAAATGTTTTGTTCACATTAAAAGGCATAAAAGGGATTGTTTTGCTAAGTGAGCAGGTAGCAATTCTCCATTTTGATTGGGCGCAGGGGTTGGTCAGACATATTGGGGCAGTTTCACAAGGCAATATCGCCAGGAGGGAAGTTGGGACTTTTCTTGTGCTAATAGGCCGATCGAAAGGTATCGCCGGCTAACGCCGGAATCACTATCGCCATCGCGATGTTGTTATCGGCTGTTTTCTCCGCCGTTCCCTGTTATTATCGCCATGTAGCGTGGGTTTGATAATACCCCGCTAACATGGCGATAATATTCAGGGTTAGGCGGCGCTAACTTTTCTGCCGATAAATGACGTTGGCGATAGTTATCGCCCGTCATTGTGAATATCCCCCTTAGTTTAGTAGCATATCACTTATATATAAGTTACCATTTCACATTTTAAAACCACAGTTAAGTTTCAACCCTTCCCAATTCTGTTAAATCCTAGTTTCCATAGCAACATTTTCTGCAACATTCAACTGTACCATATTTTCAAATTCAGCACACTACCTTACAAATGCAAATAGCAGGTGCGGTTGACTTTTGCAAAATATTACCTTGTCCTATCTACTGTACCTTTCAAATATTTTTTAATAACCAATCAGAAAGATGCTTCTTCAGGAAAGTAACATGCATCCTATTTTTGAGTGCACAATGTTGATGAACAGCCAATCAGTTATCGGTTTTCTCAAAAATACCATTTTAGATACCTCTCATTCTACCAACTGACTATCTCAGCTACAGACATCTTTTGATTACTTTCAGACATCCCTTCAAAATGCTTACAGTATGGATTGTAGGGCACAGCTATGTTTTCTGGTGCAAAAGGCATGCTGAACACAGAGGTATTGACAAAGACCTAGGTTTGCAAAATGTGGATATTAAATGGTTTGCACAGAGAGGATTAAAGTGGCACCAATTGGTGCCTTTGGTTAAAACCTTTTTTGCATCTCCAACCCCCTGACCTCATGATTGTGCACTGGGGTGGCAATGAACTAGGCACATTGACTGGGCTAGGGCTGGAAATCCTAATGAAGGACACCTTTGCACAATTGATGTTGCTTTTTCCTCAAACTGCCTTTGTATACTCTAATATATGCCAACAACAGAAATGGAAGTGGTCAAATCAATTCTGTCCACAGATTGAGAAAGCTAGGAAGAATGTCAATAAAGCTGTTTCTGCTTACCTCAGAGACCATAGGATGGGCTCCATCTATAACAACCATCTACGTTTTGATATGCATGACATCTACAGAAGTGATGGAGTTCATTTCACAGTTGAAGGAAGCAGAGTGTTTCTCAACAACCTTAAGCTGTTCATCTGCACTTACATGTAGCTCCAACAAAGTCATAATGAAAACAATGGCTCTTTTTAGAGCAACTCTATAACCCAACAGTGAATCTTATTTTTTTTTTTAACATACATACTCTTTTTTAATATTTTTCGGATGCGCGCACCCTTCACGAATTCACAAAACAAAAGCACAAATTCAATGTACTAAAACACAATACACTTTTCAAGTTTAACTTTTAATTTTTATTTTTTTATATTATTTCTAATTCTATCAAATTTAATGTGAATATTAACTTCAATCTCACTAGCTCTATAAAAAAAGTTCACAATTATATACTATTAAATTAATTATTTAAGGTGGATCCACGAATCCACTGCGACGTTACAGTGAGGGGCCGTGCTGAGAGCTGTGATAGGGTCGCAACTCCTATCACAAGAGAAAAAAATAATTATTGCCTCCCAGTTCTATTGTCCGATATCGGCCCCGGGGACCCCATCCCCCAGGGCCCAGCCATTTTTTCAAAAACATTTAAGAAAGGGAGAGAGGGGCCTCCTGGCCCCATCCTCCAAGGCCATTTTTGGGCCCGGGGACCTCATCCCCCGGGCTTTGCCAATCCTTTATTTTTTTTAAATTCTCCTTTCAAAATAGTTAGGGGGGCCTGCGTGGCCCCCTACCTAAGCCATTTTGGGCCCAGGTGACCCCATCCCCCAGGGCTTGCCTCTTCATTGGGGACCGCGGGGGAGCCCCAATGCCCCCGCGGTCCCTGCCGGCTTTCCGCCTCCTGCGGGAGCTGGCATTGCTTTTGGGCAAAGGGAGCTGCTAACATGCAGCTCCCTTTGCCCAAAAGAAATTCTGCTTCGCTTCATGGAAGCAAGAGCAGTTTTCCTGCTCTCGCTTCCATGAAGCGAAGCCGAAGTTTTCTATGGCATGGCGGGAGCAGTGCATAGCAAACTCCAATTACCCCGGGGTGGGCACCCTGGGACATTGCTGGAGCCGGCCCTGGGGGGTGGCGGTCCCCAGGGCCATGGAGGGCTCCTGCAGGGGGACTACATGGCCCCCCTCCAACATGTATGTACCCCTGGGGAGATGGTGGTCCCCGGGGCCGGGGGTCCACAATGGACACCCACATTTAAATAATTAATGCCCTGGGGAGGTGATGGTCCCTGGGGCAGTGTGGGGGGGGCTCGAACCCCCTCACACTTAATTTTTAAAATAAGCCCCGGGGAGGTGGCGGTCCCAGGGGGTGCGCTGGTCCCCCCGCATTTAAAAAATATAGTCCCAGGGAGGTGGTGTTCCCCGGGGCTGCGGGTGGGCCGCAAAGCCCCCCGCACTTAATCATCAAAGCCCAGGGGAGGTGGTGGTCCCTGGGGCAGCGTGGGGGCAGGCAGGAGCCCCCACACCTTTTATTTACAAAAGAAGCCCGGGACGGTGGCTGTCCCTGGGGCTGCGGGGGGCCGTATTGCCCCCTGCAGTTAATACACATAGCCCCGGGGAGGTGGCGGGCCCCCGTATCTATTAACATATTTGCCCCCAGGAACTGGCCCACCCGGGGGCCTAATTAAACAAAGTGCAGGAGACAGTGCTTCATTTAAAAAAAGAAAAATTTGGCGGGATTCGCTGACTACGCGGTTCCCGCAGAAAATCTTTTAAAAATGCTTTATTTGGCCCTCGGGGTCCCTGTGGGATCCCTTGAGCAGGCCTTGGGGGTGAGGGTGTTTCTACCCTGCCCCCTTTTCTTTAACATTTTTTCTTGTGACTCGGTTCAACCGAGTCACAAGATGGCTGCCAACATTTCCTGGTTGGAAGTGTTGGCAGCCAATCAGAGTCAGACTCGAGATCGGGAGAGTTCGCGGATCCTTCGCGGCCACCAGATATTAATATTTGTAAATATATGAATTTCTCAGGAACTACTGAACAGATTTACACCATTTAACAAAAAGAGTGTACTCTGGACCAAGAGCTACCTTTCTGCCAAATTTGATTTAATTCCGTTGAGCAGTTCGGGCTGTAACTGCGTCAACAGATTCCTATGGAAATGAATATGGAGAAAACGTGTTTTGGGACCCCCCTTTTTCTTAGCTCCCGCTTTACGAATCACCCCAAAACTTTCAAGACAGGAGCTCACCTGAGCGGGCCATTAGTTTTGAAAATTTCGCGAAGATTCGTCAAACGGCACCAAAGATTTTGGCAGAAGAAAAAATGCTTTTTGAATAGAAACAAGATCCTAACTATAACTACCTACTGGCAACCGCCAGTAGGTAATATATATATATATATATATATATATATATTCACTGGAAAAACCATAGGTTTCAGGAACGTTATAGTTAGTTGGATATTTCAGTGAATTTCTAAGGTTTTTTGAATGCTAATTCCTAACTATAACGTCCCTGAAACCTGTGGTTTTTTCAGTGAATTTCGAAGGTTTTTTAAATGCCACTTTCTAACTATAACGTCCCTGAAACCTATGGTTTTTTCAGTGAATTTCGAAGGTTTTTTAAATGCTAATTTCTAACTAAGCCTACAGAGGTAAGACATGTGAAGAAAGAGGAAGAAAAGGGCAGAAAGAAGCAAGAGAAATGCAGAAAGAGGCAACAGAAGTTCAGAAAGACGAAGAAAGGTGCAGAAAGAAGCAAGAGATGTGCAGAAAGAACCAACAGAGGTGCAGAAAGAGGCCTTGTTTCAAAGTCATCCTGTGCCCATAACTTTTTACTGACTGGTACTGGTGGTAACTGACTCTGACTAACCAGGCCCGGAGCCAGTGCTATGCTGAAAGACACTTAGAATACAGTGAAAACACCTACATACACTAGGGTACATTATGGGTTGGGGTATCCCTGTGATTGGCATGACCTCCCCTGTAAGGCCCTAGTACATAATAGGGCAGGGGGATTAAAACTACCTCTAACTCAGAGGTGCAGAAAGAGCAAGAGAGGTGCATAAACAGGCAGGAAAGGTGCAGAAACAGGGAACAGGGTGAAGAAAGAGGCAAGTGAGGTGCAGAAAGAAGTAAGAGCAGTGCAGAGAGAACCAACAGAGGTGCAAAAAGAGGCAAGAGGGGTGCAGAAAAAGGTAGGAGGGGTGCACAAAGAGGCAAGAGTGTTACAGAAAGAGGCAGGAGGGGTGCAGAAAGAAGGAAGAGAAGTGCAGAAAGGCAAGAGAATTGCTGAAAGAAGCAACAGAGGTGTAGAAAGAAGCAAGAGAAGTGCAGAAAGAGGTAAGTGAGGTGCAGAAAAAAGCAAGAACAGTGCAGAAAGAACCAACAGAGGTGCTGAAACAGGCGTGAAGGGTGCAGAAAGAGCAAGAGAAGTGCAGAAAGAGGCAACAGAGGGACATAAAGAGGCAAGAGAGGTACAGAAACAGGCAGGAAAGGTGCAGAGACAGGGAACAGGGGTGCAGAAAGAGGCAAGAGAGGTACAGAAAGAGAAAAGAGGGGTGCAGAAAGAGGCAAGAGATCTGCAGAAAAAATCAACAGAGGTGCTGAAAGAGGCAAGTGAGGTGCAGAAAGAGGCAAGAGATCTGCAGAAAGAGGCAAGAGATCTGCAGATAAAAGCAACAGAGGTGCTGAAAGAGGCAAGTAAGGTGCAGAAAGAAGCAAGAGAAGTGCAGAAAGAGGCAATAGAAGTGCAGAAAGCAGCAACAGAGGTGCAGAAAGAGGCAAGAGGGGTACAGAAAGAAGGAAGAGAAGTGCAGAAAAGCAACAGAGGTGCTGAAAGAGGCACGAAGGGTGTAGAAAGAGGCAAGAGAAGTGCAGAAAGAACCAAGAGAAGTGCAGAAAGAAGCAACAGAGGTGCAGAAGGAGGCAAGAGGGGTGCAGAAAGAAGGAAGAGAAGTGCAGAAAGAAGCAACAAAGGTGCTGAAAGAGGCACAAAGGGTGCAGAAAGAGGCAAGAGAAGTGCAGAAAGAAGCAACAGAGGTACAGAAAGAGGCAAGAGTGGTAAAGGAAGAGAGGTGTAGAAAGAGGCAAGAGAGTTGCACAAATAGGAAAGAAGGGTGCAGAAAGAGGCAGGAGGTGTGCAGAAAGAAGCAACAGAGGTGCCGACAGAGGCAAGAGAGGTGCAGAAAGAAGCAAGTGAAGTGCAGAAAGAGGCAACAGAGGTGCAGAAAGATGCAAGAGAGGTACAGAAACAAGCAAGAGAAGTGCAGAAAGAGGCAAGAGAATTGCTGAAAGAAGCAACAGAGGTTTAGAAAGAAGCAAAAGAAGTGCAGAAAGAGGCAAGTGAGGTGCAGAAAGAAGCAAGAGCAGTGCAGAAAGAACTAACAGAGGTGAAAAAAGAGGCAAGAGGGGTGCAGAAAGAGGTAGGAGAGGTGCACAAAGAGGCAAGAGAGGTACAGAAAGAGGCAAGATGGGTGCAGAAAGAAGGAAGAGAAGTGCAGAAAAGCAACAGAGGTGCTGAAAGAGGCACGAAGGGTGCCAAAAGAGGCAAGAGAAGTGCAGAAAGAACCAAGAGAAGTGCAGAAAGAAGCAACAGAGGTGCAGAAGGAGGCACGAGGGGAGCAGAAAGAAGGAAGAGAAGTGCTGAAAGAAGCAACAAAGGTGCTGAAAGAGGCACGAAGGGTGCAGAAAGAGGCAAGAGAAGTACAGAAAGAAGCAACAGAGGTACAGAAAGAGGCAAGAGTGGTGAGGGAAGAGAGGTGTAGAAAGAGGCAAGAGAGTTGCACAAATAGGAAAGAGGGGGTGCAGAAAGAGGCAGGAGGTGTGTAGAAAGAAGCAACAGAGGTGCCGACAGAGGCAAGAGAGGTGCAGAAAGAAGCAAGTGAAGTGCAGAAAGAGGCAACAGAGGTGCAGAAAGATGCAAGAGAGGTACAGAAACAAGCAAGAGAAGTGCAGAAAGAGGCAAGAGAATTGCTGAAAGAAGCAACAGAGGTTTAGAAAGAAGCAAAAGAAGTGCAGAAAGAGGCAAGTGAGGTGCAGAAAGAAGCAAGAGCAGTGCAGAAAGAACTAACAGAGGTGAAAAAAGAGGCAAGAGGGGTGCAGAAAGAGGTAGGAGAGGTGCACAAAGAGGCAAGAGAGGTACAGAAAGAGGCAGGAGGGGTGCAGAAAAAGAAATGTGCAGAAAGAAGCAACAGAAATGCAGAAAGAGGCAAGAGAGGCGCAGAAGGAAGCAAGAGTGGCTTGCACAACATTAGTACCAATTTAACACCCACATTTAGCAATAAGTAACAGGTGACCATTCTAGGTTTGCAAAGGGCCTTCCACCACGCTGTAACACTTGCCGTTGCATTTTTGGTAACGTTTGAGCCGTTTGAGCTAGAAACAAGGCTTTTTTTCTTCAAATCTGCAGATTAGGGAGCAGATGATGAATTATGTGGCTAATGCAGAAAATGTATAATTGTGCGAAAGTCGGTGCAGCCAAACAGTCACATAATTCCAGTGTCCCTGCTCATACCTCTGACTAGGTCCACAAGTGCTCCTTAGTGATTCCTTCTTTTTTTGTCTCACTGAGTTCATAGATGAGCTTCTATGGAAATGAGGAAGACTAAACCTGAGGTTGCCACTCCACAACACAGACTACCATACCACATAATTACTCTCCATAACACATAATCCCACTCTACATAATTCCTATACACTAAATACCACATACTTTCTAGCCACATAATTTCACTGCACAACATACCACATAATTCCACTACACACAACGTACATCCACTCCACTCCAAAAACATTAGTAAAAACGTTTACATTTACAACGCTAATAGCTCTAACTCTCGCAAATGCGAAACCTATTACATTGCAAACACTTCTTTAACTAGTAGTCGCGTTTGCAGAGTGGTGGAGAAAGGGTGCTGGGCCCCCGACCAGCGCTCAGGAATTCCGCTGCGTAGGATTTACAGGAGGTACCAGAAGGGCTTCTTGGCCCCCAAAGTCCCTCAGGAGTAAAGTGGACTTCATCCCCCATCCCGTAGTCTGCCAGGAGGCGCGTTTGCAGAGTAGTGGAGAAAGGGGGCATGGCCTCCGAAGACGTCTTAGCAATCCTACTGTGTGGGACTTACTGGAGGTAACAAGAGGGGTACTTGGCCCCCAAGGACATCCTTGGGGGCCAACTACCCCTCCTATTACCTCCAGTAAGTACCACACAACAGGATTGCTAAATTCTCATAACACACCACGCCCCCTTTGCCCACCACTCTGCAAACGCGCTCCCTGGCACGCTCTTCGATGGGGATTGAAGTCCCCTTCACTGCTGGGGGTCCATAGGGGCCAACTAGCCTACCTCTTACCTCCAGTAAGCCCCACACAGTGGGATTGCTGAGAGGTGGACACAGGCCACGCCCCCTTTCTCCACCACTCTGCAAACGCGCCTCCTGGCGCATTCTAAGTTGGGGGATTAAGTCCCCTTTCCTCCTGAGGGTCCCTAGGGGCCAACTAGCCCTCCTGTTACCTCCAGTAAGCCCCATACAGCTGGATTGCTGAGAGTGGTCCGAGGCCACACCCCCTTTTTACACCACTCTGCAAACGCGCCTCCTGGCGCACTGCTGCTCGGCCTGCCCCCTTTTCTTGTGTTTTATATTTGTTTTACTGTTTTCTTGTGACTCGGTTACCGAGTCACAAGATGGCTGCCAACACTTCCTGGTATGGAGTGATGGCAGCCAATCAGAAGTCAGCTCGTGCTCGGGAGGAGTCGCGACTCCTCCTTGGTGCTCAGATATATATATTTTTATTTCTTGAATTTCTCTGTAACTACTGAACGGATTTACACCATTTAAAAAAAAGGTTGCTTTCTGAACCAAGAGCTACCTTTTTGCCAAATTTGGTGTAATTCCATTCAGCAGTTCGGGCTGTAGCCTGGTCCTAAATTTCCTATGGAAATTAACATGGGGAAAAAGCATTTTGGGACCCCCCTTTTTTCTCGGCCCCCGCTTGACGAATCACCCCGACACTTTCAAGACAGGAGCTGACCGGAGCGCCCCATTAGTTTTGAAAATTTCGCGAAGATTTGTCAACCGGCGCCAAAGATATTGGCAAAAGAAAAAAAGCTTTTTGAATAGAAACAAGGTTCTAACTATAACTACCTACTGGCGACCGCCAGTAGGTAATATATATATATATATTCACTGAAAAAACCATAGGTTTCAGGCCTGTTATAGTTAGGGTTTAGCATTTAAAAAACCTTTGAAATTCACTGAAAAAACCATAGGTTTTAGGGAAAGTTATAGTTAGTTGGACATTGCACTCGTACAAAACCCGTGAAATTCCCCGTTATAGTTAGTTCAGCTAACTATAACTCGCGCCCCGCAATGCACTGCTGATGACGTCACATATTACATCACTCATGACATGGTCAGTGACATCACTGATGACATCACTGACATCATCCAGTGACTGTGTGTTTCTGTAAAGTTTAAATATGTTTAATATATATAGGGAAAGGCGTATTGAAGAATGAGTGGGTGTATAAGCGTCTGAATGGATGATTTAGTAGGTGCGTGACTGAGTCTATAAGTGAGTGATTAAATGTATCTTACTGGATGCATGGGTGAGTGACTAAACTGTGTGAATGTCTGTATCCGTCTGTCTGTTGTTGTGTAAGCAGCTGCATGGGTTTCTGACTAGCTAAATGAGTGTCTATATGGGTTATGGATTGGTTCTCTGAGTATCTATATGGGTGCCTCAGTGTTTGTGTGGGTGGGGTGTGTGTGACTCTGTGCATAGATGTGTGGTGGGTGATTCACTGGGTGCATGGTTTCAACAGTGCGTCTGTGATGGACTGTATGGGTGGGTGAGTGTGTGTATGGGTGTGTTAGTGATTGAATGTATATCTTAGTGGTACATGTGTGAGTAACTACATATGTGAAAGGCAGTATATATGTGTGTTGGAGTATATAAATGGCTATAAGTGAGAGTGTGTGATTGTGAGAGTGGCTATATGGATGAGTGTGTGCTTGCATCAGTGATTGCATAGGAGTGTAAGAATGTGCTAGTATTTTTATGAATAAGTGAGCTGGTGTGTATAACTGTATAGGTGAGTAAATTGGAGTGTGATTAATTATTTGCATGACTGACTAGGTGTGTGAGTACCTCTATGGATGAGTTGCGTTGTGTGAGTGTTTATATAGGTGTATGAGTGCATATGATAGTCCTGTACTGAGTGACTGTAAGTATGAGTGACTGTACGGGTGAGTGAGTAGATGTGTGTGTGTAGACCTAAGAATCAGTGAGTGGGTATGTACTTATTGGTATTGGAGTGTGTATGGTTTTGAGAATGGCAGTCTGTAATTTAGAGTGGGTGTATCAAAAGTTATATTAGGGTGTGAGAAGATGCATTAAATTCTGACATGGATGATGTCATCAGTGATGTCATTTGAGATGTCATCAGTGATGTCATCAGTGATGTCACTGACCATGTCATGAGTGATGTAATATGTGACGTCATCAGCAGTGCATTGCGGGCGCGAGTTATAGTTAGCTGAACTAACTATAACGGGGAATTTCACGGGTTTTGTACGAGTGCAATGTCCAACTAACTATAACTTTCCCTAAAACCTATGGTTTTTTCAGTGAATTTCAAAGGTTTTTTAAATGCTAAACCCTAACTATAACAGGCCTGAAACCTATGGTTTTTTCAGTGAATTTCAAAGGTTTTTAAAATGCTAATTCCTAACTATAACAAGCCTGAAACCTATGGTTTTTTCAGTGAATTTCAAAGGTTTTTTAAATGCTAATTCCTAACTATAACATGTCTGAAACCTATGGTTTTTTTCAGTGAATTTCAAAGGTTTTGTAAATGACAATTTTTAAATGTATTAATTGTTATATTTATTTATTTTTATACTGATTTACTACATTTTTTTAAACTATTTATTTTTAGATATTTTATTTCTTAAATTACATTGTAATTACATTATACATTACATTACAAAATATACTTTCTCAGAATGAATTACTTTAGTTTAAATACTTTGCAAATAGGCAATAGACTTTTAAGTACAGTAGTTACAGTTGTTGCAATGGGCAACACAATTTCTAACACAATGCAACATTGAGCTCAATGTGAATTTCTAGCTAAATGCAATTAGTTACTTTATGGATTACTTTTCTAACCACAGGACTGGATCCTAGATTCAGTCCTGGGACATCTCCTGTAAACAGTTGAGTAAAAGCGTTTTGGTTACAGTAGTGATTTTTAAGGAATATTATTGTATTTTAAAAGTTAACACAGAAACTTTTTCACATAGAATCACCAATGTTATCCTATGGGAGGAAATTCACTTAGCAGGTAAGTAGTGTTATCGTTACTTTTTCTTACTCAGTGGTGGATCCTGGATCCAGCACTGGTGCATCTCCTGTAAACAGTTGAAAGAATGCGTTTAAGTCATACAGGCGATTTTTAAGGAATATTTGTAGTTTGTGAAAATCAACACTTTGAAACTTTTCTGCTGAAAACCAGACAATGGATTCCTACGGAAGGAAATATAAGTTACTGGTAAGTATGGCTAAAATTACTTTTCAGGATCAGTACTGGGCTGAAAGATGCAGCACTGAGGTCTCTCCTGATAACAGGTGAGTAAATCGGAATTCGTATTTTGGCTGATTTTAGAGGAATATTTGTATGTTTCAAAAATCGACACTTAGAAACTTTTTCAGCAAAAGCAGGCAATGATTTCCTATGGAAGGAAATTCAAGTTACTGGTAAGTACGGTTAAAATTACTTTTCAGGATCAGTACTGGGCTGAAAGATGCAGCACTGAGGTCTCTCCTGATTACAGGTGAGTAAATCGGAATTCGTAGTTCGGCTGATTTTAGAGGAATATTTGTATGTTTCAAAACTCGACACTTAGAAACTTTTTCAGCAAAAAGCAGACAATGATATCCTATGGAAGGAAATTCAAGTTACTGGTAAGTACGGTTAAAATTACTTTTCAGGATCAGTACTGGGCTGAAAGATGCAGGACTGAGGTCTCTCCCGATAACAGGTGAGTAAATCGGAATTCGTAGTTCGGCTGATTTTAGAGGAATATTTGCACAATGGTGAAGGGAGGGGCGGGGCCTGAGGTGACATCTGTGCAAACGCGCCCCGTGGCCCGTTTTAAGTTGGGGGATTAAGTCCCCTTGAATCATGAGGGTCCCTGGGGTCCAACTAGCCCACCCTGTACCTCCAGTATGCGCCAGGAGCTGCGTTGCAGAGAGGTGTTCAGAGGCCACGCCCCTTTTGCACCTCTCTGCAACGCAGCTCTGTGGCGCTTTCTGGACGTACCTGGTGGGCTAGTTCGCCCCTGGGACCCTCAGGATTGAAGGGGATTTCATTCCCCATCTTAAAATGCGCCACGGGGCCTGTTTGCACACATGTCACCTGAAGCCCCGCCCCTCCCTTCACCACTGTGCAAACGTGCCCCGTGGCGCGTTTTAAGTTGGGGGATTAAGTCCCCTTGAATACTGAGGGTCCCTGGAGTCCAACTAGCCCACCATGTACCTCCAAAAGCGCCACAGAGCTGCGTTGCAGAGAGGTGTAAAAGGGGCGTGGCCTCTGTACACCTCTCTGCAACGCAGCCCCCTGGTGCATACCGGAGGTTCCTGGTGGGCTAGTTGGCCCCCAGGGACCCCCAGTATTCAAGGGGAATTACTTCCCCTTCTTAAAACGCGCCAGGGGGTGCGTTTGCAGACTGCTGCAGGGAGAGGGCGGGGCCTCGGCAGATGCCGGTAATTTATTTATTTATTTATTTATTTTTTGCTTTTTTCTGCCCAGGGGGTCCTTGTGGGACCCCCTGAGCAGACCTAGGGAGTCAGGGTGTTTCTACCCTGCCCCCTTTGTGCGTTTTGCGCACTTGTTTCTTGTGTTTTTTTTTTTAATCAGTGGGATCCGCGCACCATAAGCGCATCCCGCCGATTTTGAAAAAAAATAAATGCTTTTTCTGCCCAGGGGTCCTTGTGGGACCCCTGAGCAGACCTAGGGGTCAGGGTGTTTCTACCCTGCCCCCTTTGTGCGTTTTGCGCACTTGTTTCTTGTGCTTTTTTTTTTTATCGGCGGGATCCGCGCACACTAAGCGCATCCCGCCGTTTAAAAAAAAAAATGCTTTTTCTGCCTAGGGGTCCTTGTGGGACCCCTGAGCAGACCTAGGGGGTAAGGGTGTTTCTACCTTGCCCCCTTTTGCGCTTTGCGCACTTGTTTCTGTCCCTCGGTTCTACCGAGGGACAAAATGGCTGCCAACAATTCCTGATTTGGAGTGTTGACAGCCACTTGACAGCCAATTAGCATGCAGCTCGTGATCGGGACGGTGCGCGCAGGGTGCGCTCAGGATACGCGGACCCTACTCGCCCATAGATATATATGTGACTTTACTTTTGATTTTCTCAGGAACTACTGAACGGATTTACACCATTTAAGCAAAAGGCACGACACTGAACCAAGGGCTACCTCTTTGCCAAATTTGGTGTAATTCCGTTCAGCAGTTCGGGCTGTAGCTGCGACTAAAGGTTCCTATGGAAAAATGAATGGGGAAAACGCGTTTTGGGACCCCCCTTTTTTCTCGGCCCCCGCTTGACGAATCAACCCGAGACTTTCAGGGTAGGAGAGGAGCGGAGCGCCCCAACAAGTTGAAAGCTTTTGCGAAGATTCGTCAACCGGCGCAAGAGTTATTTCAAATAGAATGTCGCGGATTTCCTATGGATAATAGGTCCTAACTATAACTATCTACTGGCGACCGCCAGTAGATAATGTGTGTGTATATATATATATATATATATATATGTTTGTGTGTATTTGAAGAGATAAGACGATGCAATTCAGACCCACTGCCAGTGTTGTCTGTTGTACCGTCAAGGTCTAGAATGGATATGGACCACTGCTGCCACTCTATAAGCGGAATATGGTGCCTAGAAGCAAAAAGCTCTTAGTCAAATCTATTAGATCAGTCCGCCATTCAGTGCAAACAATACACTGTAGATAAACACTTTATAGAGAATTACATTTAACAAATGAAAAGTAAAAAAATAATATGTCTTCGGCCCACTACAAAGCTGCACATGTGAATGGCGAGCATTGTGCCCTAGCATACTAAAGCCGTAAAGTGGACTGTGCAATGAAGGGCAGCTATAAATGTACCAATTACAAAAAGTCTGAATGATACCCAAGTCAGTGTTTTAATGGAACTGGTGAAGTTTAATCCAGAGCAGACCGTACCGGGGTTAGCTAGTACAGCAGCTTTCCCATTGCAGATTTATATTAACTAGCCATTGGCAAATATCGCCTTTTCTGAAAATTAAATATAATTTACACTTCTGTTGGTTGAAACTCCTATTCATGCCCCTGGAAGACCTTGTAATAAATGCAGGAGCTGCAGTTTGCTCCTCATTCAAATGTGAAACGGGAAAAAAAATATTTTCATTTAGTTAACTGCTGTCTAGGATTTTGCAGCCACAGCACCTGAGGTCCTTACTCTACAAGACAGGGCTTTGCAAGTCTTCTGGAGAACTTTTTTGTAGCCTCCTGCCCTCTTTCCTTGCAGGGAAGGAAATGGCAATAGAGTAAAAGATATGGAGAATGAGAGAACCAACCAGAATAAGTGCCTTGAGAGGGGACTAGATACTTATTAATTACATTACTGTCTCCAGGACCCTTAGGCTACTAAGCAGTCTTGTCCTGGGACTCCCAATACAGAGTCTAAATGCACTGATATACCAAAAAGTCAGGGAGACAACATGGAGGTGGATGGATCATATTGTCTTTTGGCCCTTCCAGCTGCCTCATTTTGTCCAATATGTTGTCATATGATGTGCTTTCTTTTTTCCAGGCAGTCTCCCGGCGATGCGCTTTGTCACAGCTGTGGATATGGAGCATCCACATTTCGTAGAGCCGGTGTCTCGAGAGCTTTGGATGAGGATCTGGTCAAAGGTCAGTGTGTTTCCTCAGTACCTTCACCTATAAATTATCTTGCTTGTAGTCACTCGCCTCTCTGCATGCGGTCTATTCTATCTCAGTTGGCTTTTAATTAAAATAGTAAACATTTTCTGTGAAGTGCTTTACCTTAGGATGCCACAGGTTGGGGTCATTTCTGGTCTCACGAGAGTTCTCCCTTATATCAGACTAGGAGAGCTGGACCCAAAGACTCCTTCAGGGGGATTGCAGCAGTCAGCTGCCACAGGCTAACTTCACCCACAAAAATATGAGGGGGAAGGAGACCCCAAGATAGCTGGCCCACCACCCTCTCCACAGTAGAGACAGGATGCCATCGCAAGTGAAATCTGCCCGGGTCCTTCTTGGCTAGCGCCGGTTTGCAGACCAAAAAAGCCAGAAGCAGGAGACAGCTGGTCCAGAACTCTGTTTGCATTTGCTGGTCAGGGACCCTGTTCGCACTTACAAACAAGGCAGCTGTCAGCTGTACCAGGTCTTTTTAAGCTTCCAAAAAATGAGGCGGAAGGAAGGCCAAACTGCTAAAATCTGCTGCAGCACACTGTCCACAAGAGCAAACAGGCAGCCAGGGGTAATGCTCAGCTGCAGAATATACCCGGAGAAGCCTATGAAATTAACTGAAAAAGCTACAACTGGAGGGGAGTCAAGGACGATTTGAGTCAGTCCAACAAATTTTCACACAAAAAGTAAATAAGGACACAACGTACATTATAATTATTTACATTTATTATATTTAAAAATGGATAGAATCTAGATTTTGAAGGACATCAACTTGAAAAGCCACAATAGAGTATGCAAAGTAAAATGATACTCTGGCATCTAAGGAAAATGTACAATAACTGCAGCTACTGCAATAAATGCATGGTAAAAATATTTTTATATACAAAATGCCACAAAATCTACAATCTCAGGAATTTCATCTATATTAGTTATATTTACAGAAAAATCAAGTGTACAACGACGATCATATGATAATGCCTCATTACTATAATAACTTCTGATGTCTTCATTGTCACACACTTTAACAAAATATCAGTACCATTCCAAGCCAAAAAATATTCTGCAATTACCATTGCTTTTCGCTCCAGTTTCACTCTAGCTCTGTAGCAGAGCAACAAGTTAAATTTACATGCTCATAAACATGCTCACTCTCCCTTTAAGATTTTAATTTCCACTTTCACAAGTGAAGACAAATGGGAGTTAAATAGATAATGAATGAATGTGTGTGTGTGTGTATATGTGTGTGTGTATATATATATATATATATATATATATATATATATATATATTTATTATCTACTGGCGGTCGCCAGTAGATAGTTATAGTTAGGACCTATTTTCCATAGGAAATCCGCGACATTCTATTTGAAATAACTCTTGCGTCGGTTGACGAATCTTCGCAAAATTTTCAAACTTTATGGCCCGCTCCGGTCCGCTCCTACCCTGAAAGTTTCGGGGTGATTCGTCAAGCGGGGCCGAGAAAAAGGAGGGTCCCAAAACATGTTTTCCCCATTCATTTTCCCATAGGAAACTTTAGCCACGGCTACAGCCCGAACTGCTGAACGGAATTACACCAAATTTGGCAAAGAGGTAGTTCTTGGTTCAGAAAGAACCCTTTTGTTAAATGGTGTAAATCCGTTCAGTAGTTCCTGTGAAAATCAAAAGGAAAATCACATATATATCTATGGTCGCGTCGGATTCGCGCACCCTCCCGATCACGAGCTGCATGCTAATTGGCTGTCAACACTCCAAATCAGGAAGTGTTGGCAGCCATTTTGTCCTTCGGTAGAACCGAGGGACAGAAACAAGTGCGCAAAGCGCAAAGGGGGCAGGGTAGAAACACCCTGACCCCTAGGTCTGCTCAGGGGTCCCACAAGGACCCCCTGGGCAGAAAAAAGCATTTTTTTTTTTTAAATCGGCGGGATAGGCGGATCCCGCCGATAAAAAAAAAAATCGAAGCGCGATCTCCCGCACTTCGAATGTATTTTGCCCCCGGGTGGCCCAAGTCCCGGGGGCATGCGGGGGTGGGTTTATGTTTTATATGGGGGGCCTCTAAGGGGTGGCGGTCCCCGGGGCTTCTCTTTTAAAAATTTTATAACGTGTGGGGGGGGCTCCAGCCCCCCCACACACCCCGGTGACCACCACCTCCCCGGGGCACTTAGAAAATAAATGTGGAAGTCCATTACGGACCCCCAGAGCCCCGGGGACCACCACCTCCCCGGGGCTGTGCAATTCAAGGGAGGAGGGCCGCGCGGCCCCCTCCTGGAGCCCTTGATGGCCCTGGGGACCGCCACCCCCAGAGCCGGCTCCTGCAGTGTCCCGGGTGCCTACCCCTGGACACTGTAGTTTGCTATGGCAGGGCGGAGCCTCGCGGCTCCCATCCTGTCATAGCAAACTGCTTTGATTTTGGAAGAGAGAGCAGGAAACCTGATCTCTCTTCCAAAATTCAAAGCAGATTGCTTTCCACACGGGGAGCTGCATCTTAGCAGCTCCCCATGTGGAAAAGCAATGCCGGCTCCCAAGGGACGCGGAGCCGGCGGGACTGTGGGGGATTAGGGACCCCCACAGTCCCCAACGGAGGGGCCAGCCCTGGGGGATGGGGTCCCCGGGGCAAGTAGTGGCCCGGGAGGGGGGCCACGCGGCCCCCCTCCCCAAAAAGAAAAAGAAAAAGAAAAAAAAACGGAAAGGCCGGCCCCGGGGGATGGGGTCCCCGGGGCCTTAAATGGCCTGAGGAGGGGGCCACGCAGCCCCCGTCCAAATATTTAAAATTTTTAAAAAGAGGGCATGCCCTGGGGATGGGGTCCCCGGGGCCAATATAGGGCCAGGGAAGGGGGGCCCCCTTCCCGTTTTATTTTAATTAAAAAAAATAATGAAAATCCTCATGCCCCGGGGGATGGGGTCCCCGGGCCAAAAGAGGCCAAGGGAAGGGGGGCCACGCAGCCCCCCTCCCATACAAATTTATTTATTTTTTTAAATAAAAAAGACCGGCATCGTGCCGGAGGCCCTGCCGCCACCCTGCAGCAGTCTGCAAACGCGTCCCCTGGCGCGTTTGCAGATGGGGAACGAATTCCCCTTGAATACTGGGGGTCCCTGGGGGCCAACTAGCCCACCAGGAACCTCCAGTATGCGCCAGGGGGCTGCGTTGCAGAGAGGTGTACAGAGGCCACGCCCCTTTTTACACCTCTCTGCAACGCAGCTCTGTGGCTCTTTTTGGAGGTACATGGTGGGCTAGTTGGACTCCAGGGACCCTCAGGATTCAAGGGGACTTAATCCCCCAACTTAAAATGCGCCACGGGGCGCGTTTGCACAGTGGTGAAGGGAGGGGGCGGGGCTTCAGGTGACATGTGTGCAAACAGGCCCGTGGCGCATTTTTAGATGGGGAATTAAATCCTCTTCAATCCTGAGGGTCCCTGGGGGCCAACTAGCCCACCAGGTACCTCCAGTAAGCGCCACGGAGCTGCGTTGCAGAGTGTTGTAAAAAGGGGCGTGGCCTCTGTACACCTCTCTGCAACGCATACTGGAGGTTCCTGTTATGTTATGTTATATTCAATTTGTATAGCGCTCGTACACCAGATTGGTTTCTTGGCGCTCCTCAGGAAGGTGATGGATGCAGGTTTGTTCAGATGATATACGAAATCCACGAATTACGCGAAAGCCTGTTTAAAGAGCCATGTTTTTTGAAGTTTACGAAATGTTATGAAGTCAGTACAAGATCTAATCTCTAGGGGCATAGAGTTCCAGTATCTTGGACCCAGTGTGGAAAACCTGGATCCACCAAATCGTTTCTGTTTAAAGGAGGGGTTTCCAGGAGGTGCATGTGGGCGGATCTCAGATTACGAGTTGGATTGTATCTGTTAATCATGCCATTAATAAATTTGGGGTTTCTGCCATTCAAGGATTTAAAGATAATGCATCCCATCTTGAATGCGCATCTCTGTGTTATAGGGAGCCAATGTAGTTTCTTCAGAAGGGGAGAGATGTGTTGACGTTTGTTTTCCTGTAGAATCAGTCTGGCCGCCTGGTTCTGTATCAGTTGGAGACGATGAATGAGATAGGCCGGGATTCCAAAATATAGGGAGTTAGCATAATCAATATGCGAGATCACCATGGCTAGGACTGCCTGCAGTTTTGCTTCCTGAGTAAGGAATCTACTTATTTTCTTTATTTTCCTTAATTGGAAGAAGCAGGCAGAAATTACGGATCCTATTTGGGTTTTCATGGTGAGGTCACTATTGATCGTGACTCCCAGAGTTCTAGCATGATTAGATGGGGTCGGGGTTGTCCCAGTTCTTTAGGCCAGAACTTGGAGCTCCAGGGATTGAGTGAGCCTCCGGTGAGGATCAGTTCTGTCTTATCTGGATTCAGTTTTAATTGGTTGCTGTTCATCCAGTCACGGATGAACAGCATTGTTGACTGGTATTCGTGGATGGAGGCCGGGGAGTCATTGATGGGAAATACCAATTGAAAATCATCAGCATAATTAAAGGTTTGGATATTCCTTTCTTTTAGTGCATGAATAGCATGTGATTCCTGGTGGGCTAGTTGGCCCCTAGGGACCCTCAGGATTGAGGAGGAATTAATTCTCCAACTTAAAACACGCCACAGGGCGTGTTTGCAGACATGTCACTTCAGGCCCCACCCCCTTCCTTCACCATTGTACAAATATTCCTCTAAAATCAGCCGAACTACGAATTCCGATTTACTCACCTGTTATCAGGAGAGACCTCAGTGCTGGATCTTTGAGCCCAGTACTGATCCTGAAAAGTAATTTTAACCGTACTTACCAGTAACTTGAATTTCCTTCCATAGGATATCATTGCCTGCTTTTTGCTGAAAAAGTTTCTAAGTGTCGATTTTTGAAACATACAAATATTCCTCTAAAATCAGCAGAACTACGAATTCCGATTTACTCACCTGTTATCAGGAGAGAACCCAGTGCTGCATCTTTTAGCCCAGCACTGACCCTGAAAAGTAATTCTAACCGTACTTACCAGTAACTTGTATTTCCTTCCATTGGAATCCATTGTCTGGTTTTCAGCAGAAAAGTTTCAAAGTGTTGATTTTCACAAACTACAAATATTCCTTAAAAATCGCCTGTATGACTTAAACGCATTCTTTCAACTGTTTACAGGAGATGCACCAGTGCTGGATACAGGATCCACCACTGAGTAAGAAAAAGTAACGATAACACTACTTACCTGCTAAGTGAATTTCCTCCCATAGGATAACATTGGTGATTCTATGTGAAAAAGTTTCTGTAAACTTTTAAAATACAATAATATTCCTTAAAAATCACTACTGTAACCAAAACGCTTTTACTCAACTGTTTACAGGAGATGTCCCAGGACTGAATCTAGGATCCAGTCCTGTGGTTAGAAAAGTAATCCATAAAGTAACTAATTGCATTTAACTAGAAATTCACATTGAGCTCAATGTTGCATTGTGTTTGAAATTGTGTTGCCCATTGCAACAACTGTAACTACTGTACTTAAAAGTCTATTGCCTATTTGCAAAGTATTTAAACTAAAGTAATTCATTCTGAGAAAGTATATTTTGTAATGTAATGTATAATGTAATTACAATGTAATTTAAAAAATTAAATATGTAAAAATAAATAGTTTAAAAAAATGTAGTAAATCAGTATCAAAAAAATAAATATAACAATTAATACATTTAAAAATTGTCATTTACAAAACCTTTGAAATTCACTGAAAAACCATAGGTTTTAGGGGCGTTATAGTTAGAAATTAGCATTTAAAAACCTTTGAAATTCACTGAAAAAACCATAGGTTTCAGGCACGTTATAGTTAGAAATTAGCATTTAAAAAACCTTTGAAATTCACTGAAAAACCATAGGTTTCAGACACGTTATAGTTAGAAATTAGCATTTAAAAAACCTTTGAAATTCACTGAAAAACCATAGGTTTTAGGGACAGTTATAGTTAGTTGGACATTTCACTCGTACAAAACCATAGAAATTCCCCTGTTATAGTTAGTTCAGCTAACTATAACTCGCGCCCGCAATGCACTGCTGATGACGTCACATATTACATCACTCATGACATGGTCAGTGACATCACTGATGACATCACTGATGACATCTCAAATGACATCACTGATGACATCTCAAATGACATCACTGATGACATCATCCAGTGACTGTGTGTTTCTGTAAAGTTTAAATATTTTTAATATATAGGGAAAGGTGTATTGAAGAATGAGTGGGTGTATAAGTGTGTGGATGAAGGATTTAGCAGGTGCGTGACTGACTCTATAAGTGAGTGATTAAACATATCTTACTGAATGCAAGGGTTAGTGACTAAACTGGGTGAATGTCTGTATCCGTCTGTCTGTTGCTGTGTAAGTGGCTGCATGGGTTTGTGAATAGCTACATGAGTGTCTATATGAGTTATTGATTGGTTGTCTGAGTATCTGTATGGGTGCCTGAGTGTTTGTGTGGGTGGGGTGTGTGCGACTGTGCATAGATGTGTGAGTGGGTGATTCACTGGGTGGATGGTTTCAAGAGTGCATCTGTGATAGACTGTATGGGTGGGTAAGTGTGTGTAAGAGTGTGTTAGTGAGTGAATGTATGTCCCAGTGGTACATGTGTGAGTAACTACATATGTGAAAGGCAGTATATATGTGTGTTGGAGTATATAAATAGCTATAAGCGAGAGTGTGTGATTGTGAGAGTGACTGTATGGATGACTGTGTGCTTGTATCAGAGATTGTATAAGAGCGTAAGAATGTGCTAGTATTTGTATGAGTAAGTGAGCTGGTGTGTGTATAACTGTATAGGTGAGTAAATGGGTGTGTGCTTAATTTTTGCATGACTGACTAGGTGTGTGAGTACCTCTATGGATGAGTGGCGGTGTGTGAGTGTTTATATAGGTGTATGAGTGCATATAATAGTCCTGTACTGAGTGACTATAAGTATGAGTGACTGTACGGGTGAGTGAGTAGATGTGTGTGTGTAGACCTAAGAATCAGTGAGTGTGTATATAGTAATTGGTGTTGGAGTGTCTATGGTTTTGACAATGGCAGTCTATAATTTACAGTGGGTGTATCAAAAGTTATATTAGGGTGTGAGAAGATGCATCAAATTATCACATGGATGATGTCATCAGTGATGTCATCAGTGATGTCATTTGAGATGTCATCAGTGATGTCATCAGTGATGTCACTGACCATGTCATGAGTGATGTAATATGTGACGTCATCAGCAGTGCATTGCGGGCGCGAGTTATAGTTAGCTGAACTAACTATAACGGGGGAATTTCTATGGTTTTGTACGAGTGAAATGTCCAACTAACTATAACTGTCCCTAAAACCTATGGTTTTTTCAGTGAATTTCAAAGGTTTTTTAAATGCTAATTTCTAACTATAACGTGTCTGAAACCTATGGTTTTTTCAGTGAATATATATATATATATATATATATATATATATATATATTTACTTATTGTTGGGCAATGTGGGTTGGGGTCTTGAGGGCTACAAGAAGTCTCTGGTGAGAGTAAAAAGACTTTAGAATTTAAGTTGCATTAAATATTCCCCTACTGTGCAAGACGTGATTGTTCCTGGTGGTTCCTTATCCAGAAATATGTGATAACATGAATCCTCTTATAGAGAAGGCAACGAGACTACAAAGACGTAAATCTCTGCCAAACAAGGGTCCTTTCCCTTAACTATATGAAATAAGTGCTTCCTTGTTCGGTGGAGATGTCCTCATAGTCCTCGGCATCAAGAACTCCTCACCAACATCGGCGGGTAATGCCCTGGGGAGGCTGCTTGTTAAGCTGTCCATCATTCTGCCAAAAGGCAGGAAGACCTTTGAATACTACTAAGGTGGGCGGGGCCGAACAGGGAAGCATCCAAGTGATTTGCACATTTGCATTCTCCTTGCAATTTAAAGGGAGAACCACGGACTCTACTCTCACCAGGAGAGGACAAGAAAGAACCAACTCCTCTCTATCACATACAGATTGCGCTCCAAACGATCAATGATGCAGTCACCTCCACGAAGGATTTCAGATCATTTTTCAATATGCAATTGCAGAGAAAACACACTTGCTTTGCCTTCATCAAGCCCTGGAGTTAGGATCATATGTCTTTTACAGAAGTGGAGCTTCAAGGGCGGCACATTTCAATGGCGGCACCTGCTATGTTTATATACTATAAGTGGTTCCTGTTGAGGTTTAATTTCTGTGAAATGGGCATCATGGCCAGAACGGGCCCGGGGACCCCATCCCCCAGGGCCCGGCTGAAATTTAATGGTGGGAGGGATGCCCTGTGCTGATTTCAGCCCTATGGACCCCATCCCTCAGAGCCAAGCCAAAATACAGTGGGAGAGGTGGGCCATGCGTCCCCTCTCCCCAGGCCGATTTCGGCCCTGGGGACCCCATTCCCTGTGACCAGGCCTTAACTCAATGGGGAAGGGGAGCTGCGCGGCCTCCTCCCCAGCTGATTTTGGCCCTGGGGTCCCCATGCCCAGGGGCGCGGCCACGTATCCCTTGGCACCCTGGTCCCAGCCAGGGCACCCAGTGTACAGGATGGGGACTGTGAGGGTAGCCTCAAGGCCTCCGTGGTCCCAGCTGGCTCTCTGCCTCCTGCAGGAGCCGGCATTGCTATTGCACACAGGGAGCTGCTGGAACTATTGTACACAGGGAGCTGCTTGAAATGCAGCTCCCTGTGTGCAAGCGCAATAGTTTCATCTCTTTCCCTGCCTGCATGTCTGCAGGCAGGGAAAGAGATGAAACCTCTGCTTCCAGTGGGCAGGAGCACTTTGACAGCTCCCGCCTGCTCGAACCAGAGTGTTTGCTTTTGCTTGGTGGGAGCTATCTGCTCCCGCCAAGCAAAAGCAAACAGCTATGTCGTGGGGTAGGCACCCCGGGTTGTAGCAGGACCCGGCCCTAGGGAGTGGTGGTCCGCAGGGCCTTTAATGGCTCAGGAGAAGGGGGGACATGCACCCCCCCATTCTCTGTGCACGGTCCGGCCCCGGGGAGGTGGTGGTCCCTGGGTCTGTATAGGGCCCTGGAGGGGGGGGCTGCTCGGCCCCCCCTCTTTGATATTTAGTTTAGCCCCGGGGACGTGGTGGTCCCTGGGGCCCGGGGGGTTCTGCGCTGCCCCCCAATATTATTTTTAATTTGTGGCCCTGGGAAGGTAGTGATCCTCAGGGTCCAGAAGGCCCCCTCCCCATTTTTTATTCAAATTAGCCCCGGGGCATTTTTAAGCCCTTGGATAGGGCCCCGTGCACCCCCCTCCATTTTTCATTAAACCCCTTATGCCCCCAGGACCTGGCTAACCCGCGGGCTTCAATTAAAACAAGCGTGGGAGACCGGGCTTCTGTGTTTTTTTAAAAATTCACAGCGATATTCATGAATAATTCGCGAAAATCGCCGTAGATTAAAAAAAGAAAATTTACTTTTTTGCCCTGCGAAGGCTTGAGGTTCGGGGTATTCCTACCCTGCCCCCTTTTCTATTTTTATGTTTTGGGGTGGACGGCTGGGTGGAGGGACTTGACTGAAAATAGAGACCCAAGATGGCTGCCAACACTTCCTGGTTGAAGCGTTGGCAGCCAATCAGAGCTCTGCAGCTCTGGGCACGAGCTCATTATTCTTAGCAATCGTAGATATACAAATTTGGATTTCCTTTAATATCTCACAAACTACTAAATGGATTTCCCCCAAATAACAAAAAGCACAATCTACAGACCAAAATCTAGCGTTCTGCCAAATTTGGCGAAATTCCGTCCAGTGGTTTGGGCTGCAGACATGTCTAAAGAGTCTATGGGAATTAACATGAGAAACACACTTTTTTTTGGCCCCCGCTTTTTCTCGGCCATCGCTTGACAGATCTCCCCGGAACTTTCCATGCACAACTCGACCCAACATGACACTTTTTGGGGGAAAATGTCATGAAGATGCGGCAAATGGCGGCAAAGATATAGGCAAGTCAAAAAACGCTTTTCTTATGGTAACATTGTCCTAACTATAACTACCTACTGGTGACTGCCAGTAGTATGTGTATATGTATGTAGTATGTGTATATATATATATATATATATATATATATATATATATATATATATATATATATATATATATATAATATGTGTGTGTGTATATGTGTATGTATATGTATATCTTCCACTCCTGCTGCACACAGGTACAAACACCGCTGAAGTCTTTTCTCAAGCGATTTATTGCTGCAATGGCTATGACATGTTTCTACTGCTTTGTTCACACATATATGTATGTATGAGTAATTTCTAAACTTTGTGTCTTGTAAATATGACCTTTCAATTTAATATTGAAGTAAATTTATTCGGGAGAGGCAGCGTATTGGTGTGGACTTTGCAGCTGTTAAAATTATTTTACTTGTGGAGGTACGTATTGTTTTACAAAGTGCTGAAAACTAAAAATCCCATCTCTGTCCACTCTTTCTCAGGATGAAGACATCACACAGCCGGATAGCATCTTGTCTGTAAGTTCTATGTTCTTCATGTCTTACTGCACCAGTGTTGTGAGCTGGTAGCTGCAGGTGGGGCCTACCGGCACTTAGTTTTGGGACCGGCTCTAATTTTTCCTCAACAGACTATGATCCACAGCAAGAGAGAAAAGGCACAGAAGAGGGAAGAAGAAAGAGAAAACAGTGACCAAGGGAGAAAGTAGGGATGAAAAAGAGCCTGCATGAGGGAGATAAAGAGACAGGGAGTGTCTGGCAGTGGATTAAAGTAGCATGAGGAGGAATCAAGACAGCACAGCCTTGGTAATTGGCACCCCAACCTTCTGTGGCAGCGTCCACAGTCCACAGACTTCTGAGCAAATCCTTGAGCCCGGCACTTAGCTTACAAATGTAGCACTGCAGTCCACCGCATTATGATGGCTGCTCTGTTTCTTTGGTTTGGCATACTTTATCCACTTGTACCATAACTGCTAAATTCACCCCAAAATCGAACCCTAGCAGCAGGTGTGAATATGTAATCTGCCACAAGGTGATAGCTTGGTATCAGAACTAACTACAGAAATCTGCCTCCCTCCTCCTGAAAGTTAGTACACAACTGCAGCTGTTTATATTTAATTTGAATCTATTTGGATGGAAAGCCCAGAAAGGGACCTGCTTAAAAGCCTCCTAAATGTAAAGCCCTTTTCAAGTTCTACCAACATATAAAAGCAGATTGAAGACTTTCGACTATTCCATAGTCAAACGTAAAAAACATAATTTTTTTAATTCATTAAAATGGCTAGAGAAAAGAAATAAATAGCAAGCCGGCACGTGTTTCACGATGTATGCAATAACTGAGTTACTTCATCAATGATTAACAATTTAAAAAGAATTCTAATAGGTACTAATTGCTCAAATTTAAAAGATTACTAATACCTGGGTTCAATTAGTTAATTGCTATTAGGACTGCTCGCATGCTTCGATCAATTAAAACAGTGGCATCAAAGAATCCTACCACCTCTTCCATAATTGTGGTCTTCAAAGTGAAATTGATTTAGTTGACTACATGATAACCACCCATTAATGGCATGAGAACCAGTTACTGAGCAGCAAACAACTACAACTGTTACTAGATTGAAAAGCCACCCATAGCCACGGCAGGTTTCATACCAAGCAACAGTAGAAAAGGCATACTCTTCAAGGGCGGCTGGTAACCTTTAAAAGTGGTGGGGCGAATGAAGTGCCCTACTGCTTCCCCAAAAAACCCCTCCCTGCAAAAGCCCAAAATAAAACCACCCCTACCTCAAAAAGCACAAAATAAAACAACCATCATGCAACATAAACACAAACTAAATCACTACATTGACATGCATTACACTAACATTAGTAATAAATGAAATTAAATGGTACTTATCCATGGGCTGCGTGTCCTCCATGGTGTTCTTCTGCAGTCTGTGGCACAAGGATCTCCCCTAACCAATCCAGACGCTGCTCTCATGCTATTGACCACCACAAGAGAAGCGCCAGAATTTGGTGTAGTGGGTTGGCTGAATGCTGTAGGAAGCTGGCTCTTTATATAGTGGACTAAAGCGAGGTACATTGTGTAAAGAATCCAGGCAGCCCTTATTGGTTTACAGAGGCAAAAATGATAACACTAAATGCTCTCTTTTGTGGTAGTGTGGGCGAGCCATTTAGGCTTATCAGAGGGTAGTGCTAAGCATTTGTTGTACCCACAGAGGCAATAAATGAGACACACTCTCAAGAATAAATCTGAGACCAATTTAGAAAAATCTGTCGTATTTTTATATAAATTTTGATACCAAGAACTTCGTTATCAAGTAAATACTTTTAAAGTTATTTTTACAGGTAAATAAATAGTTCACTTTAATGTGTCTTTACTCAGCAATGCTTTCCTATGAGAGATAAGGCATATATTGTAGCAGGGGGTATCCTTCTGGACTTAGGGTCATAGGGGGCCAAGGTCCAAAGTACCACAAGCATTTACTAGTTACCTGCCCTGGGGCGTCCTAATGCAGAGGTGCTGATCGAGTTGGTAGCTGTGCGTGCTATGCCGGTAGGAAGAAGGGGGGGCACCTAAAACAGGCTGCAGAGGGGTACTCTGGGACAAGCCCAGGAGCTCCCAACAGGAGGAGGTGCTCGGGTCACAAGGGTCCTGGGAACAAAGGGGGCACAGCCAGTTTGTCGGTACCCGGGCAGGGGCGCTCGGGTGTTGGGTGGAAAGGTCAGCTGGGCTCTGGCCGTCCTAGGGCCTTGCGGTTGTCGATCTTGCAGGTTGATGGTGCAAAATCAGGGCTGCTGTGCCACTTTGGAAGTGGATCTCTGCGGTGCTGATGTCCCTCGACAGCTGCTCAGCCTCGGTGTTGCGGCAGTCCAGATTGGACTCTCACGGGCTTTGTTTGTTGCAAGGTGTCCGGTACCCCTGCTATTGGTCCTGTGTGGCTCTGGTTGGTCCTGGTGTCCTCTCACTTGGTAGAGGGGACAGATGTAATCTTCAGGAGCACAGGGTCCTCTTCCTGGGAGGCTGCTATGTCGGTCTGGCCAGGGAGTGGCAACTCGGTAAACTGGACTCTGCGTTTGGGTGCCTGCGGCTGCAGGGGAGAAGCTCCTCTACTCCAAAGGAGATTGCTGGCAATTTGTGAAGGGCTGGCAGTCTCCCGGGGTCGCTGGGCACGATTTTCCAGAATGGTGCAGACAGGCAGGGTTTGCTGCCAAAAGTCCATAGCAAGTCTTCAGTTCTCGCTTTTTCTTGCGGGTCTTATTTTTCCTCTCTTCTTCATCCGAACCGAAGTTCCTGGTCTCAGGGGTGCCACCTAAATACTCGGTTCAGGGGCGTTAAGGGGAGTGACAGATAGTAGCCAATGAGCTACTTACGTTCAGGGAGTCTACACCCTCTATATGACCTCTTCCTGTGGGAAGTGGGCATAACCCTGACCCAGAGAGCCCAATTCTGCCAAAGCTAAGATGGTAGAATTCTAATAGCCGTGTCCGCATTAGGTAACCCACCTTAGAGGCTGAACTAGCCTGCGAGGGGGACACTCCTCCTGACTAGCTAGGTTTCCCGCCTGTCCTCGTGCCAAATAGGCCCAGGACAGGGGATGGCATTTTCTCTGTCTGGGGAAGCCTTGGGTTGCATATCAAAGTCGACAGAGGCCTTTGAAGCCTCATGCCTGGATATACTGATCACTTAGTCATCCTGCTTGGAGGAGGTGACAACACCTCCGGCAAGAGCAAGCATTGTTTCTGCCCTCAGAAAGCGTTGGCTCTCACCTACAGGGGCCAGAAACCAGTCTGTGGTGGCACGCTGGTCTACACCAGTTAGCCAGTACACTCATAGTCAGTAGGTTTTCAGGGGGCACCTCTAAGGTGCCCTCTAGGTGCATGTATTAATAAATCCACCACTGGAATCAGTGTGGGTTTATTAATACGAGATGTTTGATACCAAACATCTTTAGTTCAGTGAAGCCATCATGTAGCTCGGGATCTTGTAAACATCAGTGTCCAGCATATGTTCTCAAAATGGCTTACCTGTCCAATTGTAATATCTAAGAATCGACTTAGACATCACAGGGGCATATCTGCTCGTGCAGATATGTCCACACATGTAGTATAGTGCACCCTGCCTTAGGGCTGTAAGGCCTGCTGTAGGGGTGGCTTACCTGTTCTACATGCAGTGTCTGCAGGCATGTCAAACAGGAGGTGTGCCATTTTGTGTCTTCCTTTTTCTCTGCACCATGGCATGCAGCCTGCAATGGCAGTTTGCATGTTGGTGCTGAGGGGTCCCTTAGGGTGGCACAATACATGCTGCCGCCCGTAGGGACCCTCTTTAGATTTCTTGCCCTGGATACCAGGGGTACCATTTACTAGGGACTTACAGGGGGTGCTAAAGGTATTGCCAATTGGTGAGACAATTGTACAGTTTTAGGGAAAGAGATCTGGCACTGGGGACCTGGATAGCAGGAATCCGTCAAAATGGCCTCAGATACCAGGCAAAAAATGGGGGTGACCATGAAAAAAGGGCACATTCCGACAGATGCTCCTTCAGGCCCTGAAGGCCTGTGCTTGCTCTTCACCCAGCTGTTTAAGTCATCTCTGGTTGGAGAGCTTCAAAGTGCGCGTGTCAGGCTGGCCATTGTAAGACAGCCGGCCAAACTGGCATGCACACTTTGGAGTGTCTGGCCAACCACTGCTCCAGTCCTCCATGTCTAGCCACCCACTGCTCCAGTCCTCCATGCTGCCAATCGGCAGCAGAAGACATGCCCTGCTTTTCTCCCAGCTCGGGGGCAGGCTAGCGGTGCACATCGGTAAAAAATAAAATGGCAATAAAATCATTTCATTTTCATTTTATTTTTTACATTTATGCTCATGCGCCCTCATGAAGAAGCCGCCACCGAGACTAATGCCTGTATCGGTACGAGAGGACCTCGGGAAAGCAGCTGAATCTGGCAGCGCCTGTGCATTGATCTTTCTAGATGTCTGGGCAGCATCTAAAAGGGTCTCTGACTCCACACTACCAAACAGACTATAGCAGGTATATGCATCATGTCTGTGAAATGTATCCTCGTCTAACTGACTTCATGCAACTTTAACTCTTTCAGTGGCAACCAGCACACACCTCCCTCTCCCGCCTCTTCAGTGTGTTCCTAATCCCTATGGCCATTGTGTACTGTTCTTTTCACTTCCCTTCTCAAACAAAGTTAATGATAGCAATAACACATTTGAAATAAACACCTCTGTGGGGGACCAATCCCTTTTTTCATCAATTGGTAAAAAGGATATTAAAATTTAGACAAAATGACCTTTAAAAAAATCATAACCAAATTACTGAATATAAACATGGAATTAAAATGATAAGAAACATTATAAGAGACAAACCATTAGATATTAGATACATTGCTTTGAAATCAAAATAGTGTTATTTATGCAAAGTCAACACCACAAATAAAACGAAAAAAATAGACAAGATACAAAAAGGAAAAAATAGCCAAACAAAGCCCGTACAGTAAGTCAATTTGAATTAAGACATAAATATAAAATAATTATTTCCTTGTTATTCAATATAAATACTTGCTCTTTGAGGTTGCAATATACTTTGTCTGGTTGCATCTATTTGCATACTTCTGGAATCCATGTTCCAATTTGGGGTTTAGATGTCATAATAGAACCAACATATTCTATTATTTATCCAACTGAATGTCATCAAACAGAATCTCCCCAGTTGATAATGAAAATGTTGATGACATTACACAATATAGTAATTGTTGTAACCTTTTTCTACCACTTGAGCAATTTAGGACAATCCTAGAGATGTTGGAACCAGAACACCTTATTTCTGTTGTTAATAAAAAAACAATTGTGCACACGCAGCTATTTGTATAGCACAAACATAGACCTGAATCATGTTTTTCAGGCCAAATCTGTGAATGGCACAATGTCTAGTGTAGTCCACATCTGGCATTTAACTTCCAGGCCCGAGTTTATTTTCTATCCCATATATTAGTGCCTTTTAGGCAAGTTAAATAAGTCAATTAAGTAAAGGATAAGTGGAAGCACAGGCAACTTGAGAAACGACAGCTGTCCCATTTCCTAATCGCTAGCTGCTCGGAGGGATAATATTATCTATGTTGTGAACATTTACTGTTGTAAAGCGCTCTGACTCAGATGCTCTGTATAGACTTCTTATCTTTGATGTAAACATTTACTGTAAAGTGCTCTGATACCTTTGGGTCTAGCTAGTGCTTTATAAAACTCTCAAATAAATAAATAGCCCAAAGACAGTGCAGTGCTGTGCAGTGTCGAAGGCAAAGATAGAGGTAACAGGTGATTGGAGAGATAGCTGAGTTCTAGGAGCAGACATGAACTGGTACTGCATTGTGTTAGAGGTGCATCTTCATCTCTTAACTAAATTGGTTTCGGGTTGGGGCAGTCCTGATGGATATATGGATATTGTTTCCAATCCTGTGTGCATAGGGCTATTGCTTTGTGTTTTTTTGCTCTTCTTTGTATATAGTCGGATTGTGTCCCGGCTGCCAATGTGCCAAGAGCCACCGTGGATAGTGAGCTTCTAAGACAGATGTGTGTGGGTGCAGATCATGATGCCTTTCTATATATTGCAGCCTGTTTTGAAGATGGTGCGAGTCAGCAAGCGGGCCAGTGGATTTCATCAGTTTGTTTTGGAAGACTGGGTGGAGCAGGGGGCACTTCTTCCGGCTCTGAATAAGATATGATGCCCTTAAAGGGAGGGGAGGGGGCAATTTGTTGTATGGGAGTCCATGAAGTCCGAAGACTTAACCAGAAGTTCTGAAGTTGTTTACTGGGATGAATGGTCCTGGGGACTACCATACTATCATTACGTGTGCAGATTGGTTTTTTGGAACACATTATTGTTATCCATATAGGGTCCAGACTCAGTGGGCAAGATTTTGATGCTGCCACGTCTTCTATATTTCTTTCTCAATCTCCCTCTTATTTATCCCTCTACGATATTTAGTGAACTGGATACCAGCCTGAATTCCTTGCTTTGGGGCACAGGTCGCAGGCGAGTGGCATTGACAAAGGTCCACCTTCAGTTGTCATGAGGTGAGCTTGGAGCCTCTGATTTCCGGGCCTGCTATCTGGCTTGTGGCCACCACCTCTATGAAGCTGGGCTGTCTAGGCTCTGATTCGGATGGTGCACTTCTTCAGCTTCTGTTTTGTTCCTCAGATCCCAGAGGATGCCCCCTTGCTGCTGTAGATGGCCTATAGCTGCCTTAAGAGCGCTATCTCCTACTCTAACCAGCCACAACTCTTTGCTCAGGCAATACCTCTTTTGGGGCTATCAACTCATTGGAGGCCAGAGACACAAGGTGGGCTTATAAACGACGGGTGACTTATTCCCAGATGGCACTCTTCTGACTTTCCAGGACTTGTTGATGGCTCGTCTACCGGGGAAGTATCTTTCTTACCTATGGGGGCATAATTGGGGACTTTAAAAAAAAAGCTGTGGACCTTACAACAAGCAGAACCTGAATAAAATGCAATCCTTCAAACTTTGCATACTATTGGCTAAGGTTGGAGGCCAGTCTCCTGGCTTTATAGAGCTATCCATCAAACTGCTGAAGTGACTCTTCTGCTCTGGGACCAATGGGAGCAAGATACTGGCCAACCTTTTCATGGTAATGAGTGGCAGAAGATCTGAGAATACCCACACTGTCTTTTGCAATGCAAAATTGACATTTATTCAGTTTTTCCTACTTCACAGAGCATATCTCACCCCTTACAGACTTCACTGCATCTTCCCAGTAACCCCAGACTCCTTCCCTAGGTGTCACTCCCTTACAGACATTCTCCATGTGTTTTGGACTTGCCCATCTCTCTGTCTGTACTGGTCCAGGGTGCAGAAGGGCATAGCAAAGTTCACAGAGCTTACCAGTGTTGATGACTCACGTGGCTGCTTCCTTGTCATTTTTCTCAGGTCCAGAACCAAAAAGGTCTGCACAAAGTTCATTGACCTTGCTTTGATTTTGGCCAAGCGAGCTATTGCGTCGCAGTGGAAGTCCATCTCATACTTGTGTGCTGGAGGAACGAGCTTGGATGCTGGGCTCAGGCGAAAGGGATGGCCCTCTGATCTGAGGAAAAGAAGAGATTTTGCAAACAGCCGATCGCGGGGTACTGGGACACCTTACTGAATTAGGGATGATACTAGGCCCCCTTGAAGCCTTTACACTACATAAGCTTGTCACGCTACCAGTCATAGCTCCCAGGAATGGAGATGGCCTGACCCTTCCATTCTCTCATCCCATGTGGGTTGTTTAGACTCCATTTCGAGTCGTTCAGGTTAAACAATCTCCGTGTTCCACCTCTCCATTTCTGGTCCTGCAAGGGTCCTTTTGCCCTTCTTCTCTGGGGAATTACCTCTCTAGTTTTTCTTGACCCTGTCGCCCCACTGATTTTTTTTCCTCTTTTTTTTCTTCATTAGTGCTTTTGTCTTTTTATACCCTGCATTTCCCCCATATGAAAGTTGAATCTAACCATGGGCTGCAGGGCTCATGAGAGGAGTCAAGGGAGGAGGGCTTTGTTTTTCTGTATTAAAAGGTTTTTCATGTTTTAAGTGCTCACATAACCTTTTACGTTTATACTTCACTATGAAGTTGAGTAACTGCACGTTTACAAGAAGTATGTTTCCAACCCCTGGATTAAGGGGGCGGGGTACAGGCAGTGTTTGAGATGTAGGATGGTTTGAGCGGAGGAGAATTACAATAAGAGTTGTGTATTGGCTGAATATTATGAGTTTTGATGATGCTGTCAGTCAGTAGAGCCCCAAAGGGCTCCATGTAGAGATGGAAAATGACTGGGACCAAGATGAAACCAGTAGGACTCCTCATGTTATGGGGATCTTCTGGGACCTAGAGGTACCAATTTGATTGAACTGGTGTTAGTTGCATAAATAGGAGGAGAAACAGTGAAGGATGTTGCCAGTGATTCCCCCTCAAGATGGCAGGGCGTAACAAGGGGGGGGAAGGTTGTCAAAAATCAGAAACTTACAACATATGTATAATTGTGTTTTCCTCCAACTGTGCCTACCTCACCTCACCCTTCTTTTGCTGCTGTACAATGTCTCTCGATGGGGCATCTTAGAGTAGGAAATGGCATAGAAAAAGATGCATCATCCCACAGATGGAGTAGGTGCCTGGGAAGGCAGCTGGAACTGAGGGCTAATTAAATAAAGGGCATGCAGAGGAGAGTGCCTTTCTACCTATTCTGCGCAGTATCCTGAAGCCTGTGACCAAGGAGCTGTGCTCTGAAATGCGTAAGGCAAGGAAATGCTTCTGAATGAAAATGCTTTTTTAAAAAACCAAAATAAAGAATCAGTGGAATTCATCTGCTTTTCGAGTGCGTCTTCAAACGGGATGTTTTGATGAGTGATTTATGACCGACAGTCCAGCCGGGAAGACTGCCCCACCCCTCAAGGTCAGCGGGCCACGAGAACATGGAACTACTCCAAGTCTTCCTTAGTAGAACAGCAGAAAAGGAAAAATAACCTGAAAATATTCATTTTGGAGGCCCACTGGAGGGCTTTTAAATCAAATGAGCATTATGCTACAATGCATAAACCTACTAAAGGTAAAGGAATTCATGAAAGTGCACTACTGATCCCAGCATGCAATACTGAGTTGAACTCACCTGTGCGGCCCACTGAGGGCTAATTAAAACAAGCATTGGCATAGCCAATAGGTCTCGCCATTGGGACGTTATAAGTGTTTAGCGAGAGGTATTGGCAATGTTTTTAAGGTATGTTATAGAGCAATGTGTTCTTATATATTTACTGTAATAACTACTGTAGCAACCATGGTGTTTATTTACAAGGCAGTAAACCATAGAGTTTATTTACTAGCCCCTTGTGCTACTGGTGCTTCTGTTTTTATATGTGCAAAAGGGACGTACTGTAGCGCAAGGGCCTTGTAAATAAGCCCTCGTGTGTTTTAAGTAAAGCGGGTAGGGAGTAATAAACAAACACATAAACAAAACGTGTCTGTCTGGTGATTTTTCAATAATTGTAGAGGCCTGTACCACCGCAGTTCCAGGGCTTAATCGCGATGTTACTACTGTTGTCCTATACGAGCTGTGGTAGCAGATCACACATGCAGTATGCGATCCGTGTGCCCTGGGAACACTTATTGCTAATGATGTAGGGAGTAGCGAGGGAGATGGGCATTGTAACGACAGTAACACTCCAGGGTCAATGAGTGCAGGAAGTTGCAGGAGGGGGAGGGCTACGGTGCAAACGGTGTCCCGACGCGAAGAAGAGGGAAAGGGTTGGAAAAGAGCGGGTAGCCAGTGCCGAGAGCCTGCATCACTCCGAGAAAGGCAGATACCATGAGCGGCAGGCAGCCCGGGGTCTGTGGCAGGCGGAGGAAGCCGGACGTGCACTCCGAGGTATAACGACCTGCCGTGGGGGCATCGGGAGGGGGCAAGGGAGTAATAAATAAACACATAAACAAAAAAAGCCGACCTCATGAGAACATTTAATGAATGCGAAGAAATAAGGTCCAATGTATGACCAGCCATATGAGTGGGGCAGTTTACACATTGTTCCAGATTGAAGCCCTACAGCGTGCTCACAAACTGCTTAGGAGTAGGGTAACTCGGGTCATCAATGTGCAGATTAAAATCACCCAAGACCAAGAAATTAGAATGCAGTATATAAAGTTGGCCAAGCAGGTCTGAAAGCCGACTAAGGAACTCGGTGGAGTTGTTAGGAGTTTTTTATATTAATGCTCGGCTGGGTAAAGCCGGATTCAACATAATAGAAAAAGCATGACCTTCAATGAGACCACAATCTGTCAGCTTCTAAGTAGTGTATACCATAGTGTCTCTGCACACAACCACTGTCCCCGCTCCCTTCCGGGTGACGCTGTACTTAACACGCATCTCCGCAGTAATGTCCGATCGAAGCCTTCGGATCGATACACTAATGCGCGTAATTGGACGCAGCGAACAGGACAGCCCACCATGGAGTTAAGTGGCCTGACCCCTCGGCACCCTCCCGCCCTAAACACAGATGGCTGCCAGATAAGCGCGGGGCGGGACACGGGACGCATAGCACTGGCAGGAAAAATATGGTTTAAAGTCTGCGCCGACTGTATGAAAACCGAGGCGGGGCCCTGGGACAGCTGGGGAGACCGCCGGGCCCAGGGCCGTGTCATGAGAGGTTTACTGGATGTAACAAGACATAGGGGGTACTTCTTACACACGTGCACAGCAGTCATATTTGGGGGGAAATAAGTAGACACCACATTGGGAAGAAAATGTAAATATGATGTTAGCATTGGTTCCCTGCTTCCTTAGTTATCACGGCCTCCCCAGAAGTGACCGAAGAATGAACACTGGTTCCCCATGAAAGAGTCCGTGATTGAAAGAGGTACACGCACATCCGCATCAGTGCAATGCACAAGCATAGTGAAAATACATTTCATGGCTTAGAGTCTGAGTGTGAAAAAAGCACACACAGTGGACTGGAGTCAACGCGCAGGTTTTGTGTCTGCAGCTCTTCGTCCACTTTAGTGCTGCCTGGAGCAGTTCCAAGGTTATGAATTGTTGTTAACTGTTTGACAATGCAACACGTAGGTAGGATAAGTACTATAGGAGTATCTGTGCTCAGCATCAGTACTATAGTACCTGTCTGTAACAACAGAGTACCTTTGCGCAGCATCAGTACTATAGAGAGTACTATATAGAGGTGAAATGGGCATGTCAGAGGGTGGAAATAAAAGAAATGAGGGCAGGAATGAAACAAGGATGAAAAGAGGGAAGTAAAGAAGCAAGGGAGGATGTAGTAGCGATAGGTGATGGAGGAAGAAAGGAGGAATAATAGGGAAGAAAAGAAATAAGAAAGGAAATGAAAGTGGGAGGAATGACAGAAAATAAAAGTAAGAAAAAATGCATACTGGCAGAAGAAAAGAATAATAGAAAATCAGAGAGGTAAAATAAAAAATACACATAAGGAAAGAAAAAAAAAGAGAGAAATACAGTGTGAAAGGAAGTGCGAGAAAAGTGGTTCTCAATCTGAGCCAGTGTTTGCTGGGGTGGGGGAGGGTAAGCTGTTTTCAAGCACTCGTGCTTGCGGGAGCGAGGAGCGGCGCGCGGCCATGCAAATTGAAAACATATGGTCGGCGCGCCGCTGCTCGCTCCCACAAGGTGGATGCCAGCACAAGCACGAGTGCTTGAAAAGAGCAGACCAATTTCTAAAGGTCACCTCCTAGGGCAGCGCATGCGCGCTGCCTAGGCGAGACCTAAAAAGGACAAGCAGAGGAGAGTGCCTTTCTACCTATACTGCGCATTATCCTGAAGCCTGTGACCAAGGAGCTGTGCTGCGAAACGCGTAAGGCAAGGAATACATCTGAATGAAAATGCCGGTTTTCTTTTAAATAAAGAATCAGTGGAATTCATCTGCTTTTCGAGTGCGTCTTCAAACAGGGGATGTTTTGATGAGTGATTATATATATATATATATATATATATATACATACACACACCAGTGTAGTTTTGGTTAAATCAGAGTTTCCACAGGAGAGGCATTTTTTAAAACCATTCTTAATAACTTCATTGCTATTCAATGAATGTGCACAAAAAGTTCCAAAAAAGTACATGCACTTAGAGATGTTCCTGTCAAGGTTTTTTGCTAACCTGTCAAGCAAGGGCCTAGAAAATTGTGGTGGTGGGAAGGTGGGGGGGAGGGGGGGTCCTAAAAGCACCATTTCCCATGGTGTAAATCTGTTCAGTAGTTTTTGAAAAATTGGCATTTAAAAAGGTACTTGGGGTGGGCATAAAACAGTTACATTTTAGAGATTTTTTCACTGTTTATCTGTAGAGGATCCAGAGGACTGATACTGCCAACTTCTGCTGTTCTAAAAGTAAATTAAAAAAAAAACTTGGATCTGATTGGCCGAGAGAGATATTTCTCCCCATAGTCATTTCGGTACTGTGGATCCCCAAAAGTACCGAAGCAATCTAATTGGCTGGCTTTAGCATCAGAAGAAAATCTTGCAGTGGCCATTCCAAAACACAGGGACTCTGTCCTCACATGCTAAAACGCAAAAAAGAAAGGTCACGTAAGAGGGCAGTGTGAGCACACCCTGACTCCTAGAGGAAGTTCCAAAGGGGCCACAGAACCAATGTTAATACTGCAGTACTTGCAAGCTTTCAATGCCCAGTACAGTGACACCAGGGCAAACTTCACAAACTAATGTTAGTCCATTGGGGATCAGAGAGGAGGTCCTTGAAGCTTGCCAAAAGCGACACCTTTTGGCATCTGTGGCCCATTCCCAGAGGCCAGGCTCTGTGTCCCAACTCCCCTGCAAATGGCTGAAGGCTGAGCACCGCTGGGCTGAGTCGCCACATGCTGCGGGATCGTACACCTATGGTCCACCACTGCTACACACGGTCGAAGGCTGTGTGCAACTGTGGTTGAACACCTGCAAACTATGTGACCTTGTGCAGCTCGGATCAGATTCCCACAGAGGATGGGGTGTGATTTGTTGGATTCTGGGTTAGTTGTCAGGACCATCAAGAGAGCCAGGCACCAAAATGGGGATTTGGAAACCGCAAAGGGTCCACAGCTCCGAAAAATATGTTCTTATTGTAAAAATAAACATAATTTATGAATAATAGGTGGCTCTGAGAAGAGCCTATAAGTTTGTTCTTCACGCCCCAGACTTCCGGCAGCAGAACTAGCCAACAAATCCCATAATCGAGGATTACCAGTCGCACTGCCAGCTCCCAGAAGGAAGACTCACCTCTCATTATTCAAGTTATAGGCCAAGATGACGACTAGAACACTTTGTCAGCCCCTGAGCCAATAAACTCGCTGACGAAGAGAGATGAGTGACTCTACTTTACTGCATACTCACCTATATGCTCACACAGCCTCCTCATATTAGAGACGGCTTTCCTTTGGTCCCGATGAAAGCCAACCAACCCGTACGTGCAAAACTAGGCTGAAACATGTCGACCGACTTTTCACTAGGTGCAATGGACCAATAAAGCATCCATACAAGCACCTACCTTCGTATTTTTTAATCTTACCCCTCTCCTGCAACAATAAAGACATAACACACAGGAGAGTAGATAATTTTATTTCACTTCCTCATTCGCAACTGTCGCGAACCAGACAGTGTCCCTCCTGTTGGAGGATAACAGAGCTCCTGCAGAATTTGACACTCAGGTGTTTAGACCCAATGATGATGCAATCCACCTAACCATACCAGCGGAGAATCAAGATATACCGCCATTGTGCTAGTGTGGTTGAGGTTCTCTATCTCAATTTTCTTTGAGACTCTGGAAAAACGACTTGTGTGATTCATTCACTTTGATTATTAACATGTAAACCTGGGAAGCCGATTGAACCTCTGCTTCTCTGCTACATCTGGTTGCTAACAATTGGAAATGGTTCCCACCAAAGATAGACATTGATGCCATTTCATTCAATGGATGCCAGTCTATGTAATGTCCACATTCGACAACCTCATGTCTTTGTCAACACCGCAAGATCTTGCATGCTCATGAGCCACAAGGATAAAGGAATGGCTGACTGACCACATATGAACCGTGATGGTATCATCCTACTAAACCTCAAAGAAGGAGCTGCAAAATGAGGACTCCTCAGGAAGAAGCAGTGACTTGAATTGGAAAAAAGTGATTGATTTTAAGTTGATTAGAAAGAATGTGATTGGTTGCTGTCTGTAGTAGAACAAAAGTGTGGTTATGCAGAAGTACAGTGAGAGGTAACAAATAGATTGGGGCTGTGCTTTGCACAAAAAGAGCTTCACCTTCTCAGATTTCCAAGTAGATACCTGGTTATTTGCTTCTTGGCTGGATGTTGGCACTTTTTCCCTCCTCCCCCGTCCGCTAAGCGCCTTGACACCCGTGGGTATAAGTGCGCTTTATAAATATTATCCTATCCTATACCATGAATCGCAAAGTAAGGTCTTGCAATAATTGGATTGAACTGGTAAGCTGATACCAAGGGCTATCTACAATTTAAGTTGCTGTCTCCTGAAAATTAGGTTAAGCATGGTGAACTTTTTAACTGACTAAAAAATGTCACATGCTCTGATCAGGAACCTTTGAAACTGGTGCAAAGAATTTTTTTTTGTTTATTATTAGGTAAAGCTGGAAAGGTTATGCCGAGTTCAACATGTGCCTTTGTTTGCAACAAATAGGTCAAGAAAAGCTTAACTCTAATTAGATATTACACCCTGGCTCAGGCTATTCATATAAGGGTAGCATTCCATAATAAAATGTAATGAATTAACACACTGTATGAGGGGATGTGTGATAAATAGTGCTAGCCAAGGTTTTCATGGGAATATTTCCAAGACTTTCTATAAAGAATTAGAGAATCTGTAGTTTGAGAATTACTTGGGTTATGTTATTTATTTTATTACATTACTGCCTGGGATATGTGATGTATTGTTACAGTTAAAAATCTTTATGTGAACAGTTACTGAGGTAATTAAAGGGAAACTGTGTGATGAATTCATACATTAAAACTGGAGTTTTGACTATTAAACTGTCAAAGTGAGAAATACAGCAGCAAGTGCATTAACTATGCAACCTTATTTTTTTTATGAAGAAAATCAACAAAGATTCTGCATGTGTAGGATTTAGGGGAATTTGTTTATGGTGTTTTAAAACTAAATGCTGTACAGACTAGACTTTGCTATAAATTACTATAAGTGCATTAGCCATTAACCACGGGAATGTAAGTTAAACAAACAGAGCCAGATTTACTTTGGGTATGCTGTGGCACAGAATCATGGAAAGTGACGTGAAGTGGTGTAAGAGTATTTATCTTTCACTGCAAAAGGTATTTTGCACTGGAAATATGCCTTTCTCTCTACACAGTAGGTCTTTGAGCTGCTTTGGGCTAAATTATGTTACCCAATTTGTACCATGAGTTGGATGCCTTGCCGCAGAGTGCTGGGCCACGGGTGCAGACTGTGCTCAGTGGAGGTGGCTAGCCGTGCTGGGTGGGGTGTATGGCCTAACAGCAAGCCAGGTCTGCAACCCACCCTGATGCGTACTGCAGAGGGTCTTGTGCAGCTGAGGTGGGACATCCCACCCCAGCGTTGTATGGTCAGACTCTTACAAAGGGTGAGGCACAGGCCCTGACCAAAGGCCAGGCCATGCAAGCGACCCCAACTGCGCACAGCTAAATGCTATGTGCAGCAGGGGTCGGAAGCCCACAGAGATGAGGGTTAGACCTCGCGGCATGCCAGCAGCTCCGACTCACCCTCCCTGGTCACGAAAGAGATGGCCATGCGTAGCAGGGTTCCGCCGCCCATGAGAGTGAAGTGGAGGACTTGGGCAGGCATCGCTCACTGTTCAAGGACATAGACCGTGTGCATCAAGCATTGTCTACCTGTGTTGGGTTGGGTGCAGGGACTGGACAAAGACGAGAGCCTGCTGGCAACCCACACAGTACAATTCCTCCCACTCACTTGTTTCACGCAATCTGTCACTGACTCTCATGCATAGTCCATTCCCATATCTCTTCTCATATATGTTTCTTGCAGAGGCATTGCAGTGAATATTTACTGAAAAACAAAGTGTAAAGTGTTGTTATGGCTCACTTGCTTATAAGACAATAATGTTGTTTTAAAACATCTGAATTTTACTGGGAAAAAACACTATTCCAGTGATCTTACAAAATCCCAAGAAACTACTGATATTCAGCGGTTATGGTTGACTAGTTCCGCTGTCAGGCACTGCTTGAGACCTCATATATTAGATCATCATGACCTGTTCAGTGGCATCACTTATTAGATTTTAAATGGCATTGATCACATCACTGACGGCATCATTCATGATACCGAGTTGACATTAGTTTTGATTTTCCTAATGATGCAAATTTGGATTGTATATTATATGTAGTATGAGTAAAACCTAATTTGTGTAATGGTATTTTGGAGCTCTTGTTTTTGTATAATTTAAAAGTAATGAGTAGATTTTTATTGGTTAAGTATCTTATGTTGCAACATCTTGGCCAATAAGGGTTGAAGGTTTGTATAATAGTGATGTAGATGCGTGTTGCACTTTCTGTGATTATGTCCTAAGTTAGGGTTATAGGTTTTTGAGGCTACTCTTTTGTGTGCTTTTGAATGTTACATAGTCATGGAATGTATAACGGTATATATGTGTGTTAGACTTGACATCATTGTATTCTCACAAACCTTTTGCCTTCCCCACTCATGTTTTGCTGAATTTGTTTCTGTTGGCTTTAGGACTCTGTGCTCTGTACCACTGTTAACCAGTGCTAAAGTGCTTGTGATCTCTCCTTCAGACATGGTTTAGACTACACCTTATTGGCACATTTAATTTATTTGTAAGTTCCTAGTAAATGGTACTCCATGTACCCAGGGCCCGTAAATTAAATGCTACTAGGAGGCCTGCATACCTGATTTGCCACCCACTAAAGTAGCACTTTAAATCATGTCTCAGTCCTGTCACTGCCACCTGTAATGCAGTTTTAAACTGCCATATCGACCTGGCAAAATAAACCTTTTGCCATACCTAAACCTTCCTTTTTAATACTTATAAGTAATCCCTGTGGTAGACCCTAAAGGCTCTAAGGGCATGGTGCATTGTATTTAAAAAGTAGGACATGTGTACTTAACTTTTTATACGCCCAGGCAATGAAAAAAGTTGTCTTTCACTCCTGTAAGGCCTATCTTTCCCATTTACTAACACTGGGTTCCCTTTTTTGCGTTCAATAAGTGCTAACTTTGGAGTGGACAGGTTGGGCCATCCTTGCAGGTGACTGGTGAGGGCTGTACTCAGTCCCACTTAGACTTCAAAGGATTTTGCCTCCTGCACGCACAAAGTACCCTGACACCAGGCCTGCCCTACTTTTGTCACGCCCAGACAGATTGATGCCTTGACATGGGGAAGAACTTTCCAAAACCAGATAATTGGGGTAGAAAAGGTAGTCCCCACCCCACCCCACCACGCTCACAGAAGCTGACATCAGGTAAAAATATTGGACCTCCATAGCCACTCATCAAAACACTCTTGGACCTGTGGAATTTGCAGAAAAGGGACTGCCCTGCTTCTTGAACGACTGCCTTGCTGTCCAAGAAGAAAGATTGGACCTGCTTTCCTTTATCCCAGGCTACCCAGAGTGGCTCAAGAGTCAGTTGGCTGACCTGTTTGAGCGACCAGGACAGAACAAGCTTTAGAGGCCTCCCTGCAACCGCAAAGCTGACCTGCTGCAACTGGGCCCATCTGAGCCCTGCTGCTGGCCTCTGCGGGAGTGAGTCCTGATCCCCTAACGGGGCCCCCAGGTCCAGGACCCTTGCCTGGCATCTGAGAAAACTCCTCCTTGCCTAACTGAAGGTTCCACCAAATCCGACACAAGTCTTTGCCAAGCCTCGCCATACAGCTGAGAGCTTCATCTGAGCCGAAGCAAAGCCCCGCTGTGCCCAGCCAGCACTCCGTTGCGGTCAGCCTGAACTTGTGGCTTTGTCCCGGTCCAGCACGACAAGGTGCACACAGTTAGTGCTTTCTGCTTTTGGTGCTCTTTTTACCTAAAACTTTTGAAAGTCATCTCCTGTTCTAGTGATTGGGTTTGTGTCATTCTGGTATAATTTATTTATTAAAAGTTACTCTATTTTTTCTAAATTGATTTGGGATTTTTCTTGTGTGTTTTCACTTTATTATTCTTTGCACGCTGCATAAATACTTCACGCATTGCCTCTAAGTTAAACCTGACTGCTTTGCACCAAGCTACCAGAGGGTTAAGCACAGGGTAATTTAATGTCTTTTGTGGTTCACCCCGACAAGTATTGTGGTTGTTGCCGTCCACCCACCTCAATTAATAACCCAATTTCTTACAATGTTTCTTGCTTGTGGTTGTTTAATTGACTGTTTTTTCTTTGTATTCATCAGTGGGTGTGTTGGTTAAAAAAAAATTGCATATTCTAATTCTCATTTTAAATGAGTGAGGAGGTAACTGAGGGCGGAATCACTACCCAGGGAAAAAAGCAACACAAATATTGCAGGAGGGGGAGAAGCAAGAGGAGGGCATGGGTGGGGGAAGCAATACGGAGGGCGAGGGTTGGTAGGAGAAGAAACATGCTAGAGAGCAATGTGGAGCGGGCAGATGAAAGCAATGGGGGGGGAGTACAGAAGGTGAAGCGCAACACTTGGGAAGTGGGGAGATGCACATTGATGACAGAGAGCAGCATGGAGTTCAAGGGGAAAGAAGTACACAATGGAGATAGCTGGGAAAACATACACTCTGATGGAGTGCTAAACCGAAAAGAGAAAAGTGCTTGAAAAGCAAGTACTGGATGCATAGAAGCTAGCCAATCAAAAGTGATGGAAAAGAGGCAAACACCAGATTGACAAGCTGGGACATGAATAAGAACTGGGCAAATGAGAGTAAATGGAAAGCCAATCAGTGGTAAGCAATGGGCACGCTTCGATCTCCTGTATGTTCTTGTTAGGCTCAATATAACAGACAGCAAATGCAATGTCCACTAAGCGAGACCTAAAAAAACGAGAGGAAAATGCACTGTCGACATGAATCCAAAAACAGAAGAGCTCAACTAACTGAAACCCAATTGTGTGTTTACTCACAATGTAAATTACTAAAGACTACTATGGTATTGACTTCTGGGTGCCTCCTTGCATGTGAACAAAACTATGCCACTCCAACTAGCTCTAATTAGTGAGAGAAACACGTGCCAGCAGCTGTTTTTACTTACTCTATGCTGGCGTAGATTGCATTGTACCAATTCAGAGCAGTAATACTGTGTCTGGAATGATAAATGCTTTGCCATTTTCAGCTTGGCATGGCTAACACTCACTAATCCTAAACTTAAAGACTTTGCTGCACAAATGGCAAAAGGCACAGTCACTTTTCTAACAAACTTTCATCTGTGGCTCTATGCAAATAAAATGCTTGCACATTTTAGTAGAAGGTGAGCAGATTTAGAGCATTGTTAGTGTTGTAGATACTCGCCATGAAAAGGAACGGCTCTTCACCTCAAGACCGAGAACTAAGGACACCAAAAGACAGAGGGGCAGATTTACAAGGCCCTTGCGCCACTTTTGCGCCATTTTTAACATGGGAAAAGTGACGCAAAAGTGGCGCAAGGGGCTTGTAAATAAGCCCCAGAGTTCCTAGCTAACGTTGTGCATATTCTGTGTGCCACTCTATGTTAGCAAAAACTTGAATGTAATACTACTATTTAATAACATTTCCTTAATATATTTGTAAATGTACTTAAATTATGATCCTCCAAGATTCAAGAAAAGATATTTAACATCGGTTTCATATGTAAATATAGAACTATTGAGGACGACAAAAGAGGCGGCTAAGTTGTAGTAACGGCAACTTTAGAAGGGTTTCGAAACTGTCAGTTGTTTTATAGTGCAGATCAAGTTCTCAGTATTAAATTAGATTTATTCTGATTATATCTGCTGAGGAGATGGATGAAAAGATCTTGCAACCATAATCAAGCTGTTCTCCAAATTGCAAAAAGCAAATTTACTGAAAAATGATGAGACTTTGAAGAGAAGCATCAATCATCTGAAAAGTCATGAGATTTCCAATAACCCACAGTTAGTTGTAAACAATCATGAGGTTACTTAGCAGGATAAAGTTTACCTACTAAAAATGAGGATATGTGCTTGATAGCAGCATGTGACCTAATAATTATGTCAGCGGTAGCAGCAGCTATTCCCCTAAAATAATTAACTCCTGGTTGTCACAAGTTACTGATTTAAAAAATCTTGAGGCTTGTAATTGGCAAAAGTGGTGAACATGAAAGTTCTGGAGATTCATGGTTTATTGCACTGTTTTACATAAACAATCAAGAGCCTCATGATCAGGAGGGTTGTATGACAGAACAACGCATGACTAAACAACGCAAGCCTAAGCAGCGCGGAATCAACCACGATCACGTCTTTACTATATATGCCTTTACAACAAATTGTGTTGTAAAGGCTTAATCGGTAAAGGCATATGCGTGGTAAAAATCACACCCCAACCCCCCTGCCCTGAGTCCTAAAACCGGGCCTTCAGTTCTGCAATCCCACCTCCCCATCCCAAAAAACTACCCCCCCTCCTCTTGAGCCTTAAAACCTGGGCCGAGCCCAAAAAACTACCCCGACTCCAGCCCCCCGCCCAAAGCCCTAAAACTGGCCCCCAGCCCTGAAAACTTTTACCTCCCCTCCCTCCCTGAGCCCTAAAACCTAGCCCCCAGCCTAAAAACTAATCCTACCCCAGCACTCTGCCCTGAGCCCGAAAACCGGCCCTCAACCCTAAAAACTACTCTGAACCCCCTGCCCTGAGCCCTAAAACTCAGCCTCAGCCCTACTTACCAAGCCACGTCCCGGTACTTCCTGTCCGATCCTTCCTGTTCCTCTCCCCGCCTGTAGGAAGCTGGCTCTGTATATACTATACCAAAGTGAGGTATAGTGTGCACAGAGTCCAGTGGATCCCCAAAGGTAGGCAGAGGTAAAGTTAGATAGCACCTCACTCTCTATTTGTGATAGTGTGGTCGAGCAGTAAGGCAGTATCAGAGGACAGTGTTAAGCATTTGTTGTACCCACTCAATCAGCAAATGATTTCACACACTCAAAGACTGAACTTCAGACCAATTGGTTTTGTATAAAAAAAATTCTTTTAGTTATTTTATTTCCTAGAACCAAGCAAGCCTGGCACAGGTAAGTTGATAAATACTTTGCAGTAAATATACAGTTTGGAATGCAGTTGTAAATGTACTTTGAAATGGTTACAATTTGAATTACTGGTAATGCAATACTGTGGAATGCTGTACATATACTTTGTATCGATTTTGCAGAAAAAATTACAGGTAAGTTACTTTTACGTTACTTTTGAGATTACTTTTTCTACTCAGTGTGTTATGCCTAGGAATCACACTAGGACATTTCCTAGAGAAAAGGTAAGTGAAGTCAGTTTTGCACAATTGTTATTTTTCAGGTTTCCATACAAATCAACTTCACACTTAGAACATTTTTCAGAGAAAAACAGTCAATAGGTTCCTATGGAGAGAAATGAAGTTAACGGTTACCAGGTAAGTAATCGGTCTTTGGAGTTGAGCTTCTGCGGTTAGAACAAGGGTTCCCCCAGGGTCAAGGATGCACTCTCGTTACACCCTCAGCGGCACTAGGACGGCCGGGTGCAGAGTGCTGAGGCCCAATGTTATCCAATGGGGGATAGGGGGCCTCCGGTTGGTTGCTGCTGACGAGCAGGCCACTGGGTTGTGGGAGCAAAGCTCCTGGAATTTAGCTTAGGGCAAGTGGGGAAACAAAGTGGCACCAAAGGTGCACCCTCAGCGACATAGGGCGGCCGGGTGCAGGGTGCTGTTTCGACGTCGAGCGCCCTGTTGGTTTCAATGGGGAACCTCCGGTTTGCAAAGGCACTGCAGGCTTGGAGACGAAGGTCTTCCGGGTGCGACCACCACTTCGAGAGATAAGTTGGGAAGTTAGGGGTTGGTTAGGCACCGTCGGTTTGGGCACACAAGGCCGTGGGGCGTCGGGTGCAGGGTTGCCTTTCGGGGTCGGATCTTCTTACCAGCTCCTGGTCGCGGTTGGGGGGACCTTCTGGATGTAAAATGTAAGTCCGTTTTTATATAGCGCAGCTACTCACCCTTACGGGTCTCAAGGCGCTGGGGGCCGGAGTGGAAATTAAGTGAGCTATTGCCCAGAGTCACATGGTGCTGAGCTGAGCTGCCGCCGGAGCCGGGGATCGAACCGTGAACCCTGTGCTCCGAAGTCAGCTGCCCTGGCCGCTGCACCACACCTCTCCACTGGATCTAGGCTGCAGGCGTCGGCTGGAGGCTTGACGCAGGTCAGGGGTCGCCGGATCTCGGGTCAGGATTGCCGGGGTGACCACCTCGTGGTGTTTGCCCACTCGAGCTCGGGCCGTGGACGGCGGGTGCAGAGTGGGGCGGATCCGCGGTGTCCGGCCGGAGCCAGAGGTTGCAGATGAACAAATCCAGTGTTCACGGGAGACAAAGTCTTCGTGCTTGAAGGCAGGCAGGCCCTCCGGGGTTTTTGAGGTTGCTGGCTGCAGGACACACTGGGATTTCGCAGGAGCAGGTTCGAGGGGAAGACAGGCCGGTAGGGCTGGGGCCAAGTCAGTGGGCGTCTTATTCTTGTTAGCTGCTGCACGGCTGTTCAGTCCTTCTTCTTCTTCTTGTAGTTTCTTCTTGCCTGAGGAAGCAAGGTTCAGGGGTGCCCCTAAATACTAGATTTAGGGGCGTTACAGGTAGGTAAAAGGCAGGGACCAATGGGTCCCTTCCGTGGGGTGGGTACACCCCCTATTATGACACCCTCCAGTGGGAGGGGGGCATGAGCCTGTCCCTGGTTGGCTGAGTCCCCCCATCTTCAAGATGGCATGGACTGAGAGTTGTGCTTCACCTCGCCTCCCCCACCTGAGGGGTGGAGTTGGCAGAGGTGGGCACACCTCTCTTCCTCACTTGTTTTTCCGGCCGGTTCTCCCGCCCAAAGTGGGGGTCAGAACCAGTGGGGACCAGTTGCTGAGAGCAGCAAGTGGCCTGGGGAAGCTCACAAAGGCGGCAAGCCTTTGAAGTTTCCCCTTCGTGAACCCTGCCCATCCTGGGGGAGGAGGCCTGGCACCTCGTCCCAGGATGTGCATTGTTTCAGGCCCCAGAGAGCAGCAGGCTCTCGACCCAGGGGTCCAGAAACATGTCTGGTGGTGGCAGCTGAAAGCAGCCACTCAGCCTGGACACTAGTGGTAGGTTAGTTTTCAGGGGGCACCTCTAAGATGCCCTCTGTGTGCATTTTCCATTAAATCCCACACTGGCATCAGTGTGGGTTCAATGTGCTGAGAAGTTTGATACCAAACTTCTCAATTTTCAGTGTAGCCATTATGGTGCTGTGGAGTTCGTAATGACAAACTCCCAGCACCATATACTCTTATGGCAGCACTGCACTTACAATGTCTAAGAATGGACTTAGACACTGTAGGGGTACAGGGCTCATGCACCTGTACCCTCACCACTGGTATAGTGCACCCAGCTAGAGGGGTGACTGATCTATGCAAGGGCAGGGGGTTGTAGGCATGGCACACAGGGATGTGTGCCATGTCGACTCTTCACTTTGTTCTGCACCAAGACACGCAGCCTGCAAAGGCAGTGTGTGAGTGTAAGGGTACAGGACCTCTAAGGGTGGCTCAATAAGTGCTGCAGCCCTTAGAGGCCTTCTCTGGTCACAGTGCCCTGGGTACCTGTGGTACCATTTACCAGGGGCTGACCTGTGGCCAGAGATGCCAATTGGGTTTAGGCTTCCATGCCGTTTTAGGGAAAGAACATAGGCCCTGGGTACCTGATTAGCAGGAGCCCAGGGCACACTCAGTCAAAGTACATCAGCCATTCAGCAAAAGGTGGGGGCAACCATGCAGAAAGAGGGTACTTTCTCACACAGCACCCTCCCCCCCAACGAAAGAGGATGAGACTAACATTTCTCTAGAGAGTCTTCATTTTCTAAGTGGAAGAACCTGGAAAGTCCATCTGCATTGGCATGGGCAGTCCCAGGTCTGTGTTCCACTACAAAGTCCATTCCCTGTAGGGAGATGGACCACCTCAACAGTTTAGGATTTTCACCTTTCATTTGCATTAGCCATCTGAGAGGTCTGTGATCAGTTTGAACTAGGAAGTGAGTACCAAACAAGTATGGTCTCAGCTTCTTCAGGGACCAAACCACAGCAAAGGCCTCCCTCTCAATGGCACTCCAACGCTGCTCGCTTCTGCCTTCTGCTTATAAAAGCAACAGGTTGGTCTTGGCCTTCATCATTGGTCTGGAATAGGACCGCTCCTATCCCTAGCTCAGAGGCATCAGTCTGCACAATGAACTGCTTGGCATAGTCTGGAGCTTTGAGAATTAGTGCTGAGCACATAGCCTCTTTCAGGGTGTCAAAAGCCTTTTGACAACTAACTGTCCAGTTTACCTTTTTGGGCATCTTCTTGGAGGTGAGTTCTGTGAGGGGAGCCACAGTGGACCCATATACCTTCACAAACCTCCTGTAGTACCCAGTTAAGCCAAGGAATGCCCTGACTTGGGTTTGAGTTGTTGGAGCTGCCCAGTCCAGGATGGCCTGGATCTTGGGCTGTAAGGGTTGTACCTGGCCTCCATCAACAAGGTGGCCCAAGTACACCACAGTTCCCTGCCCTATCTGGCATTTGGATGCCTTGATAGTTAGGCCTGCAGTTTTCAGGGCATTTAAAACCTTCCCAAGGTGGATCAGGTGATCCTGCCAGGTGGAGCTAAAGACAGCGATATCATCTAGATAAGCTGCACTAAAGGACTCCAATCCAGCAAGGACTTGGTTCACCAACCTCTGGACGGTGGCAGGGGCATTCTTTAAACCAAAGGGCATAATAGTAAACTGATAATGCCCATCAAGTGTGGATAATGCTGTCTTTTCTTTTGCTCTGGGGGCCATGCCAATTTGCCAGTACCCTGCAGTTAAGTCAAAGGTACTTAGAAATTTGGCTGCACCCAATTTGTCTATCAACTCATCTGCTCTTGGGATAGGGTGAGCATCTGTCTTGACGACAGAGCTGAGTCCTCTATAGTCCACACAGAACCTAATTTCTCTCTTTCCACCATGTGGATGAGGTTTGGGGACTAGAACCACTGGGCTGGCCCAGGGGCTCTCCGAGGGTTCAATAACCCCTCACTCCAGCATCTTGCTGACTTCAGCTCTGATGCTTTCCTTGACTTGATCAGACTGTCGATAGATTTTGTTTTTGACAGATGAACTGTCACCAGTGTCCACATCATGGGTACACCAGTTTGTCTGACCAGGGGTCAAGGAAAAGAGCTTTGCATACTGCTGCAAGACTTGCTTGCAATCAGTCTGCTGTTGGGCAGAGAGGGTGTCTGAAAAGACAACTCCATCCACTGACCCATCTTTTGGGCTGTATGAGAGGAGGTCAGGGAGAGGTTCACTCTCTGTCTCCTGATCCTCATCAGTCACCATCAGCATGGTGATGTCAGCCCTGTCATGAAAGAGCTTCAGGCGGTTCACATGGATAACCCTTTTGGGTGTCCTGTTTGTGCCCAGGTCAACCAAGTAGGTGACCTCACTCTTTTTTCTAGGATAGGGTAAGGGCCACTCCATCTGTCCTGGAGTGCCCTTGGTGCCACTGGCTCCAAAACCCACACCTTTTGCCCAGGTTGAAATTCAACCAGTGCAGCTTTTTGGTCATAACAGTGCTTCTGAAGCTCCTGGCTGGCCTCAAGATTTTTGGATGCCTTTTCCATGTACTCCGCCATTCTGGACCTTTGCCCAAGCACATAGTCCACAATATCTTCTTTGGGTTCTTGGAGAGGCTTCTCCCAACCCTCTTTTACAAGACAGAGCGGTCCCCTCACAGGATGGCCAAACAGAAGTTCAAAGGGGGAAAACCCTACTCCCTTCTGTGGCACTTCTCTGTAAGCGAAAAGCAGGCATGGTAAGAGAACATCCCATCTCCTTTTGAGTTTTTCAGGGAGCCCCATAATCATGCCTTTCAATGTCTTGTTGAATCTGTCAACAAGGCCATTGGTTTGTGGGTGATAGGATGTAGTAAACTTGTACTGCACTGCACACTCTTTCCACATGTGTTTTAGGTAAGCAGACATGAAGTTGGAACCTCTGTCAGAAACCCCATCCTTAGGAAACCCTACCCTGGTGAAGACACCAATGAGGGCCTTGGCTACTGCAGGAGCTGTAGTAGTCCTAAGGGGAATTGCTTCAGGGTACCTAGTGGCATGATCCACTACCACTAGAATGAATTTGTTCCCTGATGCTGTGGGAGGTTCAAGTGGACCCACTATGTCCACACCTACCCTTTCAAAGTGAACCCCCACCACAGGCAGTGGTATTAGGGGGGCCTTTGAGGGGCCACCTGTCTTGCCACTAGCCTGACAGGTTACACAGGAACTGACAAACTCCTTTACTTTTTGGTGCATCTGGGGCCAGTAAAAGTGGCTAACTAGCCTTTCCCAAGTCTTGGTTTGGCCCAGATGTCCAGCTAGGGGGATGTCATGAGCTAAAGTTAGGAGAAACTCCCTATACTTCTGAGGCACTACCACTCTCCTACTGGCTCCAGGTTTGGGGTCTCTGACCTCAGTGTACAGTAGTCCCCCTTCCCAATAAACTCTGTGGGTACCACTGACATCTCCCTTTTCCTGTGCAGCAGCTTGCTGCCTCAGGCTTTCAAGAGTTAGACAGTCCTGCTGTCCAAGGCACAGCTCTTCCCTAGAGGGTCCCCCTGGGCCTAAGAGTTCAACCTGGTAAGGGTCAAGCTCCATGGGCTCAGTTCCCTCTGCGGTGTCCAAGTCCTCTCCCTGAGGAGAGGGGTCCTGATCCTTTTGCTGTACAGAAGCTGGTTCCCCAGTCTTCTTACCTTTCCTCTTGGAAGGTTGGGCCATACTTTCAGGCTCCAACACTTCTTTTTCACCCTGTCTCTTGCTCTGTGCTCTTGTTTTTACACACACCAATCGAGGGATATCCAGCATTGCTGCATGGGTTTTCAGTTCAACCTCAGCCCATGCTGAGGTTTCCAGCTCATTGCCAAGCAGACATGCAGCGGGTAGCTTTGGAGAGACCACTACCTGTTTCAGGCCAGTAACCCTCCCCCCAGTCTAATGTCACCATAGCCATGGCATGGTTAGTGGTAACACTGTCAGCATTGGTGACTGGGTAAGTTCTCCCAATCTAGTATTGCTCAGGGGAAACCAGTGTGTCTCTCACCATAGTGACACTGGCACCTGTATCCCTCAGAGCTTCTATCCTAGTTCCATTAATCCAAGGGTTTTGTAAGTACTTTTTTAAGTTGGGTGGCCACACAGCTACAGTGGCAAACTCAACTTCCCCTTCTGAAACTAGAACTGCTTCAGTGTGCAACCCGATTTGCTCTTGGCACACTGTTGATCCTATTTGGAGACTTGCTACCCCAGGAGTAGCTGTAGTAGGACTAGGGGCCTTCTTGTTTGGGCAAGCAGCATCTCCAATTAAGTGCCCAAACTTCTTACAGTTGTTACACCAGGCCTTTAAAGGATCAAAGTTCTTTCCCCTGTACCTATTAATGGACTGGGAAGTGTTTTGGGACCCACCCCCCTGTGCAGGTTTTTGGGGCCCTTTAGAAGACTCAGGCTTTTTATCTTGGGGGTTCTCACCACCTTTCCCCTGGGGAGGTTTTGTAACCCCTTTCTTTTGGTCACCCCCAGTGGTTGTTTTTGTCACCCTTGTCTTGACCCAGTGGTCTGCCTTCTTTCCCAATTCTTGGGGAGAAATTAGACCTCGGTCTACCAAATGCTGATGTAACTTTTCATTTGTGCAATTACTTAAAATATGTTCTTTCATAAACAGACTGTAAAGTCCATTGAAATCATGCACATTGTGTCCAGTTAACCAACCATCTATTGTTTTAACTGAGTAGTCTACAAAGTCAATCCAGGATTGATTTTGGGTTTTGTGAGCCCCCCTGAATCTAATTCTATATTCCTCAGTTGTGAGTCCAAATCCCTCAATCAGAGTTCTCTTCATAAGGTCATAAGACCCAGCATTTGCCCCTGCAAGGGTCAGGAGTCTGTCTCTGCACTTACGAGAGAACAGTTCCCAAAGGAGTGCCCCCAGTGTGACTTCTTCACTTTTCTCATTTCACAAGCCCTCTCAAAGGCTGTGAACCATTTTGTGATATCATCACTCTCTTCATATTTAGGGACAATCCCTTTGGGGATTTTAGGATCATAAGATTGCTCTTTATCCTTATTGAGTAAATTGCTGCCACCATTGATGGGTGCTAGGCCCATCTCTGCTCTCTCTGTCTCTTTCTAGAGCCAGCAGCCTGGTCTCTAGATCCAGTCTTTTGGTCAGCCTTACTAAAAGGCTGTCCTCCTCATTGAGGCTGTCCTCAATGTCCTCAGTGGTACCTGATCCACCTGTGTGGGCTCTAGGTACTGAGAGGTTGATTCTTGGAGTCAAGGGTACTTGGACCCTTTTCTCCCTAGGAAGTGGAGTGGGTTGATCTACCAGATCATCCCCTTCCACTCCTTCCTCATCTGACTGGTCTTCACCATTTTCAGATGGGTGGTCCTTAGCATACTCAGCCAACGGCTCCTGGAGCTTTTGTTTGGTGGGATGGGACCCCATAGTTATGTTTTTAAGTTTGACAGTGTTAAGCATTTGTTGTACCCACTCAATCAGCAAATGATTTCACACACTCAAAGACTGAACTTCAGACCAATTGGTTTTGTATAAAAATATTCTTTTATTTATTTTATTTCCTAGAACCAAGCAAACCTGGCACAGGTAAGTTGATAAATACTTTGCAGTAAATATACAGTTTGGAATGCAGTTGTAAATGTACTCTGAAATGGTTACAGTTTGAATTACTGGTATTGCAGTACCGTGTAATGCTGTACATATACTTTGTATCGATTTTGCAGTAAAAATTACAGGTAAGTTACTTTTACGTTACTTTTGAGATTACTTTTTAGATTATTTTTTCTACTCGGTGTGATATGCCTAGATATCACACTGGGACATTTCCTAGAGAAATGGTAAGCAAAGTCAGTTTTGCACAATTGTTATTTTTCAGGTTTCCATACAAATCAACTCCACACAACATTTTTCAGAGAAAAACGGTCAATAGGTTTCTATGGAGAGAAATTAAGTTAACGGTTACCAGGTAAGTAATCGGTCTTTGGAGTTGAGCGTCTGGGGTTAGAACAAGGGTTCCCCCAGGGTCAAGGATGCACTCTCGTTACACCCTCAGCGGCACTAGGGCGGCCGGGTGCAGAGTGCTGAGGCCCAATGTTATCCAATGGGGGTAGGGGGCCTCCGGTTGGTGGCTGCTGACGAGCAGGCCACTGGGTTGTGGGAGCAAAGCTCCTGGGCTTTAGCTTAGGGCAAGTGGGGAAACAAAGTAGCACCAAAGGTGCACCCTCAGCGACACTAGGGCGGCCGGGTGCAGGGTGCTGTTTCGACGTCGGGCGCCCTGTTGGTTTCAAAGGGGAACCTCCGGTTTGTAAAGACACTGCAGGCTTGGAGACGAAGGTCTTCTGGGTGCGACCACCACTTCAAGAGGTAAGTTGGGAAGTTAGGGGTTGGTTAGGCACCGTCGGTTTGGGCACACAAGGCTGTGGGGCGTCGGGTGCAGGGGTGCCTTTCGGGGTCGGATCTTCTTACCAGCTCCTGGTCGCGATTGGGGGGACCTTCTGGATTTAGGCTGCAGGCGTCGGCTGGAGGCTTGAGGCAGGTCAGGGGTTGCCAGATCCCAGATCAGGATCGCCGGGGTGACCTCCTCGTGGAGTTTGCCCGCTCGGGCCGTGGACGGCGGGTGCAGAGTGGGGCGGATCCGCGGTGTCCGGCCGGAGACAGAGGTTGCAGATGAACAAATCCGGTGTTCACAGGAGACAAAGTCTTTGTGCTTGAAGGCAGGCAGGTCCTCCGGGGTTTTCGAGGTTGCTGGCTGCAGGACACACCGGGATTTTGCAGGAGCAGCTTCGAGGGGGAGACAGGCCGGTAGGGCTGGGGCCAAGTCAGTGGGCGTCTTCCTCTTGTTAGCTGCTGCACGGCTGTTCCATCCTTCTTCTTGTAGTTTCTTCTTGTCTGAGGAAGCAAGGTTCAGGGGTGCCCCTAAATACTAGATTTAGGGGCGTTACAGGTAGGTAAAAGGCAGGGACCAATGGGTCCCTTCCGTGGGGTGGGTACACCCCCTATTATGCCACCCTCCAGTGGGAGGGGGGCATGAGCCTGTCCCTGGTTGGCTGAGTCCCCCATCTTCAAGATGGCGTGGACTGAGAGTTGTGCTTCACCTGAGGGGTGGAGTTGGCAGAGGTGGGCACACCTCTCTTCCTCACTTGTTTTTCCCGCCGGTTCTCCCGCCCAAAGTGGGGGTCAGAACCAGTGGGTACCAGTTGCTGAGAGCAGCAAGTGGCCTGGGGAAGCTCACAAAGACGGCAAGCCTTTGAAGCTTCCCCTTCGTGAACCCTGCCCATCCTGCGGGAGGAGGCTTGGCACCTCGTCCCAGGATGTGCATTGTTTCAGGCCCCAGAGAGCAGCAGGCTCTCGACCCAGGGGTCCAGAAACATGTCTGGTGCTGGCAGCTGAAAGCAGCCACTTAGCCTGGACACTACTGGTAGGTTAGTTTTCAGGGGGCATCTCTAAGATGCCCTCTGTGTGCATTTTTCATTAAATCCCACACTGGCATCAGTGTGGATTTAATGCGCTGAGAAGTTTGAAACCAAACTTCTCAGTTTTCAGTGTAGCCATTATGGTGCTGTGGAGTTCGTAATGACAAACTCCCAGCACCATATACTCTTAATGGCAGCACTGCACCCTACAATGTCTAAGAATGGACTTAGACACTGTAGAGGTACAGGGCTCATGCACCTGTACCCTCACCACTGGTATAGTGCACCCAGCTAGATGGGTGACTGATCTATGCCAGGGCAGTGGGTTGTAGGCATGGCATACAGGGATGTGTGCCATGTCGACTCTTCACTTTGTTCTGCACCAAGACACGCAGCCTGCAGTGTGTGAGTGTCAGGGTACAGGATCTCTAAGGGTGGCACAATAAGTGCTGCAGCCCTTAGAGGCCTTCTCTGGTCACAGGGCCCTGAGTATCTGTGTTACCATTTACTAGGGGCTGACCTGTGACAAGAGAGGCCAATTGGGTTTAGGCTTCAATGCAGTTTTAGGGAAAGAACATAGGCCCTGTGTACTTGATTAGCCGGAGCCCAGGGCACACTCAGTCAAAGTACATCAGCAATTCAGCAAAAAGTGGGGGCAACCATGCAGAAAGAGGGCACTTTCTCACACCGCCCATCCGCTCTGAAATAGAGCGCGGACTGCCTTAATAACGCATATGTGTGGTTAAGGCAAGCATTCTTGCGTTGTAACGGCATGTGTGGTTTAGCACGCGTTGTTAATGCTATTTCCCGATCAGGACTAGTGATAAATAAGAAGTTTTGCGGAGAGCCTAACATTGCAAAAAAACACATTGCAGTAAGTCAGTATAACTGTAATTATGAGTAATGGTAACCAACGGCATGTACCACGATGAATAATGAGGCCCAATTAATGATTTGTACCATTTCACGAGTTAAAACAGTATGAGCATTGAATCATCAAGAGCTGAACTTAACATCCTTCAGCACGGAGAAGCCCTGAAAAGCTGTTACTTAGGCATTACTTCGAATTAGAGAAGGGAAACTCTGTGGGCTGATGTCACCTCCCTCTGGTCTGCCAACACTCACCAACACATGAGACAAAGCATGACACCCAATCCATTTCGACTGACCAGCATCTTACTGCTGAGGAATTCTCATCCCATAAGGGTACATCAGATAATGATCAATCAGACTGTTTACGTTCCATTTGCATAGGAAATGGTCCTAGTGTAGAGGCTCCACCCTATGAGGACTGTAGACATTGAAGACGCACCTTACTTTTAGACAACCATGTTGGACCAGCTCCCACAGTTGATAGCCGGGATAATCAAGAGGTAGAGCATTCAGTTGTTCCTCAATGCAAAAGAAAGCAGTAGTCTTGGGTTCCCATAAAAACCGAGCCATTTTATCATGGACGAATAAAAAGCATTTAAAGAAATTAATAAAAAATCTAGTTTGGTGCAAGGATTTTCATTTGCAAATATCAGGTCTACCTTACCTAATGAGAAACACTATCCTTTGTTTCTAAGAGCAAAAGTAATTAGTAATAGAAACTCGTCAAGTGCTGTAAAAGAAAGTGAGGACTGTGCTATGTTGTATAGAGTTTATGAAGGGGGCAAAAAAAGAACAGAGACTAGATTCTAGTAGTCGTACCATGTGCTTACTCTTCCACAACCAGGTCCGAAAAGGCCACACTAATACCGTACTTCTTTTCCGACTTCTGTATCATATTTACTTATTACTCTACATTGTGTAAAGAAAATCTCTTTGTACTGGAGTGCTGCAAAGTGGAGAAAAGGTGATAATAAAAATCTGTAAATATATAAAAAATATAGATGGGTAACAGTGAATAACAGGATTTGTTTGAACAAGTGATACTGAGTGATAAACCTTTTTTGTATCCCAATGTTGCTATGTCACAGCAGTGAATACCCAGATTTTTAATCTGTTATTTGCACTAGTCACGCGCCGTGAGAGCCATACATAACGTGTAGAGTTTTAGACGAGTAACAGTGAATAACATGGATTTGTTTTTCCAAGGGGTTTTCAGTGAGCTCAAACAGAGAACAAGAAAAAAGTGAAGCCCACGCAAAGAATCTGCCCCTGCTTTCAAGTGCTATGCAGGGGCAGAGGAAGTATGGGAGAGCCATACATAACATGGTCCCTCTTCCCTGTCCTGAAGGTAAAAAACAGGTACCTGGCCGCTTGGAACCCACCACCCTTTGTTCCTTCTTTCCATCTCCCCTCCCGAAGCTATGTTCTCTGCTCTCCATCAGAGCTGAGAGTAAGAGCTTCACTGACAGGCTCTCGGAGTACCTGTCAGAGCTGCCTGGAATTCCTTTATGACGTAGCAACAGTGGGAAACATTTGCAGTGAATAACTAGATTTTAAATATGTTATTTATGATAGAGGTTTCTAATAGAATCCATACGTGACAAAGTCTTATAGATGGGTAACAATGAATTATGGGAATGTTTTTCACTGACTGGTTCTGAGTGACACCGAATAGACGCGAGCGGAGCTCGAGTTGTCTATGGTGTTACTCAGAAACCCTCAGTAAAAAACATCTGTGTAATTCACTTTTTACCAATCTCTACGTTTATGTGTGACCCCCAAAATCATTAGTCCCTGCTCTCAGCTGCTGTACAGGGGCACAGGAGTAATGGGGGAATAATACATAACGTGGGCACTCCCTGGACCAAATTTGAAAAAACATACCTTACCTTCTATCCTAACGTACCCCCACCGACTTCCCTGCCTTCCTTACCCCTCCAGCAGCTGTGTTTTCTGCTTTCAGTCAATGCAAACAAACAGTGCTTCGCTGACGGGCTCCCAAACAGCCATGGCAGCCTGGCACCCAAGGCATTTATGATGTAGCAACAGTGGGTAATGAGTTTTGTTATCAGCTGTTGCTACGTCATAGCAGTGAGTTCCCGGATTTCGATTCTGCTGTTGACGATGGAGGCTTCATATAGAAGTCATGCATAACAAATTAGCAGTGATGTTGTGGTATGTGCTAGTTCTGAGACCAGGGCCGGACTGAGAACCAAAACCGGCCCTGGCAAAGTGCTCAGCCGGCCCCCGGGGCTTGGGGGGGGTGCGGCCGAGCTGTTTGCCAGGGCCGGTTTCGGCCGATTTTGTTACAGGGGCCGATATTGCAGCTATGCTGCAAAAACGGCCCTGTAACAAAAACGGCCCCCAGGGGCCCAAAATCGACCCCCACCCTAGCGGCCCACCGGGGAAACGCCCGGTGCCCGCTATGGCCAGTCCGGCCCTGTCTGAGACTGTTTCTATTTCCCTTGCAGGCGGCACATAAGGCTGGTCTCCCATCAGCAGAGGCGCAAAGGCTGCTGGGACTGTGCGCGACACCAGAGGTCAAGGATCGGCTGAAACAGACGACGGAGGAGGCCCTAAATTATGGGGTATGAAAGATGTGTGGTGAGCAGAGTGAGAATGGTAGAACAAGTGGTGATCTGGCTACATGGGACAGAGCAACATAATCAAGAAATGTGAGGGGGGAGTAGATTGAGAAGGGAAGAGTAAGGGATGAGGGAAGCAATGCAAAAGAGTAATTAAAGGAAAATGTCCAGCGCAGGTATAGAAATATTGAATGAAGAGGAAAAATACAAAGGGAAAGAAAGGTAGTGAAGGAGGGTGGGATGGAAAAGCAGATAAAGAATGAATCGAGATTAAAGAGACGTGAGGTATAAGTTAGTGTTAAAGAGAAGAATGAAACAGACGAGGTGAGGAAAGAGAGCGGAGGAAGCTGACAGGATTGTGCAACAGTGGGTATCCGAGGGCACTATCCGTTCGCTGCATGCCTTTTGTCATTTCATATTTCTTACTATGCTCTGACCCCTCGCTCTGCTCTTCCTTGTATCCCCAGGCATTTGGGATGCCCATTATGGTTGCCCATGTGGATGGCAAACCACACATGTTCTTCGGTTCGGATAGGTTTGAGCTTCTGGCTGACCTGCTGGGTGAGTGAAACAGCATCCTCTGTGAGCCCATTAATAGACATAAGATAGTATGTCTGTAATAGTCCCAAAGGCCGATTCACAATTATACTACATTGAAAGTTGAAAATGTGCTCCTATGGGCTCGATTGGAGAAAGGTTCATACTTGGATGGGCTCAGCAATTAATCCTAGGACTGAGACAGGACTAGTGCTCACTTGGTTTAACTTGAAGTTTACAGAATGTATATCAAGTGTACATTTTAGCACAGGTAAATGTAAAGCAGTGGTCTTCAAACTTTTAATGCTGCCCCACTTCCAACCCCTCTGCATAACACGCTCTTCCCCCCAAAAAAATAATCGCCCCCCCTGAATTATTTTCTAGCCAAAATACAAATAACAAAAGATGTTAGTGATGTGGTATGTACTGATGGTGATGTATAAGGGGTTTGCAGTTCCTAATGAAGTATGAGTGTCTATGTAGGTCCACAACTGTTCTGGAGGGTACGCTGAGGCGTGACTCTGCAAGAATCAAATGCCCTCCCACACCTGGATGGGTGTAATGCTTCATCATAGGGCGTTTGCTCCTCGTCGGCCGGCGCTGCAATGCCCGAAGGCCACCCTCAATGGAGGCTCTTTGTCGGAGATCTTCTTGTACGCCGTTTGGTGATGTGCGGTGTGGGGGCTTAAGGAGTAGATTGGTGTTCAAGTGTGAAGGTGTGAAGTCAAAATTAGGAAAAGAGGTACTTCTCAGGACAAACTTTAATGTGTTCTCTTAAATATATTAAAAATATGTGATGCTATCTATTAGACTTTAGTTATCTTAGATAGCTATAGGTCAACATGTTTCTAGCTTCCGTGTAGTCATAACAATGATCTAGTAGCTATTCATCAGGACCAATATTAACCTAATCTACATTGTGATTGGAGTTTTAATGTATATGTTCATGGATTTTCTCCCAATCACACATACCTCAGTTATGGTATTGATTTTTGATTTTTTTAGCGATGACCTGTAGTTCAAAGACACACAGTAAACAATAAAAATACAATTAAACACTTCCATATCATTATTCCAATGTTGTTGGCAGATCGCAAATAGTGAATCACATGCTTATTTTACACCAAATACCTGCTTTGCTGTTTGCACCAATCGCATGCTCTGTGTTGAATCAAATTATGCCACCTATACATGTTAAAAAACACCACAAGATGAACACAACATATATAAAAAGTCCATTACAATTAGTAACTCACCCTAATTGGTTAAGATTCGACACTTCTCGAGTTGTGCCCAATGGCACGCCGTTAACATGCTGAAAAAAGCAATCAAAGTCGGGGTCAATTGACCCTACTTGATTCTGAATAGAGAAAGAGTTCTGTTCTTCTATGCGGGGTCGGCTATGCCATACTTACAGTTTGGTAAGGACTGGCTCTCTGGACGACCTACCCTCGTGTGCCAACTCGGAAGTGCCAGCACACAGGTCGGTTTGCAGTATTTAACTTGTTGCTGGTGGATTAGAGTGGGGATTTGAATTTAACCAAACTGGTATTGTCCGTTTTTAATTTTTCTTGGTGAGACAATTTCTTTCAAAATATTTGTCTAAAAGCATTTTTTCAGGGCAAGCCGGCGCCTGTTCAAACAAATACATGCCTACGGAATCCATCGACCTTCATCTCCAGCATGGCTATGATACCACACGAATTGATAACATTTGAACAGGCTGTTCTTAAAGAAGTAGGGAATCAGTGCTGCACCCCAGTTTTCCAGAACATGTCTAATAAAGAACTTGAAGCAATAAAAGTACTAGCCAATGACAAAAAAATGACAATCAAACAAGCCGATAAGGCAGGTGCAACCGTCATTATGGCTGCCGCAGATTACGAAAATGAGTGTCATCGCCGATTGGCTGATCGCAAATACTACACCCCCATCAGACATGATCCCACATCAAGGTTGAGAACACTGATAGTTTTGATTGTTTCGACAGCCAAACCACAAGGGTGGATCACAAAACACGAGGCCGAATTCTTAGTAAACAAAGACCCTAGAATCTCTTACTTGTATACCCTGCCAAAAATTCACAAAGGAATCTCCCCACCACCAGGCAGACCCATAGTTTCAGGGATCAATTCACTTTTGGTACTGCTTTCTAAGTTCTGCGATCAATTTTTACAACCTTATGTGAAAAAGACTCCTTCCTACATCCAAGTAAGCCTGGGCGTAGTTCGCGAAGTAGCGCTACGCGAAGGTACGCAAAGTGCAGTTCGCACTACGCGAGCTACGCGTAGCACTACGCGAACTGCGTAGTGCACTGTTCGCAATGATTGCACAGTGCCGGATGCTTGTCCGCACTGTGCAATCATTGAAAACGGCATCTTGCACAGTGCGAGCTGTCTTTACTGCCGCTCGAGTAGATTTTTACTCGAGCGGCAGCTTTCTCAACGCAAACTGGTAGTTTCTCATCGCGAGCGGTCGCGAGCATACGCGACTACTCGCAATGAGAAACCTGACCTCCCCGCGTTGAGAATCTCGCCGGGAGGTTTATTTTCCACGCTCGCGATCGGCAACTTGATGTTGCTGATCGCGAACGAGGAAAAAGTCTCGCCAGGATGTCATTTTGCTTGCTCGCGGTCGCCAACTTGACGTTGAGGACCGCGAGCAAGCAAATGATGACCGTTGCACTACGCTACGCGTGTTTGCACTGTGCTACGTGCAATTCGCGTTGTGCAAAGTAGCGCAAACTTCGCAAACTACGCGAGCGTAGCGTAGTGCTTTGCCCAGGGTTACATCCAAGACACATGGGGCATAATGAACATAATAAAATCCAACAACACACATCAGATAAACTTATTGGTCACCCTAGATGTGGAGGCACTTTACACAAATATACCACAACAAGCGACTCTAGAAGTCATAGAAAATACATTACTAGCAGCAGAGCAGAAGAGTGGACCTCAAACACACCCATCAGCTCCATCATGGAGTGTGCCACTTTGGCCCTCACGGAAACATTTTTTTAATACGGAACACAGTTATACCAACAAACCCAGGGTACTTTCATGGGAAGTACCTTAGATGCTAGTGTAACTTGCCTGTACATGTCACACTTTGAGGAACGCAAAAACAACAAGTGATGGACAGAATGCAGAACAATGTCGTACATTCACCCCAGTACAGAGATCTGGGCCTAAATCCATCGTTTTTGCTCACCATGCCATTTCCAGTTTGGACCCAGCCATATGCAAATCAGTCTTGACCCTGCGCCCAATGGGAACAGTCCAGCCCGAACTGCCAGGCCAGGTCCTCCCTGGACTGGAAACAAGCATCCTAGGACCGGTTTCGGGCTTTCAGCCCTCATCAGCCAGGATAGCTTGACTCCAGTGGCATGGAGAGCACGGGACCCACGTCTGGGCATACCCGTCCCACTCGGGGTGACAAATGCAAAAACAACAAGTGATGGACAGAATGCAGAACAATGTCGTACATTCACCCCAGTACAGAGATCTGGGCCTCAATCCATCGTTTTTTTGCTCACCATGCCATTCCAGTTTGGACCCAGCCATATGCAAATCAGTCTTGACCCTGCGCCCAATGGGAACAGTCCTGGCTGGCTGATGACGGCTGTAAGCCAGAAACCGGTCCCAGGATGCTTGTTTCCGGTCCAGGGAAGACATGGCTTGGCAGTTCGGGCTGGACTGTTCCCATGAGGCACAGGGTCAGACTGATTTGCATATGGCCATGTCTGAACTGGGGTGGCGGAGTGAGCTAAAGAATGATGATGGATTAAACCCAGATCGGTTGACTGGGGGTGAGTGCTTGCAATGTCAACACTCCGTCCATCATCCCCTTTGGTTTTACACTTTGAGGAACAACACATCTATAATACAACCAATCCATATGACTCAAACATCCTCCTATGGCGTAGGCTTATAGACGATGTCCTTATTTTCTGGAGCGGGGATATAACAACTTATGAAACCTTTTGCACATGGGTCAATATTCTTGACCCGTATTTGAAATTATCAATAACCATCACAGATAAGGAACTACCATTCCTAGATCTGATGATAAAGAAAAAGGAAAATGAGATAATAACCAGTACATACAAGAAGCCAACAGACAAACTCTCTGCTACTTTACGGCAGCCACCATCCAAAAGCTCTACGTGATAATTTGCCTTATGGACAGTTCTTACGTATACAACGCAACTGCAACACAGTTAAGGATTTTGACACGCAATCACAAACACTAGTGGAAAATCTTGAGACCAGACAATACCCTAAGCACCATGTAAAAACAGCACGCAAACGAGCACGGAATTGCGATAGGGAGACACTACTAGAACCAAGGATAAGACAGAAATAAGATATTCTCACTTGTGTCATTACCTTTACATCACAATCCAACCAGATACGTAAGATTAATAACAAGCATTGGCCAATCTTAAAAACAGGACATTTGTCTCTCCCACCACCAAGATTCGCATTCAAACGTACAAAAAACTTGAAGGACATGTTAATACACACACGTCCACGAGACAGGAAGGTGCCAGACCAAAGACCATTGTGGGACCTTCCCCTGGTGGTAGGTCACTTCCCCTGTGGATCGTGGGTAGCTTGCGCCTCCACAATCACAAGCAGAGAGGAACAACTCAGGACACTTGTACTTCAATAGGAACTACATACCCCTTATACATACGGAGGAGGCCCCATGAAATAAATGCCTTTGAACTTTGCATTCTTCGTGTGCGTGCTCTCTTCCTCATGGAGTAGAGTTTTCTTTGGATAGTTTTCAGTGTCGGCGGTTGGCACTGTTCACGCACCACCAGTCGTTTTTTGGGCTTCTCAATTGACCGCAGTTGGGATTAAGGAGCATGGGAATGCTAATCTGATTAGCCCCCAGGGATTCCGCAGGAAAGAGGAACAAGCATTGGCATAGCCAATAGGTCTCGCTTTTGGGACCTTATAAGTATTTAGTTATGCAGCACAATATCCTTGGTGCAACAACATCAACTGTTGCATGGGTAAACACTTATAAGGTCCCAAAAGTGAGACCTATTGGCTATGCCAATGCTTGTTTCTCTGGATTTCCCTTCTCTTTTGAAACGCAGGAGCAGCAACATTGTCGTGGTGTCACCAGGGCTTTAAGTGGAAGCTTTTTCAATATTATATACAAGCCATAGTTGCTGCTTATTTATCATATGCAACTAACAACCATTGACAAAGCCAATAGTCCTGACTGGTTGTAGGTATGATGTTACTTGTTGTATAATATATCCGGATGTAATGACAGAAACAGCAAAATACAAGTCGGGCGGCACACTATGGCTAAGCACAGGTTTTTAGCTTACGTGTTTTTAAGCCACGCCCTTAATTACATTGGCCACGCCCCTTCGAGAGACCCCCCCAGTTTTTTCATCCCACTTAAAGCCCTGAACACACCCAATGCTGTCCAACAATTCCTCTTCTGTGGATAACACAGTAAGGCCCGCACTCTCGGAATACTCGTATGGTATTTTCCCTTTGAAAGGCATTTTCCCAACATGTAATTAAAGCACCAGGTGTGTCTTTGTACCCAGTGAATGTTCTTGGTACCTTTGCTGGAAAGGGATGGGAGATCTGCGGCTGTCTATTAATGAGAGGAGTGTAGCCACGCCCTTGCTCTGGTTGGGGCAGTGATAGGGTTAAGCTGCGCAGCCTCTTTGCACTGACGCCCGAACCCCGATGATTCTCCAAAATACCAGGCACGTGACGCAAGCATCTTTGCTCTGAGAGAAATCCAAACGGGTTTCAAAGCTTTCTTAAATACTAAAATAGACCAGCCGAAATGTAATGAGTTAAAACTTGGAAAGATGACATGTTTTAATGCTGAAAACCGGCTAGACTGTGTTTCGATCCAGCATTTACAAAGCAAATATTTACAGTCACTGAATTGTGTGCAGGCTGAAGTTTAAATAGGGGTTTTTATTAGAAGTATTTGGAAGTAAGGTGCTACTGGCATGAACGAGGATAAAGGTACGGAAAAGTCTGCAAAAAACGACAGGCAGCGCGTGGCCATTTAGTAAATATTTGCACAGCCACGCCAACAAGTGCTGTGTAATGGACTGCCTGCAAAACACCGATAATTGTTAACTAGAACAACTTTAAATGGAATAATTATTTTTAAAGGAAACAGATAAGCAGAGATCCGGTTCAGACGCGTGCGTGGCTTTTAGGGCAGAGCCTGCTCGAGGAGCACGCTTGTGACCTACATACCAGAGGAGAGAAGTCCGACGGAACGCTAACTTGCCTGTGCCCATTACCTGCCTGCTTCTACACCCTACGAACAGTGACGAGGTGAGGTCTCTCCGGATACCCCGCAGAAGGGCTTCCGGATATAAGCAGATTCCTGAGCGGCACATCTCACCTCTGTTCTCGTGCAGCACCTGCACCTCCACCTCCTCGCGGACACTCAGACTTGTTACGAGGAGTGAACCGATTGGCTGCGCCGTTTGCGACTCGGAGTCACTTTGGAGCTCGGGGTGTGTGAGCCTGTAGCGTTAAATTACAGCTCCACAGGTGGCATGGCAGTACAGGGGCTAGTTCCCCTTTTATTTATGGTTGCAGCCTGACGTTGCCGCGAATGTTTGCTTCTCCAGCGGTTAATGCAACAGAAAGACTAAGTGAGTAATTCTGATTATTTTTTTAACTCAGCAAGTGGATTAAGTAAAGCTAATCTGGTAATGAGAACGGATTGTGTTAATGGATTAATTTCGAAAGCAATGGCTAGAACCGCAGGAGATACAATAGAATTAACCCTCTGCCAGCTGTCAACGCCTTACAAGGTCAACACGAATCGTGTTTACGTATTGAAGTCAGCTCTGCGGTGCATTCTTGTTTGTAAGGTGCTAGTGAGGTCATATGTAGGATGTTTCAGTAAAATAAAGTTGAGGCTCTGGATTTACCACGCTGTAGGGGGTTAAGGTGTTGCGATTCAATTCTAAACAAAATATGCATGCTACCGAAAAACGAGCACTTTAAAGGGAGGACATGTAATAGTGATTGACGTTCAAAGGGAATTTGTGTCTAGTGGTTAAGGTGCCAATTTATCAACCCGAGGATCTGCGTTCGAACCCCTGGCTGCCACGTGACAGAAGCTAGTCTGATTATTTACAAGTCAATTATTTATCTACAACTAAAGATGGACATGTAGTAGTATACATTTGAATAAACATGCCACCCCCTTTGATGTACCTGGTGTTGTACAGTACTCCACTTTTTCCTCAGCTATGATCGCACTATACAATTTATCATTGTATGCGAAGCATGGTATTTATTCCCCCAAACCATTAACTGAACAAAACGAGCGACGGAAATCATGTGGGGAGCGGGGCCGCGAGCGGTGAGCCGCAGAAGGTGAGCGAAGCCGGAAACTACGAGGCGCATCGGGGGACATGGAGCGGGGGCGAGCGGCGCGGCAGCCTGCAAAGCAGTCCCAAACGCTCGTGCGTCGTGGCTGGCCTTTGGATGAGTACGCGCGGCAGACATGTGTTTCCACTTATCGCGCCCGCGTCTGGGCACGATAATTGGAAACACATGTTTGCAGCGCGTACCCATCTCAAAAGGCCAGCCACGACGCACGGCGTTTGTTGGACTGCTTTGAAAACTCGCTTACAATAAGTCTTCGCCTCTAAGCAGCGCTTGCGCGCTACTCGAGGCTCGACCTAAAAATGGATGACTGCAGTGTGGGAGGCGGAGGTCCTGACGCGGGGAGGTCTTGCGGCATTCAGCGCGGGGCTTTGCCTTCCCCTGGCCCGAAATGCCTCACACTTTGGACCTGCGGACACCTGGTGACTGGGCACCTGTTCAGCCGACGCTGTTTTGGTGAGGTCTGCTTGGCATGTGGATTTTTTTGCCTGGCTTCTCCCCCGACCCTGCTCAGTGACTAAAAAGTAAGGAATGCGCGTGCTGTTTATATGGGAGACTGTCCGGCATTGGCAGCAGGAGGATGTGTTTCATTTCACATTCTCTTTCATAACGGAAATCCACTTTGGATCTAGAAGCTGGAATACATTGAGGAAGCTGTGTTTTATGTCACTATTTCTCCGGTAGGCTTTGAACTTTGCCGAATTCCCGCTTAACTGCAGGGGTCACGGTTGAGTTGATTATTTTGGGCATTACACTTTCATCGGCGATGCCTACGGAGTGGTGAATGTCTGTTTACTGACTCGATGTGACTGAGCAGGGGCATTATGGGAATGGTAGTCCCGCTTATTGTTACATGCCAAGCTTGGGGTACATTTGAGCTCCTAAAACACACATCGTATGGCATATCTTATCAGCAAAACAGATGCTTCACTCTGGCATGTAATATATTTACAATTTTGTTTCTCATTTCATTTATAAGTGAGATTTACCGGCACAGCCTCTAGTGATATTCAAGCTAATTAAAATGCCAGCCGTTTGTAATTGGAATTTTGTCTCCCAGATACATCACAGTTACGCAGCAGATCACAGTGTTTTAAAGTGTCACATGTAAAAGGTTTGCGCTATGTTGTGACAATATTAGCAGTTGTCCAAAATGCTTTGCTATAGATACATCGCTGATATAATGGTGAAATGTGCATATTGTAGGTAGACTGTGGGGGTCTGATGATGCATTATGCAGGTTAAGGGTGTATATTAGTACACTATGCAGAATTGAAATATCAATATTTTTCAAATTACTGTTTTGACCACCTGCGCTACTTAATGCAGTCCATGAAAGGGAACTTGCATGCCCGTTTGTAATGGGTGCATTCTTTTTTAATTTAAAGCAATAGATGTTGTCTATGTCTATGATCTCGACATAAGTATAAATGGTTCAGTAAAAATGGCGCTCACCAGATTGAGGAAGGTTGCTGTGACAGCCGAAACGCGTCTCTCTGTGTTGCCAGGTCGGAGGAGGCCCCAAGAAATAAAATGCCTTTGAACTTCGCATTCTTCGTGTGCGTGCTCTCTTCTTCGTGGAGTAGAGTTTTCTTTGGACCCCTTATACATTATCTAGATTATTTGGAGCATGTATGCTGGACCTTGATGCGCTCTTAGTCCCTCCTTTTTTGCTAAACGTATGTAGTGATGGCCCATTACAGAGTGGCTTACTACACCTTGTTTTACTCGTCAGCGTGATCCTTCTCTTGGCCAGAGCCTGGTGTCGCCCCCCCCCCCCCCCTCGGAACAATTAAGGCCCCACCAGTTTTTAGCTCTGGTGTAGAGTGAAGACATCATTTCATGTGTGATTTTTTTTTTTCTCTTGCTGGGAAACACATTTTTCTCTTGCAAGATCACCATTCCTACTACCGCAGAAAATATGAGTGCGTGACCTGCCCCTTCCAACCTTGAAAGGCAATTGCTGCTACCTTTCGCATCACAAATGAGCTTACATTTTCAGAGGGCCAAACTGCCTACAAATGTTGTGTGAATACCGTCAGACTTTTTAAGCATATCCACGTTTGCCTAAATTTGAGTGATTTTGCCACCTAGAAAAGCGCACAATCCTGCCTCCATGGCTTAATTTTGGGATTAGGCACCTGATTCACGAGCCATTGTGCGTACCTAGAGGAGAATTGGGGTGAAATCCAGTTCCTAATTCAAGGAAGCGCGAGAATGGTTTGATTCTGCCCTCATGAATGGGATTTACTCATACGGGTATTCCGCCAGTCTCGTGTCATTTATTTGTGAACTAATGTGCTCTTTGTGGTGGGTTTGTGGACGATTCAGGGTAGCTTCATCTCTAAGGTTGGTGCACATCCACAAAGTCATATGTTTTGGGGTACTCACCAAAGTCCCCGTCCTACATAAGTTTGTAGATTGGCTCCTGTCAAGGGGAATAGCAAATGGATATAGAAAGTGAGAATTGAGTAGGAACACCCCAAAACGCATGTAGTTGCTGAGAAAGAGGCTTCGCCAAACGCAGATTTGTACAGCCGTTTATTCTGTGAATAAGCACTTGCAGTGTATTTGTATAAATCCGTGTATTTGCACATCTTGGTTCTGTTTCCTACTGTTATGCTAAGGATCTCCTCCATCTCCCTCGCACTGTTTCAGCCACTGATGTGTCTCTCCCTGTTTCTAGACCACACCTGAAGTCTTGTGCTCAGCTCTAGAGACCAAATCTATTGATTTAAAAACAGTTTCAACACGAAGCAGAAAATTAAGCAAACACACGTTGCACTTTGTTTTTACTATTTTGCACAAGACTGACATTCATGGATATAACATTCCCTCCTGGGGTATTTCAAATGCAATTATATTAAACTGGAACAACAAGGTCCATGTTCTGTAATACCTAAACATTAAAGCACCCTTTCTCCAAAACTCAACTGGGCAAAGTTAGCAGGATTATATTCCATAGATGGAGGTTTGAAGTCGTGGATTATTATTATGTGACATATGGCTCAGGTTAACAATTTCTCCTTTGAGGTTTAATGAAGTAAATCATGGGTATTTAAATTGATTGATGATGGATTTTATGATGTTATTTATTGACGTTTGACCTGGTGATCATTTTGCGATGTATTGTAAGTTTTAATTAACTGAACAATAAAGTCTTACTTATTTATTGATTTACTCCTTTTGGTGGACTGCTAACTTTTTACCACGCAGCCATTCTTAAGCACTTGCTCAACAAGCAGATGTTGGACAGATGAGACTTTGGGTCTAGCTGTGAGTGTCCTCCAAGTAGCGTTACCTAGGCCCTCAGCAGGTATAAGGGAGCGGTTTTGATCTGGTTGCTTAGGGAGTGAAAACTCTGCCTTTGCTTCCCTTAAACTGCAGAAGCTGAGAGTGCTTAGAAGGAAGCTGAACAGCCAGTATTAATCAGTATTAATCACTGTTTAGAATGTGAGTATGTTACCGCAGTAAGAAAGAAGCATTGTGTGCATGCTCCCACCACGCTTTTTCATCCTTCCTTCTCTGAAGAGCTTCAGTATGACCTAGAGCCCACATAGTATGCTGATAGGACCTATGGCCCTCATAGTATGCTGATATGACCTATGGCCCTCATAGTATGCTGATAGGACCTATGGCCCTCATAGTATGCTGATATGACCTATGGCCCTCATAGTATGCTGATATGACCTATTGCCCTCATAGTATGCTGATAGGACCTATGGCCCTCATAGTATGATGATATGACCTATGGCCCTCATAGTATGCTGATATGACCTATGGCCCTCATAGTATGCTGATAGGACCTATGGCCCTCATAGTATGCTGGTAGGACCTATGGCCCTCATAGTATGCTGGTAGGACCTATGGCCCTCATAGTATGCTGATAGGACCTATGGCCCTCATAGTATGCTGATATGACCTATGGCCCTCATAGTATGCTGGTAGAGCCTATGGCCCTCATAGTATGCTGATGTGACCTATGGCCCACATAGTATGCTGATGTGACCTATGGCCCACATAGTATGCTGATAGGACCTATGGCCCACATAGTATGTTGATAGGACCTATGGCCCACATAGTATGCTGATAGGACCTATGGCCCTCATAGTATGCTGATAGGACCTATGGCCCATGTAGTATGCTGGTTGGACCTGCAGCTCACATAGTTTGCTGGTAAGATCTACGGCTCACATCGTATGCTGGTAGGACTTGCAGCCCACATAGCATGCTGTCTCACCCAGCCTTCATGTGAGCCTTTTGCCTTCTCGGTGGGTGAAGTAGAAGCTATACTGGCCCCCCTGGCAATTGGGCCTCTTATATTTCCATCCCCCTGGCTATTGGACCTCTTCTATTCCCTTCCTGCTCCAAAAGCCCATGACGCACGTTTCTTGGCAAGATTAGAAGGATGGTGAGAGAGAAAAATAAAAATAAAAAGAAAGGCTGTTGAATTCAGGGACGCCTTTTTAGGTCATGCTTGCCAGACCACGCAAGTTGTGAAAGATCTGCTGTGGGCTTACCAAGAACTTACAGGGGCTTAGAGCCTAACATTAGTTGGCTTTATTCTGACTGTCATTTGCTTGTCTCCTATTTGACGTCTTTGTCATCTGTGTTGTCCCTCCCTAGGAGCATAGCAGGCTCTCAGCTGGCTGACTTGTGTCTTTCCATTCCTCACTTTTAGGGATCTATTTTTTTCTTTTTGATTAGGCACTGCATCAGAGTGCCTGCATTTTCCAGCCTTCTTATACTTCTCTCCGCCCTCCCCCAAAATACACACCCATGCATTGTGTTTGCTCTCCTTGGTGACTGCTTGCTGTCTGTACTGTGTACTTCTCCCCAAGACTACAGGGCTCCTCCAAAGCTAGTTGCCGCTTAACACTTGGCCCTAAGCCAGCTTAACTGTTTCTCTACTGCTTGTTTAATTATTCAGCACATGCTTTATTAACAAGCATTTGCAATGCAATCGGTCTCGCCTTTGGGACCTTATAAGTATTTACCGATGCAGCACATTATCGCACATTACTGCAACGTTAACACTCGCCATTACCATCATTCTAGGCTAACACCATTACAGACGGATTGTTCTCATCACTCCTAAGAAAGTTTTTCCCCCTCTTTAAATTATTAAACCCATGCCAGGACCACTAAGAACAGTCCAGCCCAAACTGCCAAGCAAATTACATCAAGCGCAGACTCTGCGATAGGATTCTGGGACAGAACTCAATGATTAACCTACCAATGTAAGCACGGTTGAGAGCTGTGGGATAGTACAGACCACCACCCTTATCAAGAGGACAGACACAGGCATTCAATCCAAACTGGGGAGCTATAACCAACATAACCTTACAATGACCTGAAATCCGGCTGGCATATCATAATCACACGTCTCGTCAACACAAAGTCACCTCAGCCACTCTGCAACTGAAGACAAGTAAGCTACAGGACACGAGACTCCAACCACAACCCCCCACCAGACTTGACAGGCTTAGTAAACTCCCAACACAATAAAGAGACCACCAGAGCTATTCGTAGCTGTGAGGCTAACAATTTAGGCATGTGCGTCTTTCACACTGGATCATCCATCACATACATGGCAGGGGAACACTTCCCAGATCGGCTCAAAGCGAACAACCCTGCCATACACACATACGCGCGTTGTAGTGCGATACAGGCGTTGCCAAAGGCTACAGCGCCCCACATGCTATGAAATAAAACTAGACCAGGGTCAGAACAAGCTTTATACATAAACACAAAAGACTAGTACACTTGGGAGGACAACACGACAATGGTTTAGACGTAATGTGACGACGTAAAGGGTGGTTTAAGAAGGTGTACCCCTGCGGGCAGTCATAGATATGCCCAACTGTCAATTTGATAATTTAAATGATGGCCCAATTAAAATTCCTCACAAAATTGCACTCCATTAATAGCGTGGAGTGTCACGGCTAGGCTACGGTCTCTTACCTTGGCTGTCGTAGACGCTCACTTAGGAGATGCCCACAGCCACACACATAGCTGCCAAGGTTTCAGATTGCTGTGTGTGACATTTTCATAATTCTAGAGTAATAATGAGTGACATTTTAATGACTATGAGTGACACTTTTGCGCGAGCTGAATCAAGCAATGAAGACAAGGGAAATATATGAATATAAAAAACTACACCCATTTTTAAGCAAAATGCTGGGCGTGGCTGGTCCAATGACTGCCCAGGCTGACGCCCCTCACCCTCGGCCGCTATATCATAATATTTTTGGAGAGCCTGTCTTCCCTCGCGGGCCGCCGTGCGCTCCCACCCCACATAATGCATGGCCTAAACATTTCCTTCCTGACTCACGGGTCACAGGCTGTCCCCGCTGGTTTGTAAACACGGCCTCGCGAGCAATAGAAGCGGGCATTCTGAACCCTTCCTAAGTATGAGTTATCAACGAGAGGCTGGCTCCCAAATGACCCTTTCAATCTCAGAGTGTCCGGATGATTCGATGTTAAACGGAGAATGTTGACGGCACGTACCCAAGGCCTCTCGAAAAGAATAAAACCAACCGATGCTGCCCAGGTACATGAGTAAAGCAGAGCACGTGGACATTTTCCCTGCCTGCGCGGGGTGTGCCTGGAAGTGCCCAAGCAATCAGAGGCACTTCGGGCACGGTGCAGCTATACCCAAAAATACATTTTGTCCCATTGACTTTCATTGGCACATGTGACCTTTTAGGAAATATTATATAAGATGCAAGTTAACTAACTCACGGACTTAGCGGAAAAAAACAGGTTGGGATTAATCATAGTACCGAGACCGCGTTTATGAAAATTCTCCAATAGAGTTGTCGTTGTGTCACATCTGCTTGGATAATATCACGATATGGGACACAGATAAACTGATGGCAAAGAAACACAGATAGATTTCTGTTTTATATGTGTTGTGCACAACAGCACGTTGGTTATCATAGTAGCACAGTAAGATGTGAACGTGAACTCTATTGAGCACGGAGAGGTCCCCTCCATACACCCCAGTGGCTGATTTCACAAACTATAGGTTTTTCCGAGCTGCACGTAGGCGAAGATGCTTTACGCTTCAAGCCAACGTACGACCCAACACCCGTTCTCGAGCGATGTTTCCACTTCCAGCCCTGTGGCTGGGCTTGACACTTAAATGATGATGCTTCTTGACTAAGCTCTGCTGGAAAAATGTCTTCAGCATTATTAGCCGAGTTTCCAACTTTCACCAGGAATACGGCTCCTGGACTCAGTATGTGACGCAGCTGCGGCCCCTCCTGGGCGTGGTCGGACACAAGGCGTCTTTCCGATCACCCACAACCGAGCACAGGGGGCAATGCAGGGGCAGTATCGTGTGGGGCGTCAGGGCGCTTCAGTAGGATTGTGGATCTGCGCGGGAGGATGTGAAAAGCTGCTATTATTTCGAGTCATTGAGCTGGGAAGGGTCTACTCTTCCGAGTTTAATCTACGCATATCTTTGGTTTAGTTTACAATGTACGCGCGCCTCAGCTTGATGACAGTGAGAAAAGGTGGACTTCAGGGCACAGGGATACAAGACACTGCCACGGAAGGAACATGTTCAAAGAAATTCCAGCGTCTGATGCAGATGCAAAGGCTGATGAGCATCGTCCCAAGATCACACATGGTGCGCAGCTCTTCATGAAGCATCACATTCTGTGGGCGCAGGCTTACTGTTACTGATCTAAACCACGAACGAGCTCACTGAAGAATTGTTATTCAGCTGCTCACTACATACATCTATTGTAATCAATTGGCTCTTAAATGCGCATCGGCGGTCACCGAAATTAACTTAAACCGCCTTCATTTTCTTAAGTCTCAGTGTCCATTCATTCTAAGGTAGGCAGAAAAAGGGGCTGACGTTTAGTCACGGACTGCGGGAGGGGGAAGTGAGGGACGGGCGAGAAGGCATCGAATTGCGGGAGGGGGGGCAGAAGAAAGTAGTCCTGCAGTAAAGGGGCCAATAGCCATGGAAGGACACAAATGACGACATGGCCGTCAGGAGGAGGGACTATCAAGCCTACAACCAATCGGAAGGCAGCATTTAAGACACAAGCCAATCAAAAAGATGGGCAGAGAGTGGGCGGAGCTTCCACGAAGCTTCCACACTGTAGTGTATACTGCATGCCTCGCAAAGCGAGCAGCGCATGCGCGCTGCAATGCTAGGCGAGACCTAAAAAGGTGCAATATTTACAGTAGTGACAAAGAAGCTGGTCCTTGATGAATACCACGCTGCTGCTCCAGGCTGGACAGACAAGAAAATACACTTTTGAGAAGGGTGCTTCAGGTGAAGTTCACTAAAGGTTGTTTGCAGCTGCTGAACAGAAACAAAGAAAAGAAGTGTTTACCGCTTGTCCTGCTCTGAGAATTCCACATTCACAAAAGCATCTTGCCAGCAGCACCCTCTGCTGATAAGCAAGGCCCTTTAAAACCATGTCGACTTTCTGCCTGTGTTTGTTTTCCACTTAATGATGAAGACGGCTTCCATTACAAGCCGACATGCCACAGCTCCTGCCACCCCCTTTGGTTGTCAGCTTTGCCACTTGGTGTCCCTGGTTGTTGCACATAGAGCATACCCCCTTTTTTGCCTCATGAGGCAATGGTCCTGAATCTCCACCTTTTCACTTGTCTGCTATTTTGAATTTGATACTGTTCTGCATTTTGGTCTTCCAAAGATTATGGGACAATTGTTGCTTTGAAAGCAGATATGCATTTGACACTTATTACTTAAAGAGGATAGTGCCAACACTAATTGCATCTCTTTGTATTTTCTTGCTTCTATTTAAATCATTAAGAACATAAACAATCTACTCACCCCACTCGTCCACTTATATAAACCTAGACAAATGACCAGTGGTTGAAGTGCATAAAAAGTATGGGAACTCGCTAAAGAGAACTAATTATTTAGCAACTATTTTGTTGCCCTTTTTCCTTTATAAACACATATAAAATATAGCGCACACACCTTAATTGAAAAATAAATGCAAGTTACTGTAATCGTTGAGGAAACAGTAACTCTTTCACGGTATGATAGCTGATAAATGTGACTACTGTGCATGTCTGTGTGTTTAACCAATCACAGAACTGTATCCTGAGTGGCGCAGTGAAGAATAGTGATGGGTATCTATAGTGTTACAAGGTCTGGACTGGAAGCACTGTGAATATGCAAGTCATTATTTTATTGTAAAATTGTATTCCCCACAGTATAAGATGGGCTGCCGCAAAATGTGCAAAGACTGCCATTGGTTGGCTTTACTGTCACTCTAATTTGCTTGCTTCATATTCAGTATTTTTCCTTCACTGAGCTTCTCTATCTTGGGTCCCTCCCCTGGAGCACAGCATCTTTACCACCTCTCTGGCTGACTTTTATGGTTTCACTGCTTACATTTAGGGAATTACCTTTTAGGCCTTGCCTACACAGTACGTGTGCTGTGCTGCAAAACCTAGGTTGCTTTCACCCTATGTGCCATCTCTATTGATGCTTTAGTTACTTACACCCACAACTGTACTGCTCCACACTACTCTGCTCTACACCACTCCACGCTATGCCGCCATACTCAACACCACTCTACTCCACCCCACTGTGCCACTCCACTCTACCCCACTCTGGTCTACGCCATGGTCTACGCCACTCTAGTCTACGCTGCTCCACACAATGCCACTCCAATCTACACCACTCTACGCCACTGTACACTACACCACTTCATGCTACACCACTCTGCACCACTTCACACATTGGCACTTCATGCCACTCTACCACTCCACATCATCCTACTCCACACCCTTCTTCTCCACTCCAACCCATACTGTCACTCAATGCCACCCTACTCTACTTCACCCCAATCCATGCCACTCTACTCTATGCCACTCTACTCTATGCCACTCCCCTACGCACAATACCACTCTACGCCTCTCTGCGCCACTCAGCTCTACTCTGAGCCACTCTACTGCACGCCACACCAATAACTTTAAGCCATGCTGACCAGCAGCCATTCTGGTATACGGCATGGCTAAATGACATTGGCAAAGCTAATCGCTTTCACATAGGCGAGACCTATTGGCTTTGCCAATGCTTATTTCTTTTTGACTTGCCACTACATGAGTGCATGTGTTTTTCATCTCCCTCTCAATTATGCTTCTGCCAATCGATGTACCCGCCCGCTCCCCTGCTCTCTCCCTCTTGTGCTTCAAGCTGTCTCATGTGCTTCTTTCCCTCGCCAAACTGTATTCTGCCTCATGTGCTTCCCCCATCCTTGTTGCTTTTCCCTTGTGGGCTGCAATGCTGCTTCCTCCCCACTCCCTGCTGCACTCCCCCTTAATAAATATGTGTGTGTGTGTGTATATATATATATATATATATATATGTACAAATCCTCCAGTCAAACAACAGAAGGCAAAGTCGCACTCAGGATATTTTTTTAAGAGCAAAAGTTTATTGACTGACGCGTTTCAACCTCACGGTCTTTGTCAAAGTCACTTCCTGACCCGGAAGTGGCTGTATTTAAGTGCTCATGGAAAAGGTCACATGACAAATACATAGACATAAAGAAAAATATATATGGTAATTAAGGTCTCTTCATATAAGAAGACAGACTAACATCACGTTTTAAACAAATAGGTATAATACCCATTATTATAGCTCATGATAGTTTAAACAAACTAAATTACGTGGAAACAGAACCATAATGAAATAAACATAAAAAGAAACATATACAAAACCCACGGCAATGGGATATGGCAATCAAATGATGATTTACAACAGAGCCTCACTGCGCAAGTGCGCAAACAAGTGAAAAGTTTCATGAGGCTGAAAGGCACATAGTGGCCAAGAAAACCACTGCACTCATATTTAACCTAATACAAGACCTAGCAGATCCCATTTGATAAGTACAGGAAAAATAAAAAAGCAACAAGGTAACAAGAACTAAAGCATATAACTAGATGACAACAAAAGAAAAAGAGCACTATTAAAACCCACCCTAGGTGCTATGCAAGGGAAAAACGGAGTGGGAGAAACCATAAGTTCAAGCAGCCGCTTGAAAAAATGAATTACAGTGCGACTATAACGCTGAAACGGAAATATGAATTCCTCAAATAGGAAGATGATAGGGAAACAGATAAATCTAGGAGGAGAAATTAAACAAGGCCAGAAAATTAGCAAAAATAAAGGAAAAAGGGAATGGAGCCCTTCAGGCACACTACGTTGGAAAACAGAAATAAAATGAAATCAAATAAAATTAGAACCCAGGTTAGGAGAAGGAAGATAGCAATATATACAGTGTCCTAAGGGTATTTAGGGGGCACCAATTGTATATAGTATCTTTTCTAGCCTAAATGGACATGAAGGTCTTCCTCACAATTGAGGCCTCCGGGGGTCTTGCTTTGCAGGCGAATAATATACTCCGATTCCAGGCGCCTGAGATTTCTTTCACGGTCACCTCCTCTGGGATGTACTGGGACCCTGTCAATTCCAAAATAAGAAAGTTTAGAAGAGACATCAACTGTCCCACCATGTTCCAACATGCAATGCTTGGCTACAGTATAAGTCAGATCCCTGTTCCTCACTGCGCGCAAGTGCTCAAGGATACGCTTTTTACAGGAAAGATGGTGCTGCCGACATAGCGCAGGCCACAAATACAGACAATGACATACACCACAAATTCGGTGTTACAATTTATAAATGACAAGATTTTCTCATCCCTGCCCACTGGCAAAGGGTAGCTTTTCACATTGCGGCTGTTACTACAGGCCTTACACCGGCCACATTTATAAAAACCGGGGAGTTCCTTAAGCCATGAACCCGAGCCAATGCTCCTATGTGTAAGATGACTATGTACCAGGGTATCTTGTAGGGATTTAGACTTGCGATAGGTGATGTGTGGCTTGGGACTAACCAATCTACCAATAACCACATCCTGCCTGACTAAATGCCAGTGCTTGTTAACTATCCTGTGTAAGGCTTGTGATGCATTCGAGAAGGTGGTGATAAGTCTTACTTCCTGAGCTCTTTTGTTAGTGGTCTTAGGGACCAACAAGCTGTTTCTGTCCCTCCCTGCAGCTTTTTCAGTAGCTATTTTAATAGTTTGACCTGAGTAGCCTCGTGTTTTAAAACGGCTAAACATATTCAAACTTTCCCTAGTATAGGCTTCAGCAGAACTACAATTGCGTTTAGCGCGGAGCAACTCTCCATAAGGGATGCTTCTCTTGAGTGCATCAGGGTGATGACTACGTGCATGTAGCACGCTATTCCCTGCAGTAGCTTTTCTAAACAAGCTTGTATGTATGCAGTCATCCCTCACCTCAACCTGAACATCCAAAAATTCAATGGTGGTAGCATGTATTTTACTAGTAAAACTTAAGTTGAGCTCATTGATGGACAAACCTGCAATAAAATCATGAAGCAAACCCTGTGGACCATCCCAAATCAGAAAAATATCGTCAATGTAGCGGGTCCACAGGATCACATTATCCATAAAACACTCATTACCTGGATGCCAAAGGTGCTCCGCCTCCCACCACCCCATGAAGATACAGGCATAACTGGGGCGAAGCAGCTTCCCATCGCCGTCCCAGTATATTGCCTATACCATGTATCTTCAAAAAGGAAACAATTGTTGTGAAGGCAAAAGCTTAACATATCCAACAGTAAGGTAGTGTGATCAAACATGGAGAGTGGTCTATCTCTAAAAAAGTATTTACAAGCTTTCAGGCCCAAGTCATGCTCGATACAAGTATAAAGAGACACCACATCGATCGTAGCAAATACATATGATTCTTTCCATGGAATACCCTGCGTTTTAGATAGAAAATCCATGGTATCCCTGCAATATGATGGCAAGTTAAACACATATTTACAGAGGAAATAGTCAAGGTAGATGGAAGAGTTTTCAAGTAAGCTCTGGTTGGCGGCAATGATGGGTCTGCCCGGAGGTTCAGTTAGACTTTTATGAACTTTAGGGAGCATATAAAAGACAGGGACCATAGGCTTCTTAGTCATGAGGAACAGGAACTCATTGCGTCTCAGAGTTCCTTGTCCATGCCATTTCTCAAGTAATAGATGGTATTGAGTAATAGTCCTGGAGTATTCTGTCTGGTTAGACCTCAGGTAACTCCCTGAGTACTCCAACTGTCGTCTTGCTTCTGTTTTATATTTAACAAGATCCCAAAGAACAACATTGCCCCCTTTATCTGAGGGCTTTATAACAAAAGACTCAGCCTTTTGGAGAGACTGTAGGCCCATTCTTTGAGCTGGCGTAAGGTTACTAGCAAAGGTATTGTTTTGTTTCTCCCACAATGTCACGAGATCAAAGACAATGCTTTCATGGAAGGCGTCAATGCCATCATGTAGCGTCACAGGATTAAACCTGGATTTAGGTTTAAAATCATTCCTGGAATTGCGATCGACCTCCATCCCCATGTTAGCTAACAGTTCACGGTCAGAAACCCAATCTTTGCCACCCAGCTCGATCTCTCTTAGTGTGGCAATAGTCTCAATGTCAGACATGGTAAGTATATTCATGTCACCACTCGTAGGCTCAAGCTGGGAGATCTCAGTGTGAGTAGCCCTGCCATGTTTAAGCGCATGTGTTTTGAGGAGCTTCAGTTTCCTTATAAATAAAAAAATGTCAATGCGAGCTCTGGGAAAGTTAAAATTGGCAGTAGGGCAAAAGGATAGGCCTAATTCAAGCACTGAGCGTTCATCAGGGGTAATGGAATGTGAGGAGATATTGATAATAGATAAATTATTGTGGTTTAACTCACCCATTACTTGTTGCGCTTGGATCGCCGTTGTCCTCTCCCATATGGCGTCTCGTTTTCTTTGGCCTTCGCCTCCTCTCCTGATTTGTCTTTTCCTTGTTCGCTGTTTGCGCCTCTTCCTCTTCCTCGCGGTGATTTCTTCCTTCCACTCACGCTTTCCCGTAAAAAACGGTATTCTGTGTGGGAAGGGAAGGGTCCTCGTGCCGTGGCCGAAAGACTCTGTTGTTCATCCAGGTCAGATGGTGCCTCAGAGCTGGATTCAGAGGTTTCCAATTCCTGAATCCTAACAGTTTCGGTTTGTAGTAGGTCTTTCCTTGCTGCATCATATTTGCGTCCAAAAGTCAGTATGCGTCCTTGGGCATAATCATTGCGATCTCTGATAAACTTCCAGCGCTTCTTTGCTTTAATGCCTTCCTCATATTTCAGTAATCTTCCATCCATATCTTTCAAAAAGCTGGATATTTCACTTTGCGACTCATGTTTATCAAGCATCTCACGCAGAGATTTAATCTCCTCACTGATTTGCTCTAACTCGAGTGCGGCATATTTCGCAAGAAGACCCAACATATTTTTACATGTGGCAGCCATGAGAGCAGACCACTCCTCGAGGAGCTGCGGATCAGGATTTTGATAAGTAGGTGTAATGAGGATTCGCAGACCCCTTGGGACGCGCTCCACCTCTATGTAGTTGTTAAGGGAAATAACCTCCCAGCTTCTGTTGATCTCCTTTTTATATAGTTTTTCAAGCCTATATAGGTCCTGTTTCAACGTAGTTGCTGTTCCACTCGTAGACGTTCCTGTTCCATCACCACTCAAATTTGGTGATACATCCGTTTCAGAAAAAGCGATTTGGCAACATCCAATCGCTTCCTGATTGCTTCACTCATCGTGGCAATCCTGTTTCACTGTCTCCGACTCACGGTCTCAGCCAGCCCACGCTTTTCAAAAATCCAAGCTCTTCCGCAAATATCCTCCTCCGTGAACGCCTTCTGAAACAGTGGAACACCACTAGTCAGAGAGGCAAACGAAGCACCCCTGCCGCTTTCTTTTGTCACAGACGGGATCCGCTAACCACAAGCAGGACAACTTCCGTACCGGGAGCTAGCAGCACTTCCGTGTTGCGTCTCTCTGCGGAACGAAGCCCATGCTGTTACCTGGCAACCGGTCCCGACAAAACCCGGCTCGAAGAACACAGTGATTTTTCACAGCAGCGGCGGGAATCGGGAAAGGAAAAGTACAAGGAAGATTCCAGCCTTTCATCCGACCTCATCCACCAGACAGGGTTGGTGCGAGCAGGCGGGCGCTGTACCCGCAATAATGTGTACAAATCCTCCAGTCAAACAACAGAAGGCAAAGTCGCACTCAGGATATTTTTTAAGAGCAAAAGTTTATTGACTGACGCGTTTCAACCTCACGGTCTTTGTCAAAGTCACTTCCTGACCCGGAAGTGGCTGTATTTAAGTGCTCATGGAAAAGGTCACATGACAAATACATAGACATAAAGAAAAATATATATGGTAATTAAGGTCTCTTCATATAAGAAGACAGACTAACATCACGTTTTGAACAAATAGGTATAATACCCATTATTATAGCTCATGATAGTTTAAACAAACTAAATTACGTGGAAACAGAACCATAATGAAATAAACATAAAAAGAAACATATACAAAACCCACGGCAATGGGATATGGCAATCAAATGATGATTTACAACAGAGCCTCACTGCGCAAGTGCGCAAACAAGTGAAAAGTTTCATGAGGCTGAAAGGCACATAGTGGCCAAGAAAACCACTGCACTCATATTTAACCTAATACAAGGCCTAGCAGATCCCATTTGATAAGTACAGGAAAAATAAAAAAGCAACAAGGTAACAAGAACTAAAGCATATAACTAGATGACAACAAAAGAAAAAGAGCACTATTAAAACCCACCCTAGGTGCTATGCAAGGGAAAAACGGAGTGGGAGAAACCATAAGTTCAAGCAGCCGCTTGAAAAAATGAATTACAGTGCGACTATAACGCTGAAACGGAAATATGAATTCCTCAAATAGGAAGATGATAGGGAAACAGATAAATCTAGGAGGAGAAATTAAACAAGGCCAGAAAATTAGCAAAAATAAAGGAAAAAGGGAATGGAGCCCTTCAGGCACACTACGTTGGAAAACAGAAATAACATGAAATCAAATAAAATTAGAACCCAGGTTAGGAGAAGGAAGATAGCAATATATACAGTGTCCTAAGGGTATTTAGGGGGCACCAATTGTATATAGTATCTTTTCTAGCCTAAATGGACATGAAGGTCTTCCTCACAATTGAGGCCTCCGGGGGTCTTGCTTTGCAGGCGAATAATATACCCCGATTCCAGGCGCCTGAGATTTCTTTCACGGTCACCTCCTCTGGGATGTACTGGGACCCTGTCAATTCCAAAATAAGAAAGTTTAGAAGAGACATCAACTGTCCCACCATGTTCCAACATGCAATGCTTGGCTACAGTATAAGTCAGATCCCTGTTCCTCACTGCGCGCAAGTGCTCAAGGATACGCTTTTTTACAGGAAAGATGGTGCTGCCGACATAGCGCAGGCCACAAATACAGACAATGACATACACCACAAATTCGGTGTTACAATTTATAAATGACAAGATTTTCTCATCCCTGCCCACTGGCAAAGGGTAGCTTTTCACATTGCGGCTGTTACTACAGGCCTTACACCGGCCACATTTATAAAAACCGGGGAGTTCCTTAAGCCATGAACCCGAGCCAATGCTCCTATGTGTAAGATGACTATGTACCAGGGTATCTTGTAGGGATTTAGACTTGCGATAGGTGATGTGTGGCTTGGGACTAACCAATCTACCAATAACCACATCCTGCCTGACTAAATGCCAGTGCTTGTTAACTATCCTGTGTAAGGCTTGTGATGCATTCGAGAAGGTGGTGATAAGTCTTACTTCCTGAGCTCTTTTGTTAGTGGTCTTAGGGACCAACAAGCTGTTTCTGTCCCTCCCTGCAGCTTTTTCAGTAGCTATTTTAATAGTTTGACCTGAGTAGCCTCGTGTTTTAAAACGGCTAAACATATTCAAACTTTCCCTAGTATAGGCTTCAGCAGAACTACAATTGCGTTTAGCGCGGAGCAACTCTCCATAAGGGATGCTTCTCTTGAGTGCATCAGGGTGATGACTACGTGCATGTAGCACGCTATTCCCTGCAGTAGCTTTTCTAAACAAGCTTGTATGTATGCAGTCATCCCTCACCTCAACCTGAACATCCAAAAATTCAATGGTGGTAGCATGTATTTTACTAGTAAAACTTAAGTTGAGCTCATTGATGGACAAACCTGCAATAAAATCATGAAGCAAACCCTGTGGACCATCCCAAATCAGAAAAATATCGTCAATGTAGCGGGTCCACAGGATCACATTATCCATAAAACACTCATTACCTGGATGCCAAAGGTGCTCCGCCTCCCACCACCCCATGAAGATACAGGCATAACTGGGGGCGAAGCAGCTTCCCATCGCCGACCCAGTATATTGCCTATACCATGTATCTTCAAAAAGGAAACAATTGTTGTGAAGGCAAAAGCTTAATATATCCAACAGTAAGGTAGTGTGATCAAACATGGAGAGTGGTCTATCTCTAAAAAAGTATTTACAAGCTTTCAGGCCCAAGTCATGCTCGATACAAGTATAAAGAGACACCACATCGATCGTAGCAAATACATATGATTATTTCCATGGAATACCCTGCGTTTTAGATAGAAAATCCATGGTATCCCTGCAATATGATGGCAAGTTAAACACATATTTACAGAGGAAATAGTCAAGGTAGATGGAAGAGTTTTCAAGTAAGCTCTGGTTGGCGGCAATGATGGGTCTGCCCGGAGGTTCAGTTAGACTTTTATGAACTTTAGGGAGCATATAAAACACAGGGACCATAGGCTTCTTAGTCATGAGGAACAGGAACTCATTGCGTCTCAGAGTTCCTTGTCCATGCCATTTCTCAAGTAATAGATGGTATTGAGTAATAGTCCTGGAGTATTCTGTCTGGTTAGACCTCAGGTAACTCCCTGAGTACTCCAACTGTCGTCTTGCTTCTGTTTTATATTTAACAAGATCCCAAAGAACAGCATTGCCCCCTTTATCTGAGGGCTTTATAACAAAAGACTCAGCCTTTTGGAGAGACTGTAGGCCCATTCTTTGAGCTGGCGTAAGGTTACTAGCAAAGGTATTGTTTTGTTTCTCCCACAATGTCACGAGATCAAAGACAATGCTTTCATGGAAGGCGTCAATGCCATCATGTAGCGTCACAGGATTAAACCTGGATTTAGGTTTAAAATCATTCCTGGAATTGCGATCGACCTCCAACCCCATGTTAGCTAACAGTTCACGGTCAGAAACCCAATCTTTGCCACCCAGCTCGATCTCTCTTAGTGTGGCAATAGTCTCAATGTCAGACATGGTAAGTATATTCATGTCACCACTCGTAGGCTCAAGCTGGGAGATCTCAGTGTGAGTAGCCCTGCCATGTTTAAGCGCATGTGTTTTGAGGAGCTTCAGTTTCCTTATAAATAAAAAAATGTCAATGCGAGCTCTGGGAAAGTTAAAATTGGCAGTAGGGCAAAAGGATAGGCCTAATTCAAGCACTGAGCGTTCATCAGGGGTAATGGAATGTGAGGAGATATTGATAATAGATAAATTATTGTGGTTTAACTCACCCATTACTTGTTGCGCTTGGATCGCCGTTGTCCTCTCCCATATGGCGTCTCGTTTTCTTTGGCCTTCGCCTCCTCTCCTGATTTGTCTTTTCCTTGTTCGCTGTTTGCGCCTCTTCCTCGCGGTGGTTTTTTCCTTCCACTCACGCTTTCCCATAAAAAACGGTATTCTGTGTGGGAAGGGAAGGGTCCTCGTGCCGTGGCCGAAAGACTCTGTTGTTCATCCAGGTCAGATGGTGCCTCAGAGCTGGATTCAGAGGTTTCCAATTCCCGAATCCTAACAGTTTCGGTTTGTAGTAGGTCTTTCCTTGCTGCATCATATTTGCGTCCAAAAGTCAGTATGCGTCCTTGGGCATAATCATTGCGATCTCTGATAAACTTCCAGCGCTTCTTTGCTTTAATGCCTTCCTCATATTTCAGTAATCTTCCATCCATATCTTTCAAAAAGCTGGATATTTCACTTTGCGACTCATGTTTATCAAGCATCTCACGCAGAGATTTAATCTCCTCACTGATTTGCTCTAACTCGAGTGCGGCATATTTCGCAAGAAGACCCAACATATTTTTACATGTGGCAGCCATGAGAGCAGACCACTCCTCGAGGAGCTGCGGATCAGGATTTTGATAAGTAGGTGTAATGAGGATTCGCAGACCCCTTGGGACGCGCTCCACCTCTATGTAGTTGTTAAGGGAAATAACCTCCCAGCTTCTGTTGATCTCCTTTTTATATAGTTTTTCAAGCCTATATAGGTCCTGTTTCAACGTAGTTGCTGTTCCACTCGTAGACGTTCCTGTTCCATCACCACTCAAATTTGGTGATACATCCGTTTCAGAAAAAGCGATTTGGCAACATCCAATCGCTTCCTGATTGCTTCACTCATCGTGGCAATCCTGTTTCACTGTCTCCGACTCACGGTCTCAGCCAGCCCACGCTTTTCAAAAATCCAAGCTCTTCCGCAAATATCCTCCTCCGTGAACGCCTTCTGAAACAGTGGAACACCACTAGTCAGAGAGGCAAACGAAGCACCCCTGCCGCTTTCTTTTGTCACAGACGGGATCCGCTAACCACAAGCAGGACAACTTCCGTACCGGGAGCTAGCAGCACTTCCGTGTTGCGTCTCTCTGCGGAACGAAGCCCATGCTGTTACCTGGCAACCGGTCCCGACAAAACCCGGCTCGAAGAACACAGTGATTTTTCACAGCAGCGGCGGGAATCGGGAAAGGAAAAGTACAAGGAAGATTCCAGCCTTTCATCCGACCTCATCCACCAGACAGGGTTGGTGCGAGCAGGCGGGCGCTGTACCCGCAATAATGTGTACAAATCCTCCAGTCAAACAACAGAAGGCAAAGTCGCACTCAGGATATTTTTTAAGAGCAAAAGTTTATTGACTGACGCGTTTCAACCTCACGGTCTTTGTCAAAGTCACTTCCTGACCCGGAAGTGGCTGTATTTAAGTGCTCATGGAAAAGGTCACATGACAAATACATAGACATAAAGAAAAATATATATGGTAATTAAGGTCTCTTCATATAAGAAGACAGACTAACATCACGTTTTGAACAAATAGGTATAATATCCATTATTATAGCTCATGATAGTTTAAACAAACTAAATTACGTGGAAACAGAACCATAATGAAATAAACATAAAAAGAAACATATACAAAACCCACGGCAATGGGATATGGCAATCAAATGATGATTTACAACAGAGCCTCACTGCGCAAGTGCGCAAACAAGTGAAAAGTTTCATGAGGCTGAAAGGCACATAGTGGCCAAGAAAACCACTGCACTCATATTTAACCTAATACAAGGCCTAGCAGATCCCATTTGATAAGTACAGGAAAAATAAAAAAAGCAACAAGGTAACAAGAACTAAAGCATATAACTAGATGACAACAAAAGAAAAAGAGCACTATTAAAACCCACCCTAGGTGCTATGCAAGGGAAAAACGGAGTGGGAGAAACCATAAGTTCAAGCAGCCGCTTGAAAAAATGAATTACAGTGCGACTATAACGCTGAAACGGAAATATGAATTCCTCAAATAGGAAGATGATAGGGAAACAGATAAATCTAGGAGGAGAAATTAAACAAGGCCAGAAAATTAGCAAAAATAAAGGAAAAAGGGAATGGAGCCCTTCAGGCACACTACGTTGGAAAACAGAAATAACATGAAATCAAATAAAATTAGAACCCAGGTTAGGAGAAGGAAGATAGCAATATATACAGTGTCCTAAGGGTATTTAGGGGGCACCAATTGTATATAGTATCTTTTCTAGCCTAAATGGACATGAAGGTCTTCCTCACAATTGAGGCCTCCGGGGGTCTTGCTTTGCAGGCGAATAATATACTCCGATTCCAGGCGCCTGAGATTTCTTTCACGGTCACCTCCTCTGGGATGTACTGGGACCCTGTCAATTCCAAAATAAGAAAGTTTAGAAGAGACATCAACTGTCCCACCATGTTCCAACATGCAATGCTTGGCTACAGTATAAGTCAGATCCCTGTTCCTCACTGCGCGCAAGTGCTCAAGGATACGCTTTTTTACGGGAAAGATGGTGCTGCCGACATAGCGCAGGCCACAAATACAGACAATGACATACACCACAAATTCGGTGTTACAATTTATAAATGACAAGATTTTCTTATCCCTGCCCACTGGCAAAGGGTAGCTTTTCACATTGCGGCTGTTACTACAGGCCTTACACCGGCCACATTTATAAAAACCGGGGAGTTCCTTAAGCCATGAACCCGAGCCAATGCTCCTATGTGTAAGATGACTATGTACCAGGGTATCTTGTAGGGATTTAGACTTGCGATAGGTGATGTGTGGCTTGGGACTAACCAATCTACCAATAACCACATCCTGCCTGACTAAATGCCAGTGCTTGTTAACTATCCTGTGTAAGGCTTGTGATGCATTCGAGAAGGTGGTGATAAGTCTTACTTCCTGAGCTCTTTTGTTAGTGGTCTTAGGGACCAACAAGCTGTTTCTGTCCCTCCCTGCAGCTTTTTCAGTAGCTATTTTAATAGTTTGACCTGAGTAGCCTCGTGTTTTAAAACGGCTAAACATATTCAAACTTTCCCTAGTATAGGCTTCAGCAGAACTACAATTGCGTTTAGCGCGGAGCAACTCTCCATAAGGGATGCTTCTCTTGAGTGCATCAGGGTGATGACTACGTGCATGTAGCACGCTATTCCCTGCAGTAGCTTTTCTAAACAAGCTTGTATGTATGCAGTCATCCCTCACCTCAACCTGAACATCCAAAAATTCAATGGTGGTAGCATGTATTTTACTAGTAAAACTTAAGTTGAGCTCATTGATGGACAAACCTGCAATAAAATCATGAAGCAAACCCTGTGGACCATCCCAAATCAGAAAAATATCGTCAATGTAGCGGGTCCACAGGATCACATTATCCATAAAACACTCATTACCTGGATGCCAAAGGTGCTCCGCCTCCCACCACCCCATGAAGATACAGGCATAACTGGGGGCGAAGCAGCTTCCCATCGCCGATCCAGTATATTGCCTATACCATGTATCTTCAAAAAGGAAACAATTGTTGTGAAGGCAAAAGCTTAATATATCCAACAGTAAGGTAGTGTGATCAAACATGGAGAGTGGTCTATCTCTAAAAAAGTATTTACAAGCTTTCAGGCCCAAGTCATGCTCGATACAAGTATAAAGAGACACCACATCGATCGTAGCAAATACATATGATTCTTTCCATGGAATACCCTGCGTTTTAGATAGAAAATCCATGGTATCCCTGCAATATGATGGCAAGTTAAACACATATTTACAGAGGAAATAGTCAAGGTAGATGGAAGAGTTTTCAAGTAAGCTCTGGTTGGCGGCAATGATGGGTCTGCCCGGAGGTTCAGTTAGACTTTTATGAACTTTAGGGAGCATATAAAAGACAGGGACCATAGGCTTCTTAGTCATGAGGAACAGGAACTCATTGCGTCTCAGAGTTCCTTGTCCATGCCATTTCTCAAGTAATAGATGGTATTGAGTAATAGTCCTGGAGTATTCTGTCTGGTTAGACCTCAGGTAATTCCCTGAGTACTGCAACTGTCGTCTTGCTTCTGTTTTATATTTAACAAGATCCCAAAGAACAACATTGCCCCCTTTATCTGAGGGCTTTATAACAAAAGACTCAGCCTTTTGGAGAGACTGTAGGCCCATTCTTTGAGCTGGCGTAAGGTTACTAGCAAAGGTATTGTTTTGTTTCTCCCACAATGTCACGAGATCAAAGACAATGCTTTCATGGAAGGCGTCAATGCCATCATGTAGCGTCACAGGATTAAACCTGGATTTAGGTTTAAAATCATTCCTGGAATTGCGATCGACCTCCATCCCCATGTTAGCTAACAGTTCACGGTCAGAAACCCAATCTTTGCCACCCAGCTCGATCTCTCTTAGTGTGGCAATAGTCTCAATGTCAGACATGGTAAGTATATTCATGTCACCACTCGTAGGCTCAAGCTGGGAGATCTCAGTGTGAGTAGCCCTGCCATGTTTAAGCGCATGTGTTTTGAGGAGCTTCAATTTCCTTATAAATAAAAAAATGTCAATGCGAGCTCTGGGAAAGTTAAAATTGGCAGTAGGGCAAAAGGATAGGCCTAATTCAAGCACTGAGCGTTCATCAGGGGTAATGGAATGTGAGGAGATATTGATAATAGATAAATTATTGTGGTTTAACTCACCCATTACTTGTTGCGCTTGGATCGCCGTTGTCCTCTCCCATATGGCGTCTCGTTTTCTTTGGCCTTCGCCTCCTCTCCTGATTTGTCTTTTCCTTGTTCGCTGTTTGCGCCTCTTCCTCGCGGTGGTTTCTTCCTTCCACTCACGCTTTCCCGTAAAAAACGGTATTCTGTGTGGGAAGGGAAGGGTCTTCGTGCCGTGGCCGAAAGACTCTGTTGTTCATCCAGGTCAGATGGTGCCTCAGAGCTGGATTCAGAGGTTTCCAATTCCCGAATCCTAACAGTTTCGGTTTGTAGTAGGTCTTTCCTTGCTGCATCATATTTGCGTCCAAAAGTCAGTATGCGTCCTTGGGCATAATCATTGCGATCTCTGATAAACTTCCAGCGCTTCTTTGCTTTAATGCCTTCCTCATATTTCAGTAATCTTCCATCCATATCTTTCAAAAAGCTGGATATTTCACTTTGCGACTCATGTTTATCAAGCATCTCACGCAGAGATTTAATCTCCTCACTGATTTGCTCTAACTCGAGTGCGGCATATTTCGCAAGAAGACCCAACATATTTTTACATGTGGCAGCCATGAGAGCAGACCACTCCTCGAGGAGCTGCGGATCAGGATTTTGATAAGTAGGTGTAATGAGGATTCGCAGACCCCTTGGGACGCGCTCCACCTCTATGTAGTTGTTAAGGGAAATAACCTCCCAGCTTCTGTTGATCTCCTTTTTATATAGTTTTTCAAGCCTATATAGGTCCTGTTTCAACGTAGTTGCTGTTCCACTCGTAGACGTTCCTGTTCCATCACCACTCAAATTTGGTGATACATCCGTTTCAGAAAAAGCGATTTGGCAACATCCAATCGCTTCCTGATTGCTTCACTCATCGTGGCAATCCTGTTTCACTGTCTCCGACTCACGGTCTCAGCCAGCCCACGCTTTTCAAAAATCCAAGCTCTTCCGCAAATATCCTCCTCCGTGAACGCCTTCTGAAACAGTGGAACACCACTAGTCAGAGAGGCAAACGAAGCACCCCTGCCGCTTTCTTTTGTCACAGACGGGATCCGCTAACCACAAGCAGGACAACTTCCGTACCGGGAGCTAGCAGCACTTCCGTGTTGCGTCTCTCTGCGGAACGAAGCCCATGCTGTTACCTGGCAACCGGTCCCGACAAAACCCGGCTCGAAGAACACAGTGATTTTTCACAGCAGCGGCGGGAATCGGGAAAGGAAAAGTACAAGGAAGATTCCAGCCTTTCATCCGACCTCATCCACCAGACAGGGTTGGTGCGAGCAGGCGGGCGCTGTACCCGCAATAATGTGTACAAATCCTCCAGTCAAACAACAGAAGGCAAAGTCGCACTCAGGATATTTTTTAAGAGCAAAAGTTTATTGACTGACGCGTTTCAACCTCACGGTCTTTGTCAAAGTCACTTCCTGACCCGGAAGTGGCTGTATTTAAGTGCTCATGGAAAAGGTCACATGACAAATACATAGACATAAAGAAAAATATATATGGTAATTAAGGTCTCTTCATATAAGAAGACAGACTAACATCACGTTTTGAACAAATAGGTATAATACCCATTATTATAGCTCATGATAGTTTAAACAAACTAAATTACGTGGAAACAGAACCATAATGAAATAAACATAAAAAGAAACATATACAAAACCCACGGCAATGGGATATGGCAATCAAATGATGATTTACAACAGAGCCTCACTGCGCAAGTGCGCAAACAAGTGAAAAGTTTCATGAGGCTGAAAGGCACATAGTGGCCAAGAAAACCACTGCACTCATATTTAACCTAATACAAGGCCTAGCAGATCCCATTTGATAAGTACAGGAAAAATAAAAAAAGCAACAAGGTAACAAGAACTAAAGCATATAACTAGATGACAACAAAAGAAAAAGAGCACTATTAAAACCCACCCTAGGTGCTATGCAAGGGAAAAACGGAGTGGGAGAAACCATAAGTTCAAGCAGCCGCTTGAAAAAATGAATTACAGTGCGACTATAACGCTGAAACGGAAATATGAATTCCTCAAATAGGAAGATGATAGGGAAACAGATAAATCTAGGAGGAGAAATTAAACAAGGCCAGAAAATTAGCAAAAATAAAGGAAAAAGGGAATGGAGCCCTTCAGGCACACTACGTTGGAAAACAGAAATAAAATGAAATCAAATAAAATTAGAACCCAGGTTAGGAGAAGGAAGATAGCAATATATACAGTGTCCTAAGGGTATTTAGGGGGCACCAATTGTATATAGTATCTTTTCTAGCCTAAATGGACATGAAGGTCTTCCTCACAATTGAGGCCTCCGGGGGTCTTGCTTTGCAGGCGAATAATATACTCCGATTCCAGGCGCCTGAGATTTCTTTCACGGTCACCTCCTCTGGGATGTACTGGGACCCTGTCAATTCCAAAATAAGAAAGTTTAGAAGAGACATCAACTGTCCCACCATGTTCCAACATGCAATGCTTGGCTACAGTATAAGTCAGATCCCTGTTCCTCACTGCGCGCAAGTGCTCAAGGATACGCTTTTTACAGGAAAGATGGTGCTGCCGACATAGCGCAGGCCACAAATACAGACAATGACATACACCACAAATTCGGTGTTACAATTTATAAATGACAAGATTTTCTCATCCCTGCCCACTGGCAAAGGGTAGCTTTTCACATTGCGGCTGTTACTACAGGCCTTACACCGGCCACATTTATAAAAACCGGGGAGTTCCTTAAGCCATGAACCCGAGCCAATGCTCCTATGTGTAAGATGACTATGTACCAGGGTATCTTGTAGGAATTTAGACTTGCGATAGGTGATGTGTGGCTTGGGACTAACCAATCTACCAATAACCACATCCTGCCTGACTAAATTCCAGTGCTTGTTAACTATCCTGTGTAAGGCTTGTGATGCATTCGAGAAGGTGGTGATAAGTCTTACTTCCTGAGCTCTTTTGTTAGTGGTCTTAGGGACCAACAAGCTGTTTCTGTCCCTCCCTGCAGCTTTTTCAGTAGCAAGGGGTTAAATAATGAGGAAGAAATGTGGATACACATAGGCTAACTGAGACATCCTCAACTCCATCATCCAAGTCTCTGGTATTGATGATAGTGTAGAACTGAGGGTGCAGAATGTTGGATTACAATTGGGTTGTACAAATAACCTATGTCAAATGTGGAAAGGACAATGCTCATTATGCTCCTGTTTTTAGAAATTGTATATATTATTTTTTTAGATTGTCGGTGTACAGAAATCAATTGTGATGAAATACTTTTGCTGTAACATCTGCCACACTACAGCCCATACAGGGCAAAATAAGATGCTCCAGTTAAGGAAATGTATATTATTTGTAGGGGCTCTAGCAGAATATTACATTGATGTAGTGAATAGCAAATGACAGCCGTTACAAGGTGCCACAGCAGTCCATTCAGGGCAGTATTCAAATATGCAGATGAGCTATAACGGTAACATCACGAACAACAATGATGCGAAACTGCAGACAATGAGGAACGGAATTATTGTGTATATACTTGGGTTATTTTGGTGCCCCAAGGGCTTAACATAAAATCAGAAGGCTTGCCAGGTGTTTTTTCATTGTAAAGAATATGATTTTGATAGCCAGTATAATTATCGGTAATAGGTCGGTACTGGGAAAAAATATTTTGCCAATTCAAATATGGCCACCAGTGAATAGTAATGATACTGTGATATACTTGGTGCTCAACAAGAGAACGTACCTGGACATATCCTTAAAAATGCATTGTTGTCATGCCCATTTTTCAAGCACTGAAAAAATATAAGTGGATTGTGAGGTGGTATGATTGACTTTTTAACATTAAGAATGAATTAATGTTATGATGAATTTTCGAATTGATTCATAAATGGAAAAATGAATTAACCGATATTCAACCACTGTATATATTGTAAATATCACCGCCTATATTTTCACTTAATAATGTGAAATTGAAAGCGCTTTTCCGTTTACATAATGCAATGATGGTAAAAACAAAAAATGTCTGCACACACTCATTAGATTACACCGACATCTTCCCAAGTACCCTTTCCATGTCACTGATTTCCGGTTAGAATCCGGATAGGAAAAACTTTATTTAAAAATCACGTTTTTGAATGTAATATTGACACCGAGGAAGGCGGAAACGCCGAAACGCGTTTGTTGTCTGTCCGACACAGGATTAAATTATTTTTCAAACAGCATTGGCTCCAGAGTGCGCTCTTTTGGGAAAGCAACTCCAAGGACGGGAGAGTTGCGATGCAGGTATATATATATATATATATATATATATATTATCTACTGGCGGTCGCCAGTAGATAGTTATAGTTACAACCTATTATCCATAGGAAATCCGCGACATTCTATTTGAAATAACTCTCTTGCCGGTTGACGTATCTTCGCGAAATTTTCAAACTTCGTGGGCGCTCCGGTCCGCTCCTACCCTGAAAGTCTCGGGGTGATACGTCAAGCGGGGGCCGAGAAAAAGGGGGTCCCAAAACGCGTTTTCCCCATGCATTTTCCCATAGGAAACTTTAGACACGGCTACAGCCCGAACTGCTGAACGGAATTACACCAAATTTGGCAAAGAGGTAGTTCTTGGTTCAGAAAGAACCCTTTTTGTTAAATGGTGTAAATCCGTTCAGTAGTTGCTGAGAAAATCAAAAAGTAAAAGTACATATATATCTATGGGCACGGAGGATTCGCGCACCCTCCCGATCACGAGCTGCATGTTAATTGGCTGTCAGCTGGCTGTCAACATTCCGATTCAGGAAATGTTGGCAGCCATTTTGTCCTCGGTAGAACCGAGGGACAGAAACAAGTGCGCAAAGCGCACAAAGGGGGGAGGGTAGAAACACCCTGACCCCCTAGGTTTGCTCAGGGGGTCCCACAAGGACCCCCTGGGCAAAAAAATATATATTTTTTTTTTAAAAATTGGCAGGATGCGCTCAGGGAGCGCGAACCCTGCCGGAAAAAAAAAAAATCGAAGCGCGGTCTCCCGCGCTTCGATGTTAGTGGCCCCCGGGTGGCCCAAGTCCCGGGGGCATGCTGGGGGGGTTAATTTTATGTGTGGGGGCCTCTAAGGGCCCCCAAGCCCCGGGGACCACCACCCCCGGGGCTGTATGTACAATGGTGCGGGAGGGCTCTGAGCCCTCCCGCAGCCCCGGGGACCACCACCTCCCCGGGGCTTCTTTTTTTTAATTAAAAACCTGTGTGGGGGGGCTCCAGCCCCCCCACACGCCCAGGGGACCACCACCTCCCCGGGGCACTAAGAAAAATTACAATGGGGGTCAGTTTTGGACCCCCAGAGCCCCGGGGACCACCACCTCCCCGGGGCTGTGAACTGAATGGGAGGGGGCCGCGCGGCCCCCTCCTGGAGCCCTTGATGGCCCTGGGGACCACCACCCCCCAGGGCCGGCTCCTGCAGTGTCCCGGGGTGCCTACCCCGGGACACTGCTGTTTGCAATGACAGGACGGGAGCCTCGCGGCTCCCGTCCTGTCATTGCAAACTTGCTTGGATATTGGAAGAGAGAGCAGGAAACCTGCTCTCTCTTCCAATATCCAAAGCCGATAGCTTTCCACATGGGGAGCTGCATCTTAGCAGCTCCCCATGTGTAAAAGCAATGCCGGCTCCCGTAGGACACGGGGAGCCGGCGGGACTGTGGGGGATTGGGGACCCCCCCACAGTCCCCAACGAGAGGGCCAGCCCCGGGGGATGGGGTCCCCGGGGCAAGTAGTGGCCCGGGAGGGGGGGCCACGCGGCCCCCCTCCCCCCCCACAATTTTTTTTTTTTTAAAAAAACGATCGGGCCCGCAGGCCCCGCCCCCTTCCTTCACCACTCTGCAAACGCGCCCCCTGGCGCGTTTGCAGAGGGGGAACGAATTCCCCTTGAATACTGGGGGTCCCTGGGGGCCAACTAGCCCACCAGGAACCTCCAGTATGCGCCAGGGGGCTGCCTTGCAGAGAGGTGTACAGAGGCCACACCCCTTTTTACACCTCTCTGCAACGCAGCTCTATGGCGCTTTTTGGAGGTATATGGTGGGCTAGTTGGACTCCGGGGACCCTCAGGATTCAAGGGGACTTAATCCCCCAACTTAAAAACGCGCCACGGGGCGCGTTTGCACAGTGGTGAAGGGAGGGGGCGGGGCTTGAGGTGACATGTGTGCAAACAGGCCCCGTGGCGCGTTTTAAGATGGGGAATTAAATCCCCTTCAATCCTGAGGGTCCCTGGGGGCCAACTAGCCCAACAGGTACATCCAGAAAGCGCCACAGAGCTGCGTTGCAGAGAGGTGTAAAAGGGGTGTGGCCTCTCTACACGTCTCTGCAACGCAGCCCCTGGCGCATATTGGAGGTTCCTGGTGGTCTAGTTGGCCCCTAGGGACCCTCAGGATTCAAGGGAACTTAATCCCCCAACTTAAAACGCGCCACGGGGCGCGTTTGCAAAGATGTCACCTCAGGCCCCGCCCCTCCCTTCACCATTGTGCAAATATTCCTCTAAAATCAGCCGAAATAGGAATTCCGATTTACTCACCTGTTATAAGGAGAGACCTCAGTGCTGTATCTTTCAGCCCAGTACTGGTCCTGAAAAGTAATTTTAACCGTACTTACCGGTAACTTGAATTTCCTTCATAGGCTAACATTGACTGGTTTCACTTGGAAATTCTTCTAAGTGTGGAGTTTTGGAACTTTAAAATATTCCTCTAAAATCAGCCGAAATACGAATTCCGATTTACTCACCTGTTATCAGGAGAGACCTCAGTGCTGCATCTTTCAGCC